>OX453074.1:0-600000 GCA_949699795.1 Spicauda simplicius
ACCAACCAACCAACCAACCAACCAACCAACCAACCAACCAACCAACCAACCAACCAACCAACCAACCAACCAACCAACCAACCAACCAACCAACCAACCAACCAACCAACCAACCAACCAACCAACCAACCAACCAACCAACCAACCAACCAACCAACCAACCAACCAACCAACCAACCAACCAACCAACCAACCAACCAACCAACCAACCAACCAACCAACCAACCAACCAACCAACCAACCAACCAACCAACCAACCAACCAACCAACCAACCAACCAACCAACCAACCAACCAACCAACCAACCAACCAACCAACCAACCAACCAACCAACCAACCAACCAACCAACCAACCAACCAACCAACCAACCAACCAACCAACCAACCAACCAACCAACCAACCAACCAACCAACCAACCAACCAACCAACCAACCAACCAACCAACCAACCAACCAACCAACCAACCAACCAACCAACCAACCAACCAACCAACCAACCAACCAACCAACCAACCAACCAACCAACCAACCAACCAACCAACCAACCAACCAACCAACCAACCAACCAACCAACCAACCAACCAACCAACCAACCAACCAACCAACCAACCAACCAACCAACCAACCAACCAACCAACCAACCAACCAACCAACCAACCAACCAACCAACCAACCAACCAACCAACCAACCAACCAACCAACCAACCAACCAACCAACCAACCAACCAACCAACCAACCAACCAACCAACCAACCAACCAACCAACCAACCAACCAACCAACCAACCAACCAACCAACCAACCAACCAACCAACCAACCAACCAACCAACCAACCAACCAACCAACCAACCAACCAACCAACCAACCAACCAACCAACCAACCAACCAACCAACCAACCAACCAACCAACCAACCAACCAACCAACCAACCAACCAACCAACCAACCAACCAACCAACCAACCAACCAACCAACCAACCAACCAACCAACCAACCAACCAACCAACCAACCAACCAACCAACCAACCAACCAACCAACCAACCAACCAACCAACCAACCAACCAACCAACCAACCAACCAACCAACCAACCAACCAACCAACCAACCAACCAACCAACCAACCAACCAACCAACCAACCAACCAACCAACCAACCAACCAACCAACCAACCAACCAACCAACCAACCAACCAACCAACCAACCAACCAACCAACCAACCAACCAACCAACCAACCAACCAACCAACCAACCAACCAACCAACCAACCAACCAACCAACCAACCAACCAACCAACCAACCAACCAACCAACCAACCAACCAACCAACCAACCAACCAACCAACCAACCAACCAACCAACCAACCAACCAACCAACCAACCAACCAACCAACCAACCAACCAACCAACCAACCAACCAACCAACCAACCAACCAACCAACCAACCAACCAACCAACCAACCAACCAACCAACCAACCAACCAACCAACCAACCAACCAACCAACCAACCAACCAACCAACCAACCAACCAACCAACCAACCAACCAACCAACCAACCAACCAACCAACCAACCAACCAACCAACCAACCAACCAACCAACCAACCAACCAACCAACCAACCAACCAACCAACCAACCAACCAACCAACCAACCAACCAACCAACCAACCAACCAACCAACCAACCAACCAACCAACCAACCAACCAACCAACCAACCAACCAACCAACCAACCAACCAACCAACCAACCAACCAACCAACCAACCAACCAACCAACCAACCAACCAACCAACCAACCAACCAACCAACCAACCAACCAACCAACCAACCAACCAACCAACCAACCAACCAACCAACCAACCAACCAACCAACCAACCAACCAACCAACCAACCAACCAACCAACCAACCAACCAACCAACCAACCAACCAACCAACCAACCAACCAACCAACCAACCAACCAACCAACCAACCAACCAACCAACCAACCAACCAACCAACCAACCAACCAACCAACCAACCAACCAACCAACCAACCAACCAACCAACCAACCAACCAACCAACCAACCAACCAACCAACCAACCAACCAACCAACCAACCAACCAACCAACCAACCAACCAACCAACCAACCAACCAACCAACCAACCAACCAACCAACCAACCAACCAACCAACCAACCAACCAACCAACCAACCAACCAACCAACCAACCAACCAACCAACCAACCAACCAACCAACCAACCAACCAACCAACCAACCAACCAACCAACCAACCAACCAACCAACCAACCAACCAACCAACCAACCAACCAACCAACCAACCAACCAACCAACCAACCAACCAACCAACCAACCAACCAACCAACCAACCAACCAACCAACCAACCAACCAACCAACCAACCAACCAACCAACCAACCAACCAACCAACCAACCAACCAACCAACCAACCAACCAACCAACCAACCAACCAACCAACCAACCAACCAACCAACCAACCAACCAACCAACCAACCAACCAACCAACCAACCAACCAACCAACCAACCAACCAACCAACCAACCAACCAACCAACCAACCAACCAACCAACCAACCAACCAACCAACCAACCAACCAACCAACCAACCAACCAACCAACCAACCAACCAACCAACCAACCAACCAACCAACCAACCAACCAACCAACCAACCAACCAACCAACCAACCAACCAACCAACCAACCAACCAACCAACCAACCAACCAACCAACCAACCAACCAACCAACCAACCAACCAACCAACCAACCAACCAACCAACCAACCAACCAACCAACCAACCAACCAACCAACCAACCAACCAACCAACCAACCAACCAACCAACCAACCAACCAACCAACCAACCAACCAACCAACCAACCAACCAACCAACCAACCAACCAACCAACCAACCAACCAACCAACCAACCAACCAACCAACCAACCAACCAACCAACCAACCAACCAACCAACCAACCAACCAACCAACCAACCAACCAACCAACCAACCAACCAACCAACCAACCAACCAACCAACCAACCAACCAACCAACCAACCAACCAACCAACCAACCAACCAACCAACCAACCAACCAACCAACCAACCAACCAACCAACCAACCAACCAACCAACCAACCAACCAACCAACCAACCAACCAACCAACCAACCAACCAACCAACCAACCAACCAACCAACCAACCAACCAACCAACCAACCAACCAACCAACCAACCAACCAACCAACCAACCAACCAACCAACCAACCAACCAACCAACCAACCAACCAACCAACCAACCAACCAACCAACCAACCAACCAACCAACCAACCAACCAACCAACCAACCAACCAACCAACCAACCAACCAACCAACCAACCAACCAACCAACCAACCAACCAACCAACCAACCAACCAACCAACCAACCAACCAACCAACCAACCAACCAACCAACCAACCAACCAACCAACCAACCAACCAACCAACCAACCAACCAACCAACCAACCAACCAACCAACCAACCAACCAACCAACCAACCAACCAACCAACCAACCAACCAACCAACCAACCAACCAACCAACCAACCAACCAACCAACCAACCAACCAACCAACCAACCAACCAACCAACCAACCAACCAACCAACCAACCAACCAACCAACCAACCAACCAACCAACCAACCAACCAACCAACCAACCAACCAACCAACCAACCAACCAACCAACCAACCAACCAACCAACCAACCAACCAACCAACCAACCAACCAACCAACCAACCAACCAACCAACCAACCAACCAACCAACCAACCAACCAACCAACCAACCAACCAACCAACCAACCAACCAACCAACCAACCAACCAACCAACCAACCAACCAACCAACCAACCAACCAACCAACCAACCAACCAACCAACCAACCAACCAACCAACCAACCAACCAACCAACCAACCAACCAACCAACCAACCAACCAACCAACCAACCAACCAACCAACCAACCAACCAACCAACCAACCAACCAACCAACCAACCAACCAACCAACCAACCAACCAACCAACCAACCAACCAACCAACCAACCAACCAACCAACCAACCAACCAACCAACCAACCAACCAACCAACCAACCAACCAACCAACCAACCAACCAACCAACCAACCAACCAACCAACCAACCAACCAACCAACCAACCAACCAACCAACCAACCAACCAACCAACCAACCAACCAACCAACCAACCAACCAACCAACCAACCAACCAACCAACCAACCAACCAACCAACCAACCAACCAACCAACCAACCAACCAACCAACCAACCAACCAACCAACCAACCAACCAACCAACCAACCAACCAACCAACCAACCAACCAACCAACCAACCAACCAACCAACCAACCAACCAACCAACCAACCAACCAACCAACCAACCAACCAACCAACCAACCAACCAACCAACCAACCAACCAACCAACCAACCAACCAACCAACCAACCAACCAACCAACCAACCAACCAACCAACCAACCAACCAACCAACCAACCAACCAACCAACCAACCAACCAGTGAGCGAGCGAGGGAGCGAGCGAGCGAGCGAGCGAGTGAGTGTAACATATTGGGTAAGCTATAGACGGATGTTTCCGTGAAAAAATTGTTTTAAACTGAATTATTTGATACTAGGTAAATGGTTCGTTGGTTTTTTAATTATATATTAAATGTATATATATTTGAATCTAAGAACTCATGGACCGCACTAAGAAAGTGGCATGAGAGACTGAGTGACACTGAGGCATTCATCCCCAAAATCCTAAAGTAAAGCGGCCACTGCGATTGTTAGGGAGAATATTTCATTCGTCATGCCGCGTGTTTGATGTTCGGTATAGAGATAACCGTCCCTGGGCAGACGAACAAAAAACTTTTTCATCTACAAATATCACTTTATCAAAATTGAAATTTAAGTAAACCCGTGCGAATTGTAAACGTTGCACTTTAAGCGTTGGCGTGATTAAAGGCTTTTTAGCTGGACTCGATGGCGGTCTCGCAAACGTCGACTTATTGTGCTCTGTGATACGTCAAATTCCACAGACATACTCCTGGAGTTTATAAAACAATTACTTATAGCTCGCTGCTCTATATTTCTATCCCGAGATGTACTCGTTTGACGAGGACGACCAAATGAGACATGGTTACGTAATGTACCATCAATTTGGGATCGCTCTAGCTAACGGTATACGATGTCTCTCTAAGAGAAATAATAAAATATTCCGAAGAGACGCGAATAATTTGATATGTAGGTAACTCATCTTAAGCAATACTTACGGATATTCCCCGTTCATTTGATATATCAGTTGCAGAGACAACTTCCTCCCTCAAATATATAATTCGATGTTTTGTGTTTTCATTAATTCTATATGAAGCCATATTTTAGCATTAAAACACGATTTTTACAGTTGACATTGGATATGATTTATTTATTGACATACAAAAAAAACACATATAGAATGACAGGCAAATAATATTAGGTTGCTTAAAGAGGTTTTCATCTTTGAGAAACTGTTTATTTCTATAACAAGTTAAGTAGTTTATCTTTTAATATGTTTCACATTTTTCAACGCTTACAATGCTTGGATACCGTTGGCGGGATGACTAACCATATTTATGGCGTTTTGATTGAATCGATGTATATGGCATTTTAAACGTCTTGGCTTTTTGAGCAACTTTATTGTTGACAACAATAAGGAAACTTTGTTTGTACCGATATTATTGACTTTTTGGTAGCGTCTATTTATTTGAATACCCTGATAGTCAATAACTATTTGACGCTGATTGTACCAACGCCACACTCATTCCTAGTGTAAAGCAGTTCTTGCATTACGATGGAGAGGTGTGGTGTCCTGCACAATTTTATATGAGGCGATTCTCCTCATCATCCTCCCCCTTCTCCTCGGAAGTAATAACGCATCTGTGATTGACTTCAGATAAAGCCCAGATTCTGTGTGAGGTTTCTTACTGATGTCGCAGGGCGGCAGTGACCACTTACCATCAGGTGGACTGCATGTTCGTTTGCTACTTCAATCTTATACATATATTTTTTGTTATTGTTGTATTTTTATCTGTACGTAACAAGGTTATAGGTAAATAAAATGTATAGTAATATAGTCAATGTTTTATTATGTTTTTTCTACATAACCTTTACCTCCTGCTACAATTTACAGTCTTCTATAGGTATTATCAAAATTAACTATAACTATAACTTGACAATGATCTAATAAAAACAAAAAAAAAGAATCATTTTTTTTTTACTTTTAACTGTAAGTGGAAATGGTGATTAACAAATGATTAAATGTAATGGCAAAAAGGGAGAGTATAATAATTAAAGCATTTATTAATGCATGGCAGAAGAGAATTTCAAATATTTCTATTAAAATATACTGTTGCAACACTACACATATGAAATTATATCACGTTGATACCAATGTAACTTCAACCATGCTTATTAACCATTTTATTAAAAATACATATTTATATATGAAACATAGAAAAAATAAACACGTTATTTTTAGTCTGAATATCGTACATAACAAATGAGAAATATGTAAATTTGAAGTATGTTTTGCAATAAAATCCTTTATTTTTGACAGAACAATTTCATATTATGGCATTTTAACTATTAGCGACTAACATGAAGCCTTTCACCAGATATATGTACCAAGTATCTAAGCTATGGACGTGTGAAAATCCATCAATTGTAACTAGGATTGCTTGATTTTCAAAAGAAAATCTTACAATCTTAGTCCATCAATTGTTGTCTCAAATCCATTGTTTAGCTACGTTGCATATCTTTGGCTTAAGGCAATTTTAGCTAAACGAGCGAGACATTGTCGATTATTATACTTAAAATTCATTACAATAAAAAATAAAAATCGTTGTAACTAATTTTTGGTAACTTTTCTAAAACCTTAAAGCAAAAAAAAAAAAAATATATATTTCAGGGTCTAGATAATAAGTATATGTATCGCGTGAATCTCGCTCGGTGCCGCTTGACACTAAACTAGTAAGCTATAGTCCATTTTTTGACAGTTGAGTTATTTAGTAAACAAACCACCTAACTTTCGAAACATCACATTTTCACACAGTTACACGCGTCAAACGACCTGCAAACAATTACATCGGTTCACTTGATGTATTACACTTTGATTCACAACAAAAACTGCTTTAAATTTACAATTGTAATAGATAAATTTAATTAAAGTTGCAAAACCGGAGAAACTAATTTGCACAGATAATTTATTTCAACACAAATTTGACATTTCGGTCATTTCCAAATTAGTGATGGGAAGGACGAATCGATTTGTTACATTGGTTTCATGATTTTGTTAAGTGACATTAATCGATATATTTGTTCGTGGTATAAACTCATAAAATTTAAGCAAGTTTGCTTTCGCGTTGCGTGTTTGTCGCGAGAATAACGAATCATATCGCGATAATTTAACTACACTGTTAAAGCACAAAAGTATTACGTATGAAAATTAACGAATAGAAAATTATTTTTTAATCTGGCATATTAAAACGTAAACTTCAAAAAATTTAAAATAAAATAACTCAAAAATACATAAAAAAAAAATTAATATGAAGTAATACAGATATATTTTTAATACAAGATTTTAAATAATAGACTTCAGAAAAAATAAAATTCACGAAAATATGCCTACTAAATAAATTAAGATAAAATTATCACAAATAATAAAATATTTTAACGATATTTTAAGAAAAATATGAATTGAGTGATTAATTATGAAGTGAAATATTAACAAAATTCGAATGAATTCTCAAAAATTATTTGAGCTGGTAACAGTATAGAGTGGCAACAACAATTTATTTTTATTAATAGAAATACGAGATTAAAGTATTTAGTCTGTAAAAGTATACAATAATTTCACTGTTTACGTCAGGTAAAAAAATAAGACGAAATACAATTAATTTATAAGCGAGTAAAGGATATTTTAAACATCTATGCTACTCTCATTTATCGTTAGTATTACATTTACTAGTGCATATTTGAAACAAATACATTATTTTATTAAAATTATTTGATTATTTTCGAAAAAAATATCGTTGAGTATAATCGATGTTGATACGATTCGATTCAACAATTTGCAGTAGCTTCCCAAGGTAAGATATTTTGATACTTCCCAACCCTATTGATTGACACTATCTCATTGACATTTAAATGACAGTTCGAGTCGGCCATGTTTGTTTACCAAATAGATCAAGTGTTAAAAAATGAGGTATACGTTTGTTGTATGTTGTGCGGAGAGCCGCTCAGCGGAGCTGTCTGCGACGGCGCACCTCGTTGTCGGCGGCGGCCGGCCGGCTGGTCGTCGTCGTTGTTGTGGTGGTGGTGGTGGTGGTGGTGGTCGTGGGGGGATCCAGCCCCTTGATCTCGAAGGGCCCGCGGAACAACGGCCGGAAAAGCCGCAGGAAGCTCTGGTACCGGACCGCCGAGTTCTGGAATGCGATACGAGGTGTATTTAATGCATGCGTCGTAAAAAATGTCTAGTTAAATATTTAACAAAATAATAATTTCGAAATGATATACTTATTGTATGTTATAAATATTGTACTTTATTTTATATAAGTAGGTACTCTTACAGGGAAAACATAACTATGTAGAAACTTTTTGGTACGTATGTCACGCGATGCTGTCGAGAGAACCCAAGGCAGTGACTACCTTGAATTCGAGTATAAAAATCCTCGCACTCTTAGGAAATTTGGTATTATCCGTACAAGTTGCGAATGCAATATGTAAAATTGTTTAAAGTTAAAGTGACTTAAGGTAATTTGAGTAAGATTTTGCCATGTGTCTCAACATATAAATAAAATGTCAGATAAAAGGCCATGATAATGAATTTTATGAGTGTGTTTTCTTCTAATTTAGAGTATTTTTAAGCAGCATCGATGCTTTTATAATATTGTAAAACGAGACAATATAAAATTAGTGAATTTGGGGTTATAAATACCTGTACAACGTCGCCTATGATCTTAGTGGTGCGGATAAGGAGCGACACGGACGGCCCAAACAGGTTCCCCGGGAAGTCCAGGCTGACCTTGTTGCGGTCGAACACCGGGATGTCGTCGGTGGGGCGCGCCTGGCGCAGCGCCCTCGCGCGGCTCCGGCCCCCAGCGCTCGGGGTGGAACTGCTCGGCGTATAGAGCTCCTGGCTGCTCGGCGAGCGGCTCGGGGAGCGGCTCGGCGAGCGGCTGGGCTCCCGGCGGCTCCACGAAGCGCCACGCTGCGCCACAGTACTCGCTCACATCGGCCCGGCGCCCCGCTAACACCTCCGATACGCTACTTGTGTTCGTGTACATACAGCGCTTTGTTTGTGTAGATTATTTGTAATGTGTGCTTTTAATAAATAGTACCTAACACCTAATTGTAAAATAGCTGTGTATTTTATGTGTACCTACTTATTGTTGAAGGTGTGGAGTAATTAGTAATTCATTTTGATAACTTTTAAGTGACTTTCTTAAGGAATTGCATTATCTCACCCTTATGATATCTACCGCTAATACAAGGGAATCTTGCTTATCCATGCATGTAATTATTCATCTCTTCTTGAACGCCTCTCAGGCTCTGTCCCCGCCATCAATCTTAATTTTGTTAGGAAGTACAGCACACCGGACTTGCGTCTCACATCTATTTGAAATGTTGTTGTTTGGAGACCGCTAGGTTTAATTATAAAATGGTAACTGACTTGCCGGAAATATAAGAAGACGCGGGCAAATGAAACAAAAATAAAAATTCATTTATTTATTTGTCCAGGTACATTTTGTGACCAGATTACACACTAAAAGGGAAAGAGAAGATAGATTCAAAATTGTCTCCCGCCCCGCACCCGCCCTAACGCGAGCTGAACGGACAATACATAATCGGACACCTGAGTCTTGTACAGTGCTTTGATATTGATGGCTGAACGGTCTCATATTCTGTGCTTGAAGTTTGAAGTGGAAAGGTGCTGAGACATTATAAGGTAAAATAATATCCATCACATTACTAGATTTTGTGCGGCTACGTGTCACCAGTCGCTCATTCTACATGAATCGTGTGATGTGAATAGGTGTAGCAGAAATTGCTACTGTGCTACAGAAAGGATAACTTTGCTACAGAAATTATACGTGTACTACATATATAGTAAGAACAATGATTTAGTGAAAACAAGATAGATAAAGTGACCACAGTGGTGATGAGGATATGGTAGAGAGAAGTGAGATGACAGTGCGTAGATGCATGCACGCTGAGTGTGACGTGAGCTACGTTTGATTGCAGTCAAGTTTTTAGGAACTCATATAGATTCATATTGCTGTATTCAATCCGTGGAATTGACTATGCTCACGGGACACTCGGCGGCGGAGGTGGAGTGAGCGCGTTGACCGTATGCTTGCATACTTAACATATTTAACAAATGTAGATGCCATTCAGACAATAATAAAAGAAAACAGGGGTTTTCTGACGAGTATATGATAGCTGTATTGTAACTGTCGTCATTCAATTTTAAGAGCTTTTATTAAGATATTTTACGTATGTATACTCTGCATATCGGTCAGTGCACTTACTCGTAGCTTTTTTGATATAATTATAATCTACATCATATGATAATATGTTGTAAACAGCCATAAAAATAGGTAAGTTTATTTGATATTTAATGCTGAATGATCTCTTATAAACTGCCTATATATAATTTATGTGAAAAAATTACTTACATAATATACTGTACAAAAACAGCATAAAATTATATGTTAGGTCTATACAAATATATAAAATATAGGCAAACAAGAACTGTACATCAACTGAGGATATTAGTAGATAGTGGCAAGTCGCTGCCGGCCCAACAACGACGTGACAACAAACAACCTAATGGCATCAGGCAAGTTAGGCACTTGTTGAACTATCACGAAACGTAATAAAGACACATATAATTTTAAAGATAATCAGGTACTACGTGTTATAATCACGTACTGGCAGCCGGCGTGGACCACGGCTGACCACGCCGGTGCCCGCTTGCATACAAACATTACACCATTACGACGTAAGGCTATTGCTTAATTTTAAGGTTAAAACGTTAAAATAGTATATACATTTCAGTACACATGTTAAAATTAAGTAACTCTACGGTTATCATTATATCAAAACAAATAAATATGATATGTAATAACTTGTGTGGTTATAGAGATCAATTAGTAAGATTGGATCTGTGGCGTGGTTTTGAAATTTTCGATTTGTGTATATACTTTACTAAATAGACTGTTTATACATAGGAAGCGAAGTCAGGACCACATTCATTGATATGTATATCCTAATAGAAATACCCATATATCTGAATTATTCATAAAATGTGTTGTTGTACCTAATGACTAACCTGATATGAGATGTGGGTAAATCAGCAAAAATTCATGTATCAACACAGTCACCCTAGCGAAGGTTTCTGCGCTCTCTTTGGCGGTTTTCATTATGTTGTGCCATGATGCTATTCAAAATAGCATTATGGCACAGCAAAATGAAAACCGCCGAATGAGTCTTAATTCTTTACGACTCTATCATATGACAATATTGTTAAATATTGAATATTAATATTTATTTATTTTTTATATGATTTCCTAAAAACATAGAGTAGTCCCGTCATATGGGAAATTACAGATTCAATGTGTTTTACGCAGATGCAGAAGGATTAAGGTAATGGTCAAGTAACAATATATATTATACGGAATATCAATCCTTATATATAAATGTCGGTTACATGGCGAAGAAGCATCATGAAATGGCCACACGTTTAGCCCTAAGTTAGCCCTAAGTTTTATAAAGGTTCATTATCAATGTATAATGTTAGGATATTATATGTACATCTACGTCGTCGATCAAATATAATTCTTACAATTAGTAAACATATATGATACAGAGCTGAAGGAATTCATTGAGAATACTCACTAGACTAGAAAATAGACAAGAAGTTAATTTTTTAAAACCCTACACGTGAGTCGCAAAAAAATAGGCTGTGAGACCCTTATCTTGAGTCCAGAGTTCATTCGGACTTCAGAATAACGTGCGATCAATGAGGCACCGTCTCTTACTTAACTATTTACTAAATCACATCATGTTTGTAACTTAATATTAAGAAAAAATGTCTTTCCATATAACACTTGCAATAGCGTTCATTGTAGAGCTTCAACTGCAGAATATTACTGGCGAAAGAATTATGCTACTTCATAAGCCTAATACTACGTATTTAAGACAAGAAAATAATGGCATTACGAAATTAGTTATATGCTTTTTCTTTTATCACTGTTCAAAAAAAAATGAATCTCTGACTGTATAAAAAAATTGAAATCATAACATATTTATACAGAGTTCCGTTGCGATATTATCTACAAAACAGGGTGCAGTTAATAATACATTTATATTGGCAAGACACGATGTTGTGAAACGACTACATACAATATTACTACAAGCATGCACTACGGTACAGGGTTACGAGCCCGTGCGCTGCCACCTCGCTACCATGGCCGTCCTTCCGGGAGACGAGGGCGAGAGAGGGAGACGCGCGCCGGCTCGGGTGCAGTGAAACACAAACGATTATAAGAAACGTATTTAATTATCACCAGCACTCACCTTAATCTATTTACATATAAATACATAGCGCACAAAGCGCGGGTAGCAGCTCCCGGCCGCGGACTGTACAGGCGGCCGGGCGCCCGCGGTGGTCCGCGTGGCGCTGCACTGGGGCGGGAGACGGGGAAGACAGGCGCTCTGATTCTTTACAAAGCGTCGGGATTAAGAACACAACGCTTTGCAAAGTACCAGGGAAGGGAAAAAGCTAAGGAGAAAAGGATCACGAGTCGTCCTCCTCAGAGGAGTCGATGGTCTCGACGGTGGCGCCCGCGCCGGCGCTCGCGCCGCCGCCGGACGAGGAGCCCGACAGCGACGTGACCAGCGACAGGATGGAGCCGATGCCGGATCCCCCACCTGAGCTTCCGCCGCCGCCGGACGCTCCTCCCAGGAGCCCGGTTACGGCCTGGATCTTAGGCGCCAGCAGCTGGAGCTTGGGCCCGATCACCTGCCCCACGATGCCGCTCAGCGACGCAAGTCCGTTACTCGAAGGAGCTTCTATTCCGTATTGCTTGTTGATTTCGATATTTTGTCGGTCGAGATTCTCTACGAGCCGCGTTTTCGCGTCGATCAGCGAATTAATTTTCTGTCAAAGAGATAAGCAAGTTACTCGTTGCCGCTATGCCAATCGACGTTGCGATCGTCGGAGGCGACGGTGGACGTACTCACCCCGAAAACGAAGCCGAGCACGGCGTTCTTGATGCCGAACTTGGCTTGCGTGACGCCCTCCAGCTTGCGCTTCTCGCGCGCTTGGTCGTCGCCGGCCGCGTCCTGCACACACACACACCGTGCATCACTCACTGCACTACACACCATGCACACCACACGGACTACACTAGCACCGCACCCACTAAATAGAAGCACCACCACCAGTCCATAAGTAAACGAAGACAACAGAGACCGTACGCATCAGATAGAGATTACCTAAGCACATTCATATGGGCTCAGAATGGATCGCGCTAAAAGAATCGCTGTCATGTTCAAATTGTCACAAACATGTGAGGAGGTAGGCAACGCATGCTAGACCGCATATAAAGCCGCGATTTCACTGCCTTTGTTCCTACTTGTACCTTTGTTTTTTATGTACTTTCCATATTTTGAGTATGCCGTATCCTCTAAGTTCAAAAGAGTCTGATACTAGGCAATTTTACCAAATAACACATTATATAGCATTAAACGCATGGCGGACGCTAATGGCACTTTAGCCCTGTTTGGTAATGATGAAATTATATTTATGAATTGCTTTGACTACTTATTAACTCTGTCAGTCTGTTCGTAAATTCAAGAGCATAAAAGTTAAAAAAAATCTGTTATATATTACGCCGAGAACATAAGGAAGAAAATTTAAACAGTTTATTTTTTAATAGTTTGTGTAAGAAATAGCGGACAAGCTGAAGGCCGCCTCATAATATGTTAAAAAACCGGGGTCCGGGTGCAGTGTAGGGCGGTGTCTCGCAGTGTCGGACTGTGTCGGATAGTATCGGGTGATGTCGGGCCTTTCCGCAATTCGTGGGCGACCTTAGCGTTTTACGCAACGAACCCTGGTCTGCTATATAGGCCAACTTTAGTCACGTGGAGAAAACAATATGTAAATTTTATTGCTTTCGACTTTTATTATTTGTGTTTGTTTAAGGTAAAGAATTGCTATAAAAATTTAAATATCGGAATAATAAAAAAAAACCTCTTGTATTTGAAAGTTCTACGTGGGTAGGCTATGGACAATTCATGTATGTCTATTTGTAATAGCAAAAATTTTCGTAAGCAATAAGCCATAAAGAACTTAACGTGTTATTAGCTATGTTTTTGTAGAGTTCAATTCAGTTACTTTCAGTGAAGATTGCGATGTGCTGTTAGGTTAAAACGTGTAATTAAATTGATAATCGCTTTACAGTCGACGTGTTAGCGAACATTTGGAAACCGTTGCCTAAACCAGGCGGCGCTGAGCTGCGTGTCGCAAGCGGGCGCGCCGCGGCCAGCTGTTCATATCGCGGAAGCCGGTATTACGTGCCCGTTACCCGTTGGATCACTATGTATACAATAGAGTAGCCAAGGTACAAACCAAGAAATGTCATAGATTAACATATCCTACCTTATTTCTCAACTAACAGGATAACTACGATGTATTGTTGTTAATTATTTTATATACCTACTCTTTATCTGTATATACTTGGACTTCTTAATTATATAACATAGAATAGTAGAAATGATTTCTTAAAAAGAGGCAACGGGCATCGCCAATCCCAGAAACTGTATAATAAGGTAGGTAGTACACTAACCTACGTGTTCAAAATTTGTACCGGAAATTCGCTTTTATTAGCCAAAGACCTCATGGTATTGGTACGGACCGCGCACGTGTGTCGCTGAAAACCGCCCCATGAGGTCTTGGCCTTAATGTGTTCAGCGAGTAAAGTGGGGCGACCTCGACCCCGCTCGTCAGTTCCATGTCGCTGCGCGTGTGTAATTTGTTAATTACGCATATTTCTTTTTTTACACAAATCATTTGATGAAATAATTTTCAGATTTAATGCTGATGAAACGAGCTAAGTTTACTTTTTAATGGTATAATTTAAATATTCATACAAGTTTGTCATAATTACGTTATAGTCGTATAATGTTGTAAACTTCTATAAAGATTTAACAGAATATTAATAGGTTTGTGAATATAATTTTGGATTAATATTATCGCGGATTTAATACATTTTAGTATGTATTGGGTACTCACAATACTCTGATTTAATTTCTATGCTGCCGATGTTTCAAATTTCGTCGTGACCACGGCTCATACATCTGGGTCGAAATATTGGCATAAAATTAAATCAAACCGCGTGTTGTAATTAAATAAAATAACGTATTTACTAATTCAATTATATAAAATAAATTATAAAAGTATTTAATAGTCAATGTATATAATGCCTGTCCGGAAAAATAATATAAATTGTAAAAGATTTATTTTTATCTTTCTAAACCAAAATTATGATCCATCAACAAAACATACTTTTACGATTATTTGTTTAAATAAAGGGAAAAAATAGGCTCTGGAATAAACGAATATACTGCTAAGAGGGCAAACCGCAGCAGCTTGCTCGTTCTAGTTGGCGCGCCGCCGCCATGTTGAATGAAACTTAAACAGAATACAAACATGAAATATTATATGTATCCTTAATACGTGCACAGCACACTTTACAGCTGACCCTGTGTGTTGCACAATTGCTCGTTATTAACATTTGTGGCTTATAATTTATTATCATTTGACTATAAATCTCAGATTGGCAATCTACACTTTAAGTATTTCGCAAATGTTACCCTTGAAATTTTTTCCATTTACAAACACGGACGCACGAGGTGTAAATAAATCGATTTACAGAAAATAAGAGTTTGTATTCTTTTACGTGTAGTCGTTTTATTAAGATTCGTAATAGTATCAATATTTTATAAAATTTTAAGTTACCTGTCTTGTAATTATGTAATTTAAGAACGCTGGTAATAGATAGAATGCGTCTCCATGATACTAAGAGTAAATTTCTAATGATTAACTCTATTTGTACAATATTTCTAAATTAAAATAAAGATATATAAAAGTCTAGTGTAAAAATATATTAATTTCTAAATTGATAGCTTAATATTCACGACCGAGGAGCCCTTTGAATGTCTTGGTAAATGTCGGTTTTGTATAGCTTAGTGTCTTCGAGGTTTCTTTAATGACGAACAATGTGTAGCAACCGCAGACACTGCACTGCCAGGTTCAAGCCCCATTGTTCAGTGAGCGTGAACTCGCTTAACAATCAGATAGGGCATTCATTAGTTGTTGTTCCTTTTCGATCTTATTACGCTTACATGCATATTTAAAAATAACATTTTCTAGAATATAATGTCAGATACACATTTGAAAGAATTTGTATGATAATACTAGTTCTCGGCATCCGTACTGCCTGATCACCTTGAAAAATTGACTTCAATTTCATGATAGAGTCAAAATTTTTTTTTATCATTTCATTAAAAATAATAATTTGATAGCTCGCTACTAATGATAAATTTTTATCACAATAGGTAAACTCTGTGTAATTATAAAGAAAATTCGTGCAGAAGACTGAAAGCAACGTAAAGCAAACATCATCGATGGAAGCTTGTGTGGCCGTTATCGGATCTAAGCTGAGTCGCCTGAGATCTAACGAGTGCGGTGCGTGCGGCGCGGCGGCGGTGCGGCGCGGTGCGGCGACGGCGCGGGTCGAGGACGACCGCCTGCCGGCCGCACGCGACCTATCACATCGCGCGCTCGTTCACCGAAGCTTTACCGATAACACGACTAAATCATTCACTTTTTCATATTTTCCAATGATGGATTAGGTATAACTGATGTGATAAATGTAAACATTGTTAATGGTAGGTATTCAATTACATAGAGACTACACTGAAGTGTATGACATAAATATTGAAGTAGCTAATTCGATCACCTTGATTATAATTTTTTGTTGTTTGTAATGAGTAATGATACACAAAAACCAATACTTGGTCTAGGTTTTTGTGATATTCCACCAAGTCCTATATTTAAATGGCACGTCAAAATAGATCGTCAAAAACTTTTTGAACGTCAACTAACATGATCAATTCATGTAACGAAGAAAAACTGGCGCAAGAAATTCTAATGTGGTTTCAATGCAGATACATAACACATTTAACTACAATTTAATAATATTATTATTTATTTATTGTATCCAAACTAATACCTAACATTGCAGGAAACCCTAACATATTATTAGATTACGGAAAGTTATGACTTTGAAGTTCTGCTTGCTTCAGAAGATATTTTTCTGAACTTTGTTCAGCGCAAAGCCTTGTAATTGCCTCTAATTTGTATCTGATGGCCATTGGAACGTCCACTCAGGAAAACGGCGGCTTGACGGATACGGCAACTAGGCGTCGGGCGGCGTACGAAATCCGGCTGGCCATGAGACGGCTAATGGTAACGAAGTACTCAAATAACATTTAATAGGTGGCATTTATATTTTTTCAATAACATTCTAAACGAACAGAGTGCAATGTAATCATTACACAAGTACGTTCTAAGAATCACAGAAAGACTCACATAATGTTTGTAATTTATTGACTTTACATGATTTCGCAACAGTCAAGTTTTAAAATTTTTATAGCAAATTTCCAGATTGAAGTTTTAAAGCGCACTGCGATTTTAGAGTTTTGATTCGTCGTCAACTCATTACTGTCCCACTGCTGGGCACGGGTCTTCTCTCGGAATGAGAGAGCTTAGGCCATAGTCCACCGCGCTGGCCAAGTCCGAATTGGTGGAGTTTTGATTACTTAACATTAACCCTGAGTGCAACTCATGCATCTATGCATGTATAATATATTTGTTTACAATTTTCGTAGTCTGTACGCGAACTTATAACTCATTTTGGGGCATATAGCGAAAATGATGGATTCATATTGATGAAAACAAAAAACATTCCAAATCATGTTATGAGAACAAAAAATTGCTTTTGACGCCATAACCGTTTTCTAGTTCCTAGTAGACAGTACGTTCTTATATATGTAGAGGTGTACAACAACTAGGTTCCTCGTGAAAATTGATGGTTAGCGGAAACGGTGTGCAGCCTGCTTAGTCCGCCTACACCTCTACTAATTCGCTGACAAGTGAACGGACTACCAACGCGACTAGTAGGCCTTCGGAATGTTAAAAAAAATCGGTATGTAATTGTTGTGGTACATTGCAACTTTATGTAACTGCTTATTTCGAAGCTCATTAAGGAAAGGAAACCAAGGTTAAAACGAATTCAGAATAGTAAAAATTGAAAAAAGTCCCAAGAAATTTATTATATGAAGATGGTGGTTGTTTGTAGGTAGATTTCATGCCATTAAATTATAGTACCCAGCCAAACGTTGTTTTGTGGTGTCTGCGCGTTCCCAGCGTGTTGAGCAAGCGCACGAGAATTCTCCGCAAAAACCTTTCAATGCATTCCCCGCTTTCATAACGTTATCTATCGCGGCATCCCGCCACCACCCGCCGCCGCGGAGAACAAAGATCGTGAACTACGCGCACAATTGTTCCCCCGGTTTCGATAATGTCCCACGTTCACTTTCAATGCAACATTTAGCGCCAGGAACTCGGCTAATTGATAAGTGATTAGCAAATTATTTCTATTTTTTTGCTTTCATGTTGCTAACGTGTAATTCAATTGATTAAGAGATGTGAGACCAGATAATAAGTGGTCATTGTTGTATATAGAAATCTGTAAATAACTTTCATACATAACAAGGGTCTTATGTGCAGTCAATCACAGATGTGTTACTCCACACGACTAAGATGGAGGCCTAATGAAAATGAGCCAACAACCGTACCGTTCCACACCTGGGAATTGTTTCACAGTAGGTGTAGCTGATGCGGTGGTGCCGCCCCGCTCGAACTATATACGTTCTATTAATTTGCAAATTATTTATTATTTAGACTATTCAGTCAGTTAATTTTTAAACCAGTCTTCAGAAGTTACCTACGGCACGGTAATGTATCCATTTGGCCCATATTGTTTTAGTTAATTTTTATATTTCGGGTATTGGATCAAAATTTGTCTTTGCTTAGTAGCAAAAATGAGAAATCCTAGAAGCAAATAGCATCTTCACTCTTCACAATTATTTGTCTGTGAGCGTTAGCATCGTTTTCGCCGCGTGGAATATTGGCGGCCTATGTTATATAAGGGCTCCACAGTTGCTGGCTCTCCTTGTTTGATTTAACTAATGTACATTACCAACCCAGTGCCTACTTTCAAATGTTTCACGTAATAAGGGTAAGCCAAAGAAAAATTTCAAGATTGTTATATAACTAACTATATCAAGCTATTATAATCATTTACGATAATGCCCCGAAATGAATAACACATCCAAATAGAGATGATTTGTCGTTGTTTCAAGAAATTATAGTAAAAAATGCTAGGACTGTAGATGCATGAATACAGATAGTGAATATTTGTCTCCCGTGTGTCCTGCAGCGAGGACGAAGTGCCCTTGGGACGCGGCTAAAAGTTTGGTGAAATTATATAAATTCTCATGAATCACAATTTCAACTTTATAGAGTGTAACAAAACATCTTAGGACTATATATGTGCCTATATAATTTATGTGCCTATTCGATTGAAACGCTGCGTGCAGCTATATGAGGGTTATATCATTTCACCTGCAACAACGCTGTAGAACGAAGATTTCATTTTACTCAATTTAACTGTAGGTGTAAGATACTATATGTGTGTGGGAGTATGTAGGCGTGAATGTATGTTAGTGGATGGCGGAAGAAGAGCGGTGCCTGTTAGCGGAGGCGACGCGGGCTGCGGATATATTACAACATTATGCATACACGAATTACACGGACTACATTTCAAACGTATGCTTCGAAACGCGAAAACATATTGATCATTTACACCTTGAACGTTGCGGTGAACATGTATTAGAAATGCAAGTGAGATGAATTCTAACGGCGACTTAATGGCCGGTCGAAATGTAGTCCGCGAGAATGAAATAATCACAGTTACGCGATGATCGATGATAAGTCGGTGGTGCGGATATATTATGCATTAGGAGCGACGTGGCGCAACGTCGAACTCTCGACCCAGTAACAGCATGAGATAATATTACTTAATTGGCGCAGCGCATTCGCATCGAGGATCGGCGTTATTGTGACGTTACGTCACGCTTTCGCTCGCGCGTCTCGCCGCGCCGGTCTCGGCTGACTCTCGCCGGTCTCACGTGTGAAATGACCAGTTCAAATTAATACGACGAACTGACCAATTTTTGCACTCGTTTACGTGTAAACTGCGCGGCCGACCTTGACACTGTAACCTATGGCCTGTGACCGATGGAAAGGGCGTCACGTAAGATGGCATGCGCACACGTCTGCTCGCCAGTTTTGCAATTCATCTTGAGAAATGTGAAGTAATCACATGAATATATTGTCGACGATGCGAATATTTATGGTGAATATTTGAACTTTGAATGGACTCTAACAAACTCTGATGATACTTGGAAATAAAGAAAAAACAAAAATGAATCTGAGAGTTTGACGGTACACATATGTCAATTTCGTAACTTCAAGAGACAATTTTTGTCTCGGACATTTCATGTGGCAGTGGCCTCCGCGCCCGAGGCTCTCCGAGGCAGCTCCTCCGGCGTGTGCTGAGTGACACACATAGCGGTCATCGCTTGCAACACATTTTTGGCGTAATTTATACTCGGCGGACGGATAGGTAATTTAATCAATTACACCATCCAAACTAGTTGGCGAATAGAAACCCATTCATTATTTTTAATTAGAATTACAGTGTTCAACACTATTCATGCCATCACCCGCCTCAATTGATTTATTAAACTTAAATTAACATTACATCCCATTCCTAGGATGACGATTTTACTTCTTAACCTTGACCTGCTTCATGTGAAGAAAATTAAACTTGTTAATATTCGGAAAAACACGCTTGCAGATAGATAAAAGCTTTGATTCCGGAGAGTTTTCTCAATACAGGCGACTCTACTAATACACGAAGATTTTGTTAACTGCGGTCTGTCTCACAAAAATATTTTAAAACTCAAATATTGACGGTATAGTTTTACAATATATAATAGTAACAATTGCGAATATTATGTCACAAGATGAGAAAACTTTCCTTAATGCAAACATAGAACTGTATAGTAAATAGACGAAATGCAATTGAGTATGTAGGTGATATGTTAATATCAATGCCCTAGTTCCTTATTTTTATTTTAGTAGTAGTAGCCATAACTTTTGGTCGTTTAATTTCTTTCTTTGGCTACAGTTTTGTCTAGAGCAACCGGTAGTTAAAATAGCTAAGTTCGCTACTTTACATAGTGGTAAGATGCTAAGTTACAAAGTTATGTGGAGTGTCTGCGTATTTTCGGGAAAGTGTTAGATAAGTGATAAGACTCACGTCAAGCGGCTGCAGCGCGTTGTCGTCGGCGAGCTGTCTGCGGAGGCGCGGCGCGCGCGGCGCCGCTGCGGCGAGCTGCGCGACGAGCAGCGCGGCGAGCAGCGCGGCGAGCGGGAGCGCGAGCGGGCGGGCGGCGAGCGGGCGTGCGGCTGACATGGCGGCGAGGAGCTGACTGGCGGCTGGCGCTGCCGCCGCGGCGCAGGGGGGCACGCCGGCGCGGTGGGAGACGCTGCGGACGCGCAAACACCGGCACAAGTAAATAAACATTATGACCGGTGCAGCTGCAACTTGACCAACGCAGACCGTGCATACGATATACGTTACTTTGACCTCATTCTGACGTTCGCTCGAATTAAGAATCCTAGCAGGTTTTGGCAGGTACTTCGATCTATCATTCATTCACTTGCTGGTAACGATTAAGTAATATGGACATGAAAAAAAATTAAACAAACATATCGGTAAATTATTCACTCCTTATATTTCGGAGCTATTTCTAATAATTTAGGAAGGATAATAAGTTAACAAGAATGTATATCTTTCTTGTTAGTCTTATCTAAAGTGGAGGTCTCATTAACCTGTCTATGAATCCTACATTTTTACAATATGGATGATATGATATTGTTTAAAACGTTTGATAAATATAAAGACTTGTAGAGTCCTTGTTAGACCACTACCCTCTTTATGTTAATTTTTATTAAAATGCTATTTACTCTTTCTACGCATATATTGTTAACAATATGTTAATAATTAGAGATGCACAGAATATTAGATATTTATTCGGTATTCGGCATACTCAGCATCTTTTTCACTATTCGTATTCGGCCAAATTAGTCGGTTTTGGTGCCAAGTATGTTCGATTCGAGTTTTTACTATTTTTTGGCTACACGTTACGGTATAGCACAAAAAGACAAACCTTTTTTCGTAAGATTTATGTTATAGGTAGGTATGTCAAAGAAATCCTATGAAGAGTGTATTGAATAAAGCCAATAAGATAAAGCAATTAAACTTCAAATCAACGTGATTGAAAACTCAAATCAAATCCTCATTTTTTGTAATCTCTTATATCAACATGTATAAACCTCAAATAAACATTACTTTTATGAACACACTTTGGCAATTATTCCTTAATAAGAAATGGTAAACAGAATAATTCGGCTGAATATACGGTTCAGTAAAAATTAAACCGTAGACGCGTAGCAATAGCAAATAGTGGGCTTTCGGCATCTGTATAAATTTTCGAAGGACATTTATGTACATGAAAAAAATTGAAAATTGTAACTTGGAAATCATACTTGAAACACGTAAATAAATAACTAAATACAAAAATATATATGGTGAGATATATTATATATTTATCGAAGGCGATCCAACTTATTCTTGAAGGACTCTGCTCGACCTTAGTAGGGTTGAGAACTTTGCTGTAGTTCATTACAAATGTCTGCTCATTTCATTACAGATGGACTGCATGTAGAATGCAAGGATTGCTTTTTTCAGTTTTTAGTGCAGGTTTCCGGAGAATGTAGGTTTGGTGAGCTTTTTTGTCGACAAACTGCAGTTCGTCCTAAATTTGTATAGTATTGGTGACCTTTTTTTGCAAAGCACTGCAATTCAATATTCACAAAACATTTGCATAATTATTGGGAATGGGAATTCTAAAAAAACATTCAAATATTCACGAAGTCGAATGCGAATATTAGTTACATCACTAGTTGTTTGTTTGTTGTGTGTCCAAAGCTATGAATGGTTTTTAAAAGTTTTTAAACTAGTGTTCCCTAGCGCTAACGCAATATTTGTCTGTGTGCATCGCTCGAAGCATCAGATAATCTATAAAGATCTATACATGTAAAGATTTCAGTCAGATAAATGTGAATTTGAAAGTAATGCCATTAGAGGCCAAGTCAGAGACGACCTTTGCAGTGTGCTTATTAAGTCATATATTTTTGATCTTCATGCAATACATTGCGCAAATGTCTATGTACCGCAAGATGCGCCGATAACACATACAAAGTAGATGTCGATATTTGTACATGCAATAAAAATATTAAAGTAATTACTGGACATTTCCTCATATGCTCATTATGAGTGTTTATTAATACTTTCATTATCCCTACTTTAATGCTGTTCCGTACCCAGAACGTTAAAAACAGTACCCTATTACTGAGACTGCGACGTCTGTCTGTCCGTCTGTTCGTCAGACAGTCTGTCTATGGCCAGGCTGTATCTCCTGAACCGTGATAGCTAGACAGTTAAATATTTCACAGATGTGTTTCTATTGTCGCTGTATTAAGAATTATAATAAAATAAATATTTAAGGTTTTTATAAACAATGATACGGAACGCACTTGGCCGGATTTTTTCATTGAATTGACGTATCAAACGAGAATTTAGTCTATCTAGTTATATACTTATAGCCCTTCTGATGTTTTCAGATGCTTGGTACACTAGACTAAGGTGATCTCATATGGAAGTCAAATGTCGTTTACAGCCTTCCTTGGAACCAAGTACTTTTTTAAGCTAGACATATGCGTGGCGGTGGTACCTCCCAGATCGGATATTATTAGCTAGCATCTGTTAAATATTAATGGTGCACAATATTATAATGGTTTGACGAAATTTTGGTCCCTAAGGGTTTACGAACGACTTGTATTCGGCTTGAGATTATAAATTATCCTTTTGATTTTCAAGTCACGTGTAATTGATGTGTTATCGTTATAAATTCCGGTTGAAGAGGTACAAGATATTGTAGTAAACATTTAACTGAGGGTATTTGTGTTACTTCAGATAGTATAATGAGATGATAAGTGTTGCAACCAGAGTGACGCGCGAGCAGCCGTGTTGCGACAATCTCTCATTTGCGTTAAATGCTCATTTGCTTAATCCCCGTTAATGACTCTCTACATTAAAATGACACTATTTTTTGGTTACGTTTTTAAAATACTAACGTTATCCAAATTACTGTTTGATTGTAAGTTAAATTCCTTTTTAACAACTTGCGATAAATACCAATTAAATTGGCAAAGCGAAATACATTTGCAATATTTAATTGCTACTATTTTCTTTTATAGATTATCGTTTGTGTTGCATATTTTATGAGTGATAAACAATTAATACTTCAAAAGAAAAAATGGCCTGGCTCTCAATACTTTTAAAAGGAAATTGCATTACTGATATATTTATGTATATATGCCTTATAGCGATTTTCTATTCCTAAGCTACTTAAAAAAAATATACTCATAGCCCCACAGTAGGATTTTTTCCTGTGTCGTGGGTGCCATGGACCCACACAAAGACGAATACACAAACACTCAGACCCAGAACAAGAATCTAAACTCATCATTTAGATACATGTCTGACCGGAAATCGGACCCGGGACCCACTGCGGGTCAGACCGGTATGGTAACCGCTGCGCCACGCGAATCGTCAAAATACTACATGCCCGTTTGCTATTTTCATCACATAAAGAGGTATTGGCAGCAAAGTTTGAAAATAAAATGAGCTTTTAATACGCCTTTAAAAGCTTACTGTATTTAACAAATAATAACATATTATGTTTAATAGTGGTGTGACTAGTACTGGGCAGGCGGTGGCTACTGACTACTCATAATCAAATTACCCACACGTAAGGTCACCGCGTTTCAAAACAGCCAGTGCCGCGCCCCGCGGCGACGCCTCCTTTCTAATCTGAACCGCGCTAATAGGGTTACCACATCTCAGTATTAAAAAAAATATGTATACTTATTTTATTATTTGCACTTGCGTAAGATATTTTTCATTCTAAATGTTACTTCGTATAGTTTGTATCTAGTATAAGGTAGATTACATTTAATAGTAGCAACGGTAATGACACTAATGAATGTCATTATTCCGTCCTTAATACTAGTATAGTTATCCAGCCTAACCTTCAACGAAGGAAGTGCGTAACGTGGTACTGTGTAGGGTATTTTTATCTAAAATTAGTATCTAACAGTATAATTACCGTACTATGATAATTATCAATCCATTTCTTATTTTTATGTAAGTTACGGGAAGGATATATTGCCTAAATATTCTTATCATATTTTATTACTTTTATGTAAAAAATAACTCTATAATGATATACATATACATATACATTAGATAATATACATGTACCTACTTTTTGTTGCATTGGGAATTTTTAATTGATGTTGTTTGCAACCCTGTGACAACCGGTAATACTTATGAACATCAAGACGGTATTTTTCCTTTACGAGAAGAGTAATTGTAGCGAGTCCTTCATGCGCGGCGCTTGAGCAACCACCCGCTTCATTCATAACAGCGCGGACGTGCTGAAACTTTGAGAACAGTAGGTTAAAGGTGGTAGAACTCTTTGTTTTTCGACCACAACGGAATTACCGAAACACCTTTCTGTTTTATAATAATAACTGATTACATTCGATGATATATTATGAAATGCGACGTATCCGCAATCGATTTAAGAGTGATTCTTATTCTAATTGGTTGCTTACAATTTTCCATAAATGACAGTGGCTATGGGAATAACCTCCAGGGCGATATTGGCTTCTAAGTTTTGCTTCTAAATCATTACTTATTGATATAAATATTAATAGAATAAGGTGGTAGAGTTTTTTGCCTTACTGCAACAGTGTTAAGTGCTGCTAAGAAGTATGGTATAGGATAAATACTTATACGAAGCATTCTAATGGGATTCTAAGGGATAGCAACGAAACTGTCTCCGATTTTAATTTCTTGCTTTTGATAACTCTATCTTGTTTGAGAGTTTGGGGTAACCCTGAATCTATTTTAAAAAATCTATTATATAATAATTTACATTGGCGGATCCAAACGTTTACCGTAATTTCTATTACAACAAAGTATGTAAAGATCTGGTTTCCCAGCTCACCATTAATCTAGATGCATTATTACAGCGTCCTTCCTCGCAATGTTCCGGAAGCTCCGGCGGCGATCTTTCACTATGAATATACATTTAGTTATTAATGTCGTTGCACCCATTCGAACCGTTATATGATTCACCTGTAATATTATGTGTTATGTGCATGTATACTTATCATATAGATAAGTATAAATGCACATATAGTGTGGAGCCGTGAAAATACAGATTAGTGAGTTAAAAAGTTACAATCGTTTTTAGTTTCCAATTTAAATTAGGATTTTACAGAACTTACTAGCGATTTGACCAGGTGGTAGAACTAGTGTAGTTCTAATGGGGAGGTACCGCCGCCACACTAATCTGTGACCTGAAGTAGTTCTTACATTTCGCTGGAAGGGTGTGGTGCCGGCTTGCTTTTGTATTTGGCGACATTTTATTCCTCGAGAGTAGCAAAACATCTCTGATTGACTTTAGATAGAAACTCTGTTCTATATGAAGTTGCCTACAGAGTAATGATAATTATGAACACGTTCGACTGCCTCTTTTATTGGGTAAAAAATATACAAAAGCCTTAAATATCTTTCCTATTATTGTGAATTAGTTTTAGATATAGGATATTTTTCCTACTAAAGTAAACAGTCTCACATCTACTGCACGTATGGCTCGTCTTTTATGATTATACGAAATCGAGAGAGAAAAAAACACCTTTAGAGTTAATTTGTTTATTAAATAAAAAAAATATATTTGTTTATTATTTAATGCATAAAAAAGACATATTTTACCCTTTTTAATGGTGCTCTATGGAGCATGAGCAATCGTTGAAAGTTTTGACTTTGACTCTTGAAACTATGATAAAAATTTTAAAACTTTGGTTCCCAAAATACTGATCATAAAAAGGTGTTCAAAAGATATTTATGTCCAATTAGTACACATACGCAAATAATCATAAAATCTGAAAGTGGTTCGTATGTCGAGGACGTCCCGCGCGACGCTCATGCTCGGCGCTAAGGACACGCGAGGTTCTCGGCTCCGCTGCTAAGGCCGACTGCACATCGGTGGGATCTAGAGAGTTTTAATTCACTAGCTTACTTCCTCGGATTCACCCGCTTTAATCACATTAATCATTATACCATGTGATAATCCTTGTCATAAACTTTCTGAGTGGCAAGTTTCAGCGAATTTCACCTGGCGTTTTTGCATGAAATAGTAACAAACATACATACATCTTCACCAACTGTCACATTAATAATATTAACAAGCCTATTCCCGCAGCTATGTGTGTGGCAAAAATCAGCAAAATCCGACTGGTAGTTTTGCGTGGAAGCGTAACAAACACACATTCACCTTAACAATATTAGTATGGATGGATAAGAAATAAGATTCGATTTATTTTCTATTTCCAGTAACAATTATTTTCTAATTTCGATGTATTATCCTTTGATGTCAAGGTCACCTACTTAGTTAAGTTATACACATCCTTGAAGAACTGTGTTACAACAGACTTTTGCAGATGTTGTGTTACAACAAAATTACCTTTTTTTTTCTTTCGGCAACTAAATCGTTCACTCATTATAAGAGTATTCACTAAACTATTGGAACTACTGCTGACGTATAGAAAAGTGTATTTTTATTCAATTAAAATTAAATTAAAACTGCTTCACGTGAGAAATAAGTGTGGCGGTACCACCCCGGTCCAATTACACTGGTTCTGCCACCTGGTAATGTATCAGTATGACAGCATTGTTCGCACGACCGCATCGTTGCATCTTGTATGTTAAAACTCACGATGTACAGCAGGTCCGTGACTTGTTATATTATATCTATGATATTAGTAATATCAAACTGTTACTCGTCTGACATCTTATTTCATGTTTATATCACAAATGCGGAATCATCAATATTTTGCAGAAATTTAACACACGTACACCCTAGATAGATAGACATAGGATACACATTACTCCCGTAGACGTGTCCGGAGCAGCCAAAGCCGCGGAAAAAACCTAGTGACGATGTTAATAGTTGAAAATTACAAATTTATTACAGTGACATGTAACTTTGTGTAAATATTTTCTTGTAAATAATGAGGTATACCTATATTAACTCAGAAACTATGTCAGTCGTTGTGTAGGTATAAAACAACAGTACATATATTGACATTGAAAAAAATTAAAACAAAACTTACTTAATTGTTACTGAATTCGTTGCGGCCTCGTCACGGATAAGACACAGAAAAATTATGCTTGTGAATACGTAAATACGGCTTCTTAAAGAGGGATTTGTAACAATGTAAAAAATTATATATTTTTTTTAATTTCTTGGCCTACAAAGCCAAACACGTGCTTAACTATTCTTGTAATATTGACTATAGAAATTACTGAATTCTAATAATGATTTCATGCAACTGCGCTCGATGTGTAGGTACAAGATGACAAAAACCTATCTATAAATTACCTACTTCGTAAATGTTAATTAGTTTTTGCTCGTTTTCAGAACAAAATGTCATGCTTACACACAGGCTACAAGATTACTATTTAGATTGGCTATTACATATCAATTAGTGTTGTATGCATATACACTTTCGGAGGCATTTCATTTCGCATGATTTACTACCGTAACGTAATGGCCATTGCGTAGCGGTAGTGAGCACACTGTGCTTATCAGGATTGTTTCATAAATCATAACTCATATTAATATACATTACTATATTTCGCTAAATATAATATTCAGCCCGGTATTATATCATACATGCTTTTCAGGGGTACCTTTTTTAAACACATTACAATTACCGAAGAAATTCCATTACACATCACACACTGGAGACTTATTATATAGTGTACACATATAATATTACTTTTAATTCAGTTTGTTACATGTCGTCATGTAGTATACGTCCAGCCAAATATGATAGGAAAGTAGTAGATTTCACTAAGGATGTGCGATGTTGTCACGAATAACAAGTTACAGCAAAGAAATGTTCCATTTAAGAAAGGCTTACTTTTAAAATATACTGTGCAAAACGCCTGTTGGAAAACTGTCAGCATTGTTATTATTAGCAAATAATTGAATAAACTGAACGGAAACTGATATATTTTTGGAACCTGTTGCCTTTTTGTCAAGATACCATCTATATTTTTTGAAATAACATTGAAATTTGTAAATTTGTAATGTTTGTATAAATGTTGAAAAAGTTACGCTCTACGTGAGGTTAAACATAACATTGTGCGAGCTTAAACGAGCGGCCAGTGAATATTCATGGTGCAACAGAGACGCGGAACGACGTTGCATTTGAATATGAAAGTGTGTGCGCACTCACCCCGGCTTCGCCTTAATCCTGCGCGAACTATATTATGCTCTTGAAATTGTATAACATTGTATAATATCAGTGTTGCCATAATTTCCTTATATATTTGAAGAAGCAATTTCGCAGATTATAGCATACTATTTGCGAAATATTGCAAACCGAATGTGTCATGCGGATTTCCCCGCATTTAAAAACCATTGTAACTTACTTTTTACTTTTGATAAATTAGATGTAATTGTAATTGTAATGAAATAAATACGTAACGTTTAATTATGACTCCAGATATATGTATTTTAAACCCAGTAAATTCAATTTAACTGTTTTAGTTGTAATTGTTTCACTTTTGTATACGTAGTAGTTCGAAATGTCTATCATCACTTATTATCAATTTGTTTTTTGAAGTTTTTACTAACACATTTATTTGATATAATGGGACAGGGAACTTTTACTTTTAATATATGATTAACCTGTTGCCTTTTAAAATATATGTTAAATGTGTTATTTCATTTTTTTAAATAAGTAAATATTTCGTACAACAATAAATAAAGATGTTTTTTAAGGTAGATAGTCCGTCCATTCGAGTAGTCTTACATAAGGCAATCTAGTGGGAGTTCGTCTGGTTAATCTTAGATCTGGAGTTTATTTTTCTTACGAAAATTGAAGCCAAGTGAAAGGATTATTGAAGATTAATCGTACCGATTATGTTCAAATTCAGATTTTCATGTGATGAAACAACTGAACATAGGTACGTTTTTAATTAAGTCGTGAATAATGATTAATGATTAAAATAATGATATTACAGTACATTTAAGTGTTATTAAGATCAAGAGTGTGATTTTTTAATAATAATGAAGGTAGCAAACGCTATAAAGTCGCTCACGGATTTAGTACTATCGTTGACGAATACATTTTGTAAATGTGTCTCCCCTCCTTATTGAGTTTAAAAAAATCCTTAAAAACTATAATTACATATTTGCTTTATCACCCCTACATCGCAATATATATTGCAAGTTTTAATTTTATTTCCGGATGTACTTTGCAATGATGGGCCTAAACGTAATAAATAATTTAAGGTTTTCCAACTTAGTACTGTGGGGTAGGAATGCATACAGATGCATTCCTACCCCACAGTACTAAGTTGGATTACCTCAGGTTGCACACAGGTTCAACCTGAGGTAATGCTCTCATCTATCCGGGTTTGATAAAAAGAGTACGTGAATGGTAGTATTCATTTTTATGTGATGTTCATCATGCACTTTTGCTACTACTACTTACAAAAAACTATTAGTGATATATATTACCAAACAGAGATAAATTAATATTCCCGTATTCAATAGTAGCGGACAATGTTACGACGTATCCCTGTGCCGCTGTGCCGCGCAGCCGCCGCGGTTGCACGTCGTCGTTACGCAAATTATATTTGTATGCTAATTCTAACACCAGGTTCAACGTTATTGAATGTCAATCAAGAGCTACACCTTACTCAAAAGATTTTAGACAGCTTTACTGTATTTGGGATTTTAAATTACGTAAATATGCATACATTTTAAATCATAATTCTTACCAAAAATATACAAATTACCAAATTTTGTAACTTAAAGAAAAAAATAAATTGGCATATCTTCACGTAATATAGTTCGCCGAATTTTGTTTAGTAGTCCAGAGCGCGTTGATGTCTTTTATATGACACAAATGTAGTCGTAAAAGCAATTTTATTGATTTTTAAAGGTTAATATTGTTTGATAATGTAATTGTTTCACATTATATTCGTTTTTCGAAAAACGTACCTTTTGTTCATTATCAAATTTTGACACATCCTTTACATGTTGTAAAGGATGTGTCAAAATTCTAACTTAGCATTTCATTTCGTAACATTTGGCAACTTCCACGTGTTACAATGCGTATATAAAGTGGTAACAATTACACGCAAAAATTACCATTAAAATTATGTGCATGTAATATTCATAGCAGCGGTAAGTATGCCGGAGGGCAGAGGGCGCGCGTCGCGTGCGCAGTGCCGCAGCGTGCACGCCTCTCATTACACTTAATTGAACTCGTCATAATAACATCACTGTAGAATAACTGAAGTCTCTAATTAACTAATAAATCAAACAGTTTTATTGGTTATTTACAAATTGCATTCGTGTCGATTACAACCTGCATGTTTTGTAATTAATGCCTTTGGACGTGTACAAAAGACGGACTAGTAATTTCACGAAATTCGTTGATTCTTTTGTAAATGTGTTTTAATGAGGAATATTAGCCTTAATGTTATCTTGTATGGTTATTTACACACGGAACTTTGTTGCGATATTTAAATACGAAGGTAAAAGAAATTACAGGCTGCGTGAGCAGTAATGGAGGTCGCGAGGCCCATAATGCCCGTCGTTAGCCGAAATTGATGTATTTGCTGCAATTATACTATAAGTATTTACCGAGAGTTTTGACGTAATGTCACTTCCCTGTATTTAGTGAAGGCAAACGGAAGCTGAACATTTAAATTTCTGCTTATAAAAGGATCGGCGTTTATTCATTTTGAAGCGTCTGCCAATACAGTAAGATCGCTGCACGGTCTGTAGTCTTTGTATATTGTAGGTAGTTTAAGTGAGTATTTAAAATCGTAGTATTTTCTTGTGATTACGCACCTTTACTTACCTGTAACCACCTAATTTAAGGTGAATTAGGTGGTCACAGATGACGCACTATACATTGTCTGAAAACTGTAATCCGATCGTAATATACACGAAAAAAAGGCAAATCAGTAGACTATATTTTTTTCAGACTCTAGAAAAAGTATTTTACTATCATTGAAGGTAGGTTTTGTGTTGTTACAAATAATGGTTCCAAACTTTCAAAACGATTACGTTAGATCATAACATGGACGACGAGGAATGAAAATCGATAAATCATTCAAAATTAAATGACGTAATTCTGCTAACGTAATAATCTTGCCATAAACAAAAGGTTTGCAATGTTGTCGATATAAAGCTGTTGTGTTTCAAAATCAAAGACAAGCTAACTTGGCCGCTGAATTGCTTTCTCATAGGATGTTAATAGCGACGGCTCCCACGAATCATCCGCATCGGAGCGGCGCATCTGCAGGCACTTTATTTCACGAATTTTGTCTTGTTGTTAACATCGTGTCTTGTTACATTATTTTATTGTACCCATTCCCAATAGTTAATAACCCTATAATCGAAAATGATCGACTATTTTGATGGCGGCCGCTCCCGCGAGAGCTGCGTAACCTGGTAACTTTCGACCACCAGGAGACCAACTCTAATAGTTGGCCTCTTGATGGTATCTCTAATAGTTGGCTCCTTGATAGCAACGCCCAAGTACGTAACTACCCTCTCAACAGTGAGGTTGATAATATATACATATAAACATTATGTTTTCGAGGTAGTTAATGAAGCTCGAGTAGCTAATGAAGTTAGACCGGGGCGGTACCACCGCCACACGTATTTCTAGCTTGAAGCAGATCTTGCGTTTCGATGGAAGCGTGTAATTGCCGGGTCACTTTTATTTGGAGCGACCATTTTAGTCCAAAAACTCGCGACCTATCTGGTGAATGACTTTAAATAAAACCCCTATTCTAAGAAGATTGCTTACAGATGTTCAGGCGGCGGTGACCACTCACCATCATGTGGGCTGCACGTTCATTTGCTATTTTTTACTGTTTCTACTGGCATGTTGTTATTAGTTGTTTGTTGATTCATGGAGAAATTAGGGTCCAGAAACTATTCGATCCCTTTGATAATGCATCGAAATTTCTTGCCCGTCACCCTCATGAGAACGCTGCCGCAGCACATGGGTCACCCGAAGGGTGAGTAGTCTCCTATAAAATATAATTGAAATAAAGCAAATGTTGTCTAAGAATATGTTATTAACTATTCAATGATATATATTCAAATTTACGTAATATTTTGTTGGACTAAGCAAAACCTGATCTTCATTTATTTTAATAGCTAATAGAAGAGCTTGTAAGTAGATTTGAATGTAAAAAAAATATTAATTTAAATAGGCATTTATTGCGAACTAAAATATCCTCTACAATTAATATATTATCACGACATTGAGCTCTGTAGTTTCGTGGTTCTATAATCCAAAACTGTGTTTGCTACTCTTTAACTAAAACATGCTTTTTTATTCTATTAATTATTGTGTGTCACGCAAATGGGCTAATTAAGGTCCTTACGTGTAAGATTGTGGCGATAGCGCAGAGCTCGTTAGACGAGGTAGGCGTAATTGGCCGAAATTGAGCTTGTAAATAAGAGATTAGAGCCGCCACTTTACGAAAAATAGTCATTAAGCAAATGCAAATTGTGGGCGATTGTGTAAGGTTAGGATTTAATTGTGTATGCCTAAAAATATTAAATGATTTTTTTAGTCTCAAATACTCGTAACATTTCTTTTTAAGACGGTGTTGAAGTAGGAAATATTCCATATTTTTTTGATTAAGTGTGTTAGTGGTTACTTTTATAATTAACATATTCAAATGCATCTGTTTAAGAAAATTTGAGAGTGCGTTATTATTTTGACCTGGTTACAAAAATGTGAATAAGTATGTGAGTAAATACGAAATAATTTGCATATTTCATGCATATTGCTCATATTAATCCATACTTCCATATTAATATTATAAATAAATAAATTATAAAGTAATATTATAAATATAAATGTGAAAGTGTGTTTGTTTGTTCGTCTTTCACGTCGCCTCATAGGCATTCTAATAAGTTAATTCCCTTTGACCATGTGGGCGAAGCCGCTGGTAAGAGCTAGTACATGTATATGTTAATGAGGAGGTACGAGGTTCAAACCCAAGCACACGCCACTGATTTATGTGCGTATTAGAAATTAATTATCACTGCTTTTTGGTGAAGGAACAAAACATCGCGAGATAACCTACACACCCGAGAATTATTTTAAAAAAAGTTCTCGGAGGTGTGTGAAGTCCACCAATTCACACTTGACTGACAACTCTCTCATTCTGAGAGAAGACCCGTGCCCAGCAGTGGTACAATAATGGGTTGACACCATGTTATATATATTCATGTGGAGAGAAACTCGATTACAAATTACTCGTAATTTAACTGTTACTTACACTACACTGACTATTTCTAACGCGTACGTATGAGCTCGTATGTTGTGTAACGCTATGGTAACGCTGTGTCTCAAGAGGCAGCAACGTTCGCGGAGGTTGCAGGCAGCGGAAGGAAGGCCGCACCGCGAGGGCTGCGAGCACCGACATTGTCGCTAAAACAACAGGCGCGCCCAAACAAAACTAAAAGCTATTTAGACGTGACTTTGAAAGGCTTTCCGGTCGTCTATTTGTCTTCTCACATCACCGTGACACTTTTTGCAACAAATGTACATAATTTCACAAATTATCGACGAATCACGAAGATGGTCACGGCCAGAATTTTGTTTACCACAAATTAGGTACATGAACATTAATATTCACAGATATTGCAACGCAGCCATATAAAGTTTGTTTAAAAGTTGCGAAATGAAATATATGACTGTACTGTCAGACAAGAAAAATGTGCTGGGATTGCTTTAATTTGTAGTTAAGTTATATACTGGTGAATAAGGTTGAATTAAATCAAAGGAATCCTCATATTGATATTTGCTAAGTTAGTCGTGCCCTATGCCCTCGTACATTAAATTTTACAATTCGTTTACAATGTTTTACAGTTTTACAAATGTTATAATTTTTTAAATTTGTATTTTTTTGCTACTGTTAGGTGATAATCCGATACTATTTTTACCTATCTTTACAGTATGTGAAAACGTGGTGAGTCTAATTGCATACCTATACTAGTGTAATGTATAGCCGTATTAGTGTAGTGTAATATATAATTTGAATCCTAAACGTAATGTAATGAAAGAAAATATTTACTTTTTCATTTTTGCAACTAAGTGCCTGACACAAAGTAATAGTAAATAGAACGTTCATTTAAATATCAGTTCATTTTAAAATAAGTAGGTATCAATCCAAATATATTTTCTCTAAACTGGAATGTAAATTGGCTAAATAATTATTGTTCTAATACTTCCGTCACGCTAATTTATAAGAGCGTAATAACTCATAATTGAAGTTAATCGACTATTAACTTAATTTTAAGAAGCAGCAAAGAATCTGTAATGGGTTTCAGGTTCGATGAACGCCCCGCTCCATATTTAGTTGATTAGAGATGAGCGGGCGACACTGACCACTTAATATTAGGTAAATTGCGTGTTCTTTCGCTATGTTAATCATACAAAAACTAGGAAATACTTTAGGACATCTAAATCATTTATTTGTTACGAACAGTTGAATGTTAGTGTAACATCATCATTGAATGCGGAACCAGCGGGTGAAGGTGGCGCATTCGTGCCACGGCGCTGGTTCGTATGTAATAATGTAATGTCTCTAAAACGCTCCGAAACTTATGTAACTTGTTTTGGTAATTAAGAACTCGTCCATACCAAATCATTGTGTCATATTTAAATATTCATGTAGGTGTCTTTGATTAATTTAAACTACATTTCCATAAGTAGTTCACATTGCTAGTCATATTGCTTTTTATTGCATATAAGGGAGAACTGGATAATGGGAGCCTACTGAGAAAACACATATAACAAAAACTCATTTGTTAATATTCATACCGTATTTAATTAGAGAGTTTTACCTCGATTATTAAACTGTATTTTGGTATCATTACCAATATTTATTAAGGTTTAATACTGATTTTACAAAAAACTCAGTCGCTCCCATGAGAGCACATGAGAGTCTAAATATGCATGTATGAGAAATGGGAGCTATCATATTTACTTTTTTACGAAAACTAAAAAAAAAATATACTTTAGAGATATTAGTTATTGGTATAAACAACTGCCTATAAAACATATAAAAAAAAAACAAGATTTAAAGTAAAACATAGAATATAGATAATATTATTATAGGAAAACAAAAGGTTTGCAGATCAAAAAATCACATATAATAGTATCTGATCTATCAATGCTAGAATTTTCTCATACCTAGTTTCTACAATTCTTGCCTTGTTTTTTTTTATTTTACTGGGAAAGTTTATGGGAGTTGTATTGTTACCCGTTGTCCAAAATTTTGAAAAGTATAGACAATAATATGTAATTTGATTCTCAGGCACAATTTAACCAATTGGACTTCTTAGCAAATTAATCCAGGGATGTATTGAAAGTAAACTTATAAAATATTTGTAAAAACCTCATTTTTTTCTTGGTGCTGGCAATCGGCCATTTTTTATAAGCATAGAGCGAAAAACAAACAAATGTCCCTCACAACTTAACGCACGATGCTAATGGATCCTGCGTACCAGAGTAAGCTTCTCAAAGGTTAACGAAAGTGACTGAGTGCTAATAATCGCGAGGATATCAATATCTTTCTTACAATCACCATCGCTCTCATTACCTGATGGTTCCCATTACCCGGTTCTCCCCTATGCGTGATGCTGGCCAATATTAATCATACAAATGTCGTCATAATGAGATAAAAATAAAAATAGGCAAATCCTGTTTGTTTGTATACGGATTTTAATTAATAAAGTGAATAATATTTTGTCAATTTTTACAATCCTTTGACAGGTGGTAGAACCAGTGTAGTTCGCCCGGGGAAGTACCACCGCCACATCTATTTCTAACGTGAAGCAGTTTTTGCGTTTCGATGGAAGGGTGTGGTTGCCGGCACACTTTTATATGACGCGACTATCGTAGTCCTCGGGAGCAGCGACGCATCTGTGATTGACTTCAGATAGAAGCTCATGTTTTGTATGAAGTCGCTTACAGATGTCCATGCGCAGGAATGACCACTTACCGTGAGGTGGACTGCATGCTCGTTTGCTAGTTCAATCTTATAAAAAATCAGTTGTAAGAGAAAGGGTATGTCATTTAATATCATGTAGATTACATGCTGGTTTAATTAGCATAGAAAATAATGAAAAACGACTAATAAAATAGTGACTTCGTTGCAGTAGGAAGCAAAAACATTTAATTAATTACGTCGTTAGTATCTTTACTTACACTACAACTTCTCATATATATGCGTAATGTCTTAGCTCATTTATATTTCAATTACATCAATCAATTGCAAAGATAATTTTAATTAACGTTATAAAAAATTGTTCATGACTTAAAGTTCAAGATCGGGTCCATAATGTGTTTATATGAACTAATTATCATATTGAATTACTAATAAAAAATAGCGAAACTTAAAAAAATATTATTAGGTTTCTTATCGAAATACTGCTAATAATAATTGAATACTGCTCGCATCTCTGGGCAGAAGCGCCACAGTACCAACTTAACACGCTTAAGTCCGAATCGCTAACGACCCAAGAATCTTAAATAGGTTAGAACCCTTAAGCCTTCAGAGGGATATAGATTCTCTTTTTATGTTCTACCGGCTTTACAATGGTGAGTGGTGTTGCAATTGTCCATAGGCGACGGTAATTATTTATCACCAGGTAGCTCGTTCGCCTTATTGCTTGGTACGATAATAAAAAAAATAACCTATTCCTGTATATACCACCATAGGGGTGGACGAATAAAATTATAATTTCTTTTTCGTAACATTAGATCAAATGTACATCTAAACCTTATCTGAATATCAGTTGTTGGTAACATTGGCAGGCATCTACGGCATTGATTAACTGATAAGATGTACGGAGTTCTAAATAGCTCTTTATGTAAAAAAATACGTTATGAGAATACTTTGGTATCCTCCCATTTCTGTTATTTGCTGGTTGAGTGACAGAATACAACCAACAGATATACAGAATAGCAAGTTACCTATTAGAATTAGTTAATATTTTAATTGGTTCGGAAGTGTTTTTCTTAATACATTCAACTAATGCAGTGCTATCTCAATGATACAGATTTCCAACAGGTCCGGTCTCGGAGTAAGCGATACATTACCTAGTGAGTCCGAAGTGCCGCGTACATTATAATTAGGTGCAGCCTTACATAACGCAACAGGAAGCGATGATGCCTGCTCGCCGTCGTGACGCACTCGCCACTTCTTCGGCGAGACAATTGCTATCGCTTCTTTATGTCCACGAACATATGGAAAACATAAAAAATATTTGATATACGATAATGTTGAGAATTATTCCTTGAAAGACGTATAACGTGCTGTAGACAAACTTCAATTTATTTTTGGTAAAAAATTAGGTAACATTATAATTTACATGATTTATAGGTGTATTTTAAACAATTATTTAATATACATATTATTGTTTCATACATTATCAATTACTTTTTTGGGGTAATTACAACTTTTAACTTCTTTAATGTAATATAACATTTTAACATATTTACAATCAATGGAAATTTTAACAGACCTAAACACTAAATAGAAATTATTCACATAATAAATATAACTGATAATAATGGAAAATAAAAAATATGCAACAAAATTATACCTATTTATTTATTTTTGTAAACTAAAATGGTTAAAATGAAGCAAATAAAGTAATTAACACAAATGAATAAAAAATAAACACGTCCAAATGAAGGATAACAAACTTAATAAACTCTAATTAAATTAAATACGTTTTCTTTTAAGATGTGCGTCTTCGCACGGTTCGTCTCACGGACCCGGTGTAATTGATCAACAGGTGACCCAATGGGCAGCTGTATCAGATATCTCCAACTGAAACGCGTAACAAAGTTCTCCAACATTAAACACTGCATACATCTCCGCAATCATTTGCATCACTCTCACACCTCACTGGCACTACCAGCGAATCATTTCACAGTTTCTCAATAAGCGGAACAAGATTCATTACGTACAATAAACGTGATTATACAGGAAAATACTCCTACAGTCACATAAGTACTTATTTCAGATATTTAAACCAGTAATATGATCTACATAAAGTTATTACATGATATTTTGTTAGCATTATAGCGTTTAAAAGCTGCATCATTAAAATTAAATTACGCCTAACAAAAGACTTCAACGCGTTACTCTGACATGTTTGTGAATAAAACTATTAGAAATCGTTTACACCGAATATAAATAGAGAGGGTTTCGCAAGGCTCCTGCACCGCCCTCGGCCGCGTCCCGTCCGTAGATAATCGAATTATATTATTGCAATGATAATTGTGCGTTAAGTAGGACTCCTCATACAATACCAGTCTTGACAACTGTTTGATATCTTAATGTCTTTTTGTTACGGGTATTTGTCGGTTTCTGTTCAATGTTCAATATTATATAAGTATATTTATATGATGGTATTAAAACTATAGCACTTTCATTCTAAATACCTTTGAAACTGACAATGGGAATATGACGACCAGTACCTGGTGAGATAGTCTTACATTATTCAAATTACAAACACATTAATAAGTACACATTTAATATGTTTCATTTAACTTACAATAAATGAAATGGCATTATTTATTTTTAATGTCAAAATATCAGATTTACTAATTACCTTGAAAAATATACGACTAATAATATTTTATTTAATATATCTATCTGTTTGTTCTGATCTCCCAACCAAAATAATACGCGTGCTTTTCACCACCACTCAGTCATCGGCGTCGTCAGCGCTAATTTCAGCTATCACTCGCTATTTTGTTGCAATTTCGACAATGTGGGGATCACTGCCACACTTATTTCCAATAATACAAAGCAGTTTTTGCATTTCGTTTAGAAGGTGACTTATCTTATGGACATATAGACTTGGTTGCAGATATTAATAGGGGAGTTGCGACCGCTTACTAGCAGGTAAACTAAGTGAAAAATAGGTAAATGCAAAATATTTAGCAATAATAATTTAGGTACATGATTTTTGTCATAAATGTAAAATAATTAATTAAGAGATTTAGTGATAAAAAATTAGACATATTATTTATCGTTAAGTTTTTTATCATACACTTTTTATACCTATATTGGGTCTTTACCCAGTGAATGGTGCCCGTGAAGGACGTCAGAGAGGAATGTAATATTTTTATGTAAAAAAAATTAGTTAGCGGAATATTTTACTTTACATCAAATTATTGTCGCTTGCATATTATTATATTACAGGTTGGAAATGTTAATATGTGCCATTTTCTGTGACAAAATGTTGTTCAATGTTTTATCTAAGTAGTAATAATTTTAACAAGTTAACATTACAAAGGTATGGCATATTACCAAACTATCGCAGAGTTTAAACAGGGTACTATATTGTTATTAAGTAAACAATAAAATGCTAATAATCTGCAGTTTCATATTCTCAAAATTAAAATTAAATAACTCTATTATGAAAATTTACGTCAATTTTCATAATAGAGTTATTTTATTTTAATCTTTGGATGAAGTTAGTAGTTTTTACATAAGTAACTTTGATATCATTGTTTACTGTGTATTTTTTAGATCTAACAATAAATATTTATAAATATAGTAATGAATTCCGGCTTCGACGTCTTATGTATTTCCATTAAATAACACGGAATGCAATGAAACTACAAGTGCATTACACAAATAGTGCTTGGGGTTTTTTGATCAATAAACTGATTTTGTTATAAGCCTTATATGAAACTGGAACTCCTCCGTGTCCGTCTCTTAATTAACCGTTTCAACATATACGCTTATTAAAATAAAACAGAGCAAAGCTTTGTTGTTATATTAATTTCCTGTCTAATCCATAACGGATGCCTGAGTCCATGAAGCTAGTTACTATTGGATTACTTTCCAATTTATATTCACTATTAGTCTTTCATTATCCCTGACATAACATCGCCGCGCCGTTTATAATTTAGCAGATTTAATAGATAAAATAAGCAATGTTACGTCACAAGGAAAGATTACAAGCACCTCGATCCGGAGCGTGTCGTAATATGTCAGCCGCCTTACATATTGCAACACAAAAATTCGCGAAAAACAAAAATTTAAACACCTTGCGAAGTTGATTTGCAGTATTCATAGCATCAAATGTAGCGTTTGCCGATGATGATTAAGCTAGATACATATTAACATATGTATCTAGCATGTTGTGAAGTGTAACATAATTTTGCTTCCGTTTGTATTTTTTACCCTTGCATGCACGTTATATAATTACGTTTGATATAATTATTACGCAGTTGGAAGAAAATAATGTAATAATAATAAAACAAATCGTAATTAAAACAAAAATGCAACTGCTTAAAGAAGAAGCTGAAAAGAGGAAATCAAGGTACATGATATGGACATTTTTATTTTTATTAATTAAATATGTTGTTTTGCACACGGTCATAAACGTACACGTGGCTTTGGTTGTAAGAATATGGTATCTAGTTGCAGGCATATATATATCTTTTGTTTACACCTTTAGAGTTAATGGCAAGTTTAAAACAAATTGATTTATATAAGAATTATCAAAATCAGTTCATGCGTTTGGTCTCTAGGAAAGAAACAATACATGCATAAACACATTTGCAACTTAAAAGCTTAATATCGAATTTACGAAAGATCGGATGCAGAAAGGAAGGCGTGTGTGTTAGCGCATCCTCCATGGTTGTAAGATTTCCATATTTGGAGTGCTTTAAATTTTGCAAGGTGGGTAAAATAGTTAAAATGGCGGGGTTATTGGTTAGACGCAACAATGTTGACCAAGTATGGCCTATCAGGTCCCTGCTCGGGTTTCCCCGACGTTGCGCCAGAGCAGGGGTTCCGCGATTGCAAGCAAATCCGCGTGTTAATATCGTCCAACCAGGCCGTCTCAGGTCAATGATATTATGATTCATAGTTTGCGAAAGCTGTAACACCGAGTATACCCATTTTAAAATCAAAAGGATCGTCAAAAATGTGTAATGGATTTTTAACCTTTTTGATCTTTACGTTTATTAGCGTGCGTGGATGAATGACATACTATCTAAAGTCGGCCTAAATTTTGCTTCAAGGTTTAATATTATACATTTGTTTTCCAAACTTAATTTAATAAAGTCAGAGAAGAGTAAAAGTATTAGAGTGTAGAGTGCAAAAACTTAAATGTAAATTTTACTAACCTAGACAAGGTTTTTGTTTACGAATGTAAACAACTAAGGTTTAGGTAAATGAAGTAGACTTGAATATCGCATATAAGTAGTTGAAAGTCAAAAGTCAGTACAAATAATTTTTAATTTTAACCCTAGATAGCTAACCTTATACTGTACTCTGTTTAAGCTAACCATCCGTCGAAGTGACGGGTATTCAAATAATATTTTTATTTGGAACAAGTTATTAAAAAAGTTGACCTCTTTTTTATGGTTTCGTTTATAAATGTTATTCTAAATAAGAATAATTTTGTAAATTGACTTTCTTTATTATATATTTATATTAAAATAACTTTTTCTAAACTCCTTAAAAAATTTGGAACATTTTTAATGATCTGCTTTGACAAGCAAAATCAACGATAAATTAAAATAAAACAATATTTTTTTTGGCTTCATATAGTACATAGAAACATTATAAATAATTAAAACATAAAACAAATTATTTTTCTTCAGCGCAAGTAACACAAAAATCAAACTTTATGTTCACTGCATATGGGAGCGATGCAGTTGGAACACGTGCTTTTGGTCATACGCTTTTTCTCTTAGTGGCACTTCTGAAACGCTTTTTTTTTACGACTTTCTCCACTAGATGTTGCTGGCTCTTCTCTGGTGTTATTACCTTGTACAGGATGAGATGATTTGATATTTAGATTGGTAGATAATGACATAATTTTGACAGATTTTTCGACAAAACTCCATTTTACAATATCTTCAAAAATGTAGATGGCTAAAAACTTTTTAAAAAAAAGATGCTTCTCCCATTTATCCCCTACAGGAACGGGTAGGTCCCTTCGGAGTATGCACAATGTTTCTTGCCGAAGTTCTTGTGGATGTGTGACCCAACCGTGCCGATTCCTATCTCTACCTTCGTTTGAGGAAGTAATATGATGCTACAATGCATGGTTTGTGAAGGTGCAGTATTTGAGATAATAGGTGAATCAGGATCCACGTCTGAAGGAAAGTCTGGTAGTGCGCTTACATAGCATCCCCTCGGAATCTGCACATTATCTTCCACTATAAAATCTTGTCTCGCTAGCAAAACTATAATCAAGGGCAGCGTCACTAAGTTCTTGTTGTAGAAGATCAATTATTTCATCTTCTCGTAAAGAAATTAAAGAAAACATGACGTAAATAAAAAAAAAACGCAAATTACTTTGAAAATAACCAGTGCAATCGAATTCAATTACTGACGGTAAAGCTAACCACCCGTCGAAACGACGGGCAAAGGTCAGGTACCTCAAAAACTATGACACTTAGCTGTTCGCTGCATGTGCCACTGCAACGGGCTCCCTGGCGGCTGAGTTGGTTAGCCAAGACAGCACGTTCGGATACGCCGTTAAAAAATACGAGCGATATTTCTTTGCACTGCCCGTCGAATCGACGGAGGTTAGCTATCTAGGGTTAATGATACGCTAAGTGTTATATTGACTTAAAGTAAATTACTGAAATATTTCTTAAAGTGAAGGAATATTCAAATTACCCATGCTTAGGAGAAGTTCCTCTATCTGCACCGAGAAAAGAAAACAATGATATATATTATACATGTATTGAATATTACATTCAAATGTTAGCGTTGCTTTCTTTCGACAAGGTCAAAGTTTGTCGCTCGAAATAATAAAATTTATGTTTACAACTATGTCTAGTTTAGGAAAGGATTCACATAGGTTAATAGTGCTTAATATTGGATGTGTGTTGGGCAAGGCTTGTGTAAGGCAGCGAACGCTAGATACGAGTCTACGATGATTATGACAAATAGCTGATTGTGCACGGACGTCTCCGCAACATGAGAGGCCCACAACTTAACGAACACATTGTTAACTAAATTATCTGATGTTTTGTATATTAATAATGCTAACGAGTTGTAATATATTGTATCTGTTTAAGAAATGTTTTGAATTATTAAGAGGTTTCAACGAAAGTATTTATTATATTTGGATACTCACTACCGTGGTAGATGTCCCCGAAGCAGCCAAAGTCGCGGTAATAACCTAGTATGGATTCAAAGTATGTACAGGTTAGACTACTGTCTAAACTCTTTTGCAGGTTTACTACTTCGTCGTGAATGGATTCAATATCTATTTTATATACAATTACAAATGATTGAATATATATGTGGATGCCACTAATTTCATTAATATTAAATATTGTTTTCCGAAAAAAAACATTAATTTATTTATATTTCTGTACTAGGTCTACATATTTTGTATTCTTCTTGGTTACATAAAGTCATTTCGTAGCAAAAACTATACGGAGAAAATCGTAATGCCAATTAATATAATTATTATTCATATCTATTTGAAGGATAATTCATGAAAATACTGTGGACACTTTGTAATTACTGACGTACAATTGAATGAAGTTCAACTAAATAAAAGGTTATTAAAATATCGCAATATATCATTCAGTTGATTTCATTACTGACATATATTGTTGTACAAATAATATTCTGACTGCAAACATAATTTGATATACAAATAAAGATAAGTGTTACAATAATAAAGATACAAATTGACAGCAGTAATGTATTACCGAATAAAAAAATCCTCTAATTAGTGATACTATTTTTTAGTAACTTTATGTTATTAATATTAAAAATGAAGTTTATGAGCATGTATGTGTGTTTATTTCTCTGTTACGCAATAGTTACAAGGTCGGATTTTGCTGAAATTTAGCACATGTAAAGTTTATGACCTAAATAAAAACATAGAGTCCACATTACCGTGGTAGAAATGACTGAAACGAGCGAAGCCGCGGTTTATAACCTAGCAATAAATAATTAATGTTGTAATTACTTTATATTAGCGTGCTATGAGGATATATAATGAGTAGAACGAGGACCTCGGGAACGTTTTATACCGGTGCTCTCTGTCTTTTTGCGCTCAGTTCTTTTTGGGGAGAGTTTTTATGTGAGTACCTATTTATTTGTTTTTGTGGCAAACCCGGTCAGCGGCTGCATTAGGGGCGAGGTTCCCGCGGCGGGCGGGGGGCGGCGGGGCGGGGGGGAGCTCTGTGCGACCGATTCGCCGATTATCACGCTCATTATGTTATTTGATTGCCGATACTGATAACCAGGGTGAAGGTTTGGCTGCGGTCATACTTATCACTCATAGAGACTATTTCAATCGTTATTTTATATTTCTTGTCTATCATTTTTTGGAATTGGTAACGATTATACAATTCCAAAACTTAAGTGAAAGTATATCTATTGTTTATTTTTACACGATAGAAGTAATAAACGAGCACGCACATTACTTGTATTATAGCCCATTGACATCTGTCAAACAAGTATTGAACCTAAAACTGACCACCAATATGTAGGCCTCTTATGTAGCTCAACCGATAGCCATAACTGCTGATAAATAATGATAAATAAAAAAATACAACTTAATATGAAATTAGGTTAAGCAAGTTAGTAAAGAGGGCCTAATATACATTTTTGTACGTTATTACAAAATATTATAATGATACAATTGTGCAAATTGTCATATTGTGTACTTGGAGTCGTAATTCAATTGTTACGCGAGATGTGCGGAAGCGCTTCCTTCATTCTCGGCCGCAATGTTACGCTGCCTGGACTTTATGTTCGCATGTAGATGAAGAATTCGTACACCACCGAGCCGACTAAACAAGGTATATAGTTATGATACAATACATATGGAGCAGTGATAACGTAAAGGTTAAAACCCAGGCACGCACCACTGATTTATGTGCGTATTATACTTTAATTATCACTGCTTTTCGGTGAAGTAAAACATCGTGAGGAAACCTACACACCCGAGAGTCCTTTAAAAAAAAAAAAAAAAAGGTTCTCGGAGGTGTGTGAAGTCCACCAATTCGCACTTGGCCAGCGCGGTGGACTATGGCCTAAGCTCTCTCATTCCGAGAGAAGACCCGTGCCCAGCAGTGGGACAGTAATGGGTTGACGACGACATATGCTTAAAAGTTACTTGTTTTCGATAAACCGAATGCACAAGACTAAGCATGTTAAAGACGCTATCGAATATTTAAAATGTTTATGCAAGGACCAATCTAAGGACACCTTAATAATTACGGTTATTAGGACAGACAGTGCCCAGGAAATTTATTTATAATACACATATGTATAAATTAAAACATAATTATTTAGGGTTCTATACCCAAATAGTAATAATGGAATCTTATCACTAAGACGCCGATGTTCGCTTGTCTGCCCATCTCTCTGTCATCATGTATGTATCTTATGAACCATGATAGTTGAAATTATTACAATTGATTTATTTCTGTTGCCGCACACACAAAAAAAACTAAAAAGAGCATAAAATTAATATTTAAGCTCCCTTACTACAAACGTGTTTTTTGCTCGATTAAAACTCGCGATAACGTGTTGCCAAGATTTCTAAAAATTATAATTTTCACATAACAAACTTTATTTTTTGCCATTTTTATGGATTACAGAACCCTTCGTACGTGGGTCTGCCTCGCACTTAGCCGGTTTTATTAATTGCAATCAGATGAAAACCGTGCCCTTATTACGCATTGTATAAATATACATATCATTTACGAGTTACTATTACGATATATCAGTTTCAGTAACGCTTTTTTAAATATAGCATTAACATACCCAACTATATAAATTATTTATAAAATAGCTACGTAACATTATAACATACTCCACATAACCATTGCCTCATGGCACGGATCATCACAGTAATTACAACCAGTATACACTTTTTTTATTTGACTGAAGTAGCAAACGAACATGCAGTCCACCTGATGGTAAGTAGTCACTGCTGCCCATGGACATCTGTAATCAACTTCATACAGAACATGAGTTCCATCTGAAGTCAATCACAGATGCGTTGCTACTCCCGAGGACTATGTTGGTCGCCTCATGAGAAAATGTGCCGGCAACCACACCCTTCTATCGAAACGCAAGAAATGCTTCGCTCTAGAAATAGGTGTGGCGGTGGTACTTCCCCGGTAGAACTACACTTGTTCTACCACCTTGAAAATACTGTGTAAAAATAATATGACTGTAATAGTTATGCTGTCGTGGTCAATTTACAACAGGTTTACATTTAAGCAGCATCAGTTATAAGTCGTCTAATAGGTTCCCGTGACTTCGCATGCTTAGCTTAAAATATTTAATTCTATTATTTAACTCTACTAGGCGCGGAGCACACAAAAATCTCTTTTTAGTGAGTATTTACAATATATATGCAAAATAAGCCTATTGTCTAAATTTTATTATTTTATACTCAGTAGTTTATTCTCTGCATATTAGTCTGAAATGACCACGCTTTCGCTTCATACATGTATAGACAACGCGAGTAACTTGCACGGAAAGCTGAAATGTTCCGTGCAAAACAAAGTGTAAAATTAATAATAGTGTAATTCAAGGTTGGATTTAAATTGATTACGCATTTCCTTTGTGAGTGGTCCAGATCTGTCGCGTGTGCGGCCGCTGCGGCGGCTGCGACGGTGACGGAGCTCCGTTACGTCACGGACAAGGGCCAAGGGTGAGACGGCCGCAGAATACGGGTTCCGTGAGATTTAGGTGCCCATACTCACGCGCTGGCTTTAATACTAATATTTAATGTTTAACGTTTAACACCCACAAAGATCCTTAATGGATCTTCCTTAATGGGTGTCATAAAATGAACGTATTGTAAAAACATTTCATGGTTCTGGTTTTAGTAGTTAAGTGTTTGCGATAATTAACCATAAATAATTATTATTTATCGGCATTTACACTAAATTATGATGTTCATTATTTCATTTAAGAAATTAAGCTCAACATTTTTAAACCGTAAGGAAGAACATTGTAAGGAAACTTACACACATGAGAGATACTTCCACAATGAAATAATATAGCTCTCAATAGCGCATTAAGTCAAAGTGTATTCACTTGGCCAACGCAGAGGACGGTAGCCTAAACCCATCTTACTTTGAAGTGAAAAAGAGACACCTCCCAGCTATATGACAGCAGACCTAATTGATAATGACGCCAAATATTTTGTAAATGGAACCTGAGGGCACGACAGTGCCCTCGCTAAGTCAAGCCTAAAAGCAGCCCGGCCGTACCATCCACTGCTCTAAGCAGGTTAGGCCATTTTAGATCCCAATATAACAATGTATATTTAATAATTTACTAGAAGAGTTCATGAAAACTCTATGCATACCAGAAGTAATACATCTTATATTAAATAAGATTTTATTACGTAATAATTTAAGACAGAAGGACTCTTAAGTAGTGACTGTATAATCCGACTTGGTAGGTTTAAAAATCACAACTTTTTACGAAAAACTGAGTTGCGAGACTTACAAGTTATGTATGTGATGACACTGATTTGAACGCAAATATATAAATACAATATTTTCAATATAATCTTAAATCCTATTTGCATGATTTTTTAATCAATTTACGTACATAAAATTAAGTAAGTGATTTGGAAACGAATTCATTACGTGGATAAATCATAAAATAAAATATTATATATGTAAATTTACTTCAATATTAAATTGCATATGTTTCATAAAAAATAAATTATTACATAAGAATTACGTGAATGTTATAACGATTAACACAATGTTCAAATTGATTTAAATCCATATGTATACTTGGTATTTTTTTATTGCGGAAACAATTTGCTACTGAATTTAATTGTGTTACATATATGTAGATGCGATATTTTTTTTTAAATGTGTTTTTTTTTGCTAGTATTTTTGACGTGATATTATTTAAGGGGTAAAGAAAAATGCTTGGATTTTTGGATTTGGTATTGAGAACTTTTAATAGAATATAGTTACTTATTATATTATATAATTACGTCTGAATTAACACATAATTTTACGTTTTAATAGTTTACTGATTATACTACGTCAACCATTAGCAGATATGTGTTTTCTGCATAATTATACAAAATCATTGATTTTACCTACCGAAACTTGTGTACATAGCATGACGATGATATTTACTTTTTTGCCTATATGAGGCCTTACGTATGACAGCAAGAAAATTTAGTTTTTTTAAACAACACAAGGATTGTATCTGAAATCAATCATAGATGTGTTGCTGGGTCTAAGAGGCCACTTTATATAAAAGTGTCCGCTAACTGCACCCATGAAGCGAAACGCTTGAAGTAGGCAAGGCTGTGGTACCTCCCTGGACGAACCATCGTTCGACCACCAACGTACAATAAATTTCTTCAGCCATGCTCTACCTCTACATATTAATATCGATCTAGTTAAATCGTTTAGTTAGTACATTAAAAAATAAAATTGTGGTGTATAATTTTGATACGAGTCTAGTAGCCTACTAAGGTAGAATAGACAAATAATTTCTGAATCTTGGCGGCAAGGTTTGCCACGCTGTGCTCAGTTCCTACTGAATGAATTTTAACAGGTACTGGCATACACCGCAGCACCGCAGATAAATTTAAATTGTATAGAATTTCTCGCGAAGAGACTTTACTTAACGATATAGTATATAGGGATATTTTTGAAACAAAATTAAAGTAGTAAATTAACATTTATACTGTAAAACTACATTTTACAATAATATTACTTGTTCATATAACGAAACCGCTTACAACATTTATTTACAACCTCAACGTATTAATTAGAAAAGCAATTAATTAAAAATTAAGTTTAAGCTTAATGCATAGCCATTGACAATAAATTTACATTGACGATTAGCATTTTTATTAAATTTTTAAATCCCCTAAGGCTTTTGCTATACATATTTTGCAATGACAAGAAAATAAGCAAATCTCGTAGTGGCCTCGCCCCCACGTCTGTGGTGTTAATGGCGCCAATAAATTAAAGCATGTAGTCCGTCCACAAATAATTACAGTAACGATGTGCCGCTGCATCATTTCATTTGCAAATACTAGCTTTTTGCCAATTGTTTGTTCGTGTATTTCATAAAATATATGGGACCAATTTCATAAGTGATTTTTTTATTGGATTAAAATAGAAGTTGAGCATTCTATCTACTTAATGACAAGTAGACGCTGCCGCCCATGGATAACGTAAGTAATTTCATACAGAACTATTTTATCTATCAGAAGTCAATCATAAATGCGTTGCTACCCCAAGGACTAAGATACTTAACACTGGAAATATATATACATATATATAGAACGAATATTAGATCTGCATTTATGTTCCAATGGTTTGTTTATTTAGATTTACTCTTATGGTTCATTATTTATAGCAATAGTTTAATATTAACTTGTTTCAAAGTATGTCTAGTTAATGCTTATTTTTATGAAAAATTATATAATATATAAAAACTACTTATAATAAAAGTAAAATAAAATATTTTACATTTATTTAACCAATACACTTTGCCAATACATCATGCTAAGAAGTTTGTTTGAAAATTAAGATAATGGAATTCAATTATGGTTTTAAATCCTAAATTACTTGTCTAAGTTGTGGTAATGATTGCCGTTGTATGACGTGTGCAGGTTGCAGCAGAGAAGGGTACAGAATCTGTATGATCGATTGATTGGTCACGCACAACTTCTAGATTATAAGATGTATCACCATATAGTGTGTATGTCGGAGAATCGAACTCGCTGAAGTGACGATTATGTAGCAGAAGTGTGGTTAGTCTGATTTTAGTTGATGATTTTGATTGTTAAACGAAGAGTGTAAACAAGCTTTGTTAGATTTCACGTTTAGAGACGTTTTTATAACAACCTTTGAAATGAAATGAAATGAAATAAAAACTCATGAAAATCATTGAAATCTGGTTGGCACAATAATTATCAATTGTCACCATTAGTCACACTGTCCCAATACTATTTACAGGTGTCTACTTGTAATAATGTACATCAAGCGTAATTTGAATAATATGATTTAGCAGATCTAAAATAAAATTAATAATATTAAAATACTTTTAACACGTTAAAAATATTTTAATAACAGTTACAGAAAATTAAATCTTTGTCACACACATAACTATGTTCACTACTATGAATTATCTAATGAAATATATTTATAAAACACGCCGTAAAAGGTTCATTCCAGTCCCGGAGAACCCTAAAACTAACCAAAAAGCGCGCACGCAAGTCCGGTGCGGCGCTTGAGAAACGCCACTGATAATGTCCTGGTTGCACAAGCCACGGGTTCGCCATACTATGACAAATCCAAATTTGAATTCTCGTTTTTTGAGAGTGCTGAGTGCTCGTGTGGGAAATCTAAGCCAAGGCGAGGTTCGTAACTCGTAAACAATAACAATATTGATTGCAATTAGTGTCGCTACCTCGCCGCACGCGGCGCGACTGCTGCCTCCGTTGATTTGACTTGGCCTTGAAATTGTTAAAATACTAGAGTAGTTTTCTTAGTCACTTAGGCCTACTATTTTTTATGTTTATATAAGTAGTCCCTTTGTATTGTTAGTCAAATCTGTCATTTCTATCCACGTATAATTAATTGTAGCGGCTGCAACTATTGCAAACGGAACTGAATGAATAACTCATTCTTAGAGATCCGTAGCAAGATGGTCAAACACGAATTACTTATAATTTCGTTTATATTTTTATATTATGACGTCAATAGAAGTAATCTTTAGAAGTCAATCTTAGGGCCCTAGGTGACCGATAGATAGACGGCATGCTATTATAATAAGAAAATACTTTTTACTAAAATGAAAAGACAAAGCAACTTTTAATGAACTTTAACTTTACTTGTGAAATAAATAATCATAGTTGAAATCACAAGTGAAATAATTTAGTTTTGAGATATAAGATACTTTTAAGTGAATGTTACTCCACATTCTCAGAAACAGCTTCAGAAATCATTGCATTTAAGAAATACCTACTATTAAATGATTATTGGTTTTTCCGTCGATCATGTGAACCGTGCGTGCTGAAGAACGTACTTGAATACTTTTTCTATATGAGATATATTCTAAAATATACATATGTAAGTAGTACTTATCTATGACGCAACGTGTGTGTATTAAGACGACCATTGTTAGAGATTATCTTAGCGTAAAAAACGAGCAAAGTAACCCTCCTCGCCTCTGCAGGTTGAATCCGTTTTTTGCTGAACTCTTTCCAATTTTGTTGTGACATTTAATTGCATCATTTCTTCCGCCAGTGAATCAGTTGTTGGAGACGTTTGATTCATTTTATCAATTTCATTAGGCGGATTATTGCTTTAGGTCAAAAAACTTGAAAGTTTGTAACGAACGTAAGAAAATTTGAATCTAATATACAGTAACAACATTACATTGTACATGTTATTTGTTTACTGTACATTGTATTATTACATCTTGTGAAGTATTGGCAATGTGAACATATACACAAGTTTTATGTAAAAATGATAACTTAGATATAGTATATTCCGTAGTCAACCTCATGCAAGACTAATCTTGTCTGGAGGTAATTACAATTATTATGTGGCGGAAGTGACTTAGCCATTTACCATCGGGTGGACTGTACGCTTTTTTGCTATTTCTTTACATAATAAAAAAGACAGGAAATAATTAAAAATCTTTATCATAATTTCGAAACTAAGTATCATACAAACCCAGAACTCACAAACAAAAAAATCATCCCTTTGACGGATATTATAGGTTACAGATATTTTGGGTCAGCTCGTACTTAGATTTTGTTTTTATTCATTTAAAATTCGATCCAATTTTAATACCACCTGTTTGTGGTTAGACTGCAGAAAGTGCATTATTACATTATACTTGTTATGCTGATATTTAAGTTATAATAATTTAGCCAGCAATTACCGGAGCTGACCTCAGGCCGGCCCTTGACCGCGTGCTGTCGCTGTCTCCAAAATCTATTCACGCCTATATCACCAGCAGAACGTAGCTAGTTTATTTGTTCAACTGTTTGTCCGGATGAACTGTTTTGTCTTAACCTTTTAGCTAAGGCACCTTTCAACCAAGAACTACACTCAATCAGGCACATGAAAAACTGGATGTCATTTCATGTCACTTGAGTGAATTCGCAAAAGTTGTTTTTGATACATTGTCTTACAATAATATGTAATTATTTATTATAATAATAGAAAACAATGTTAAGCTTTTTAAAAAATGTAAAATTGCTTACGTTATCGTATTGGGTGTTACCTGTAAAGATAGACGTATGTCTGTATAAATAAATAAATAAATATTTAGAGAATTTTTTCCCCATTCTAATATTACTATCAAAGAGTTATCTTTGAAGGGTGTGGTAAGAGAAGAATACTCATATATGGCATGATAATTTAGTCCTAAGGTTTCGCTGTAGTCTCTAGACCAGAACAGAACTACAGTATCTCCTGTCAGTCGAAAGATGCGACTAAATAGAGTATTGTGGAGTTGTAGGCGGCATGAGCGTGACTTCCAAATTATTTCTAGGACGGTTGTCCGAGAAATAATTTGGAAGGTATTCTTCTCCTTCCGTCTTGTTCTTCCGTCCTCACAAAAAGGCCCTCGGTACACATATAATAAAAATACTCCTGCATACTCTCCCTCTCTATAATACGATATGGAGCTGCCACTTACCATCAGGTGCAATATATGCTGGTTTGCTACTACTATTAATATTTTGCAATATTATCTAACTTTAATTATATAACACGTCAAGTTTGATGGATGGTGGAGTGATTGAATATCTTGCAGCCCTTGACCGCAGCGCTGAGTCCAGCGCTTACCCAGAACCGCAGAACCATCACTTAATAGTTTTAGCCATAATAGTATCAAACAATAAGTTACTATTAAAGCCTCAACGTTTTATTCGTCTTATTTATTCTTTAAAATAATGTAAAGCAAAGTAGACACAATGAAATAAATTATTACATTTATTTATATCGTACTGCCTGTTCAGGTCTTATATATTCAGAATGTAAATAAATGCATCCGTAAAGAACTGCAGGTGATATGTATGTATTATCATATTTTTACTAAAGTGATTAATGAACGTAGACGAACGAACGTTACCGACATAGCTCTCAAAATTAGCAAGCTGAAGTGGCAGTGGGCCGATCACATCGCGATTAGGGGAGGCCTACGTCCAGCAGTGGACATCAAAGGGCTGATTAATGGATAGAATAATGAACGTTGTCAAATTTAATGACTTTGAAATACGAGTAAATAAAAAGTCCATGAACACTAAATATGAAATAATTGGAACAACATATTAAAGTTAATAAGAAAAATGCACGAACTTTGTTTGTTTTGTTATTTGATGTAATAAATTTAAGTAATTAGTGAGTCAAGGTCTAACAATAATAGTTTTGACTAATACAAGGTATTGGTATTTCATTAAAAATGTAAGATCCATGATTAATCGAGTTAATTGGAAACAAAACAATTAGTGTTTTATAACAAATAACTCTTATACAAACGTATTTCACGGATTTGCTCGCGAATTAGTTTCGACGACAGCAAGGTCACAGAGTCCGGTGACTCACAGGCGCTCCGAACGGGGCGAAGTCCGGTAGGGACACGTTCAGATACCTTTTACCTCATAGTTCATGCAGCAATCCTTGAAGTAATAACGTGATATTTTTCTAAAAAAGTTCATAAACGTCACTACAAATAATGACTCGCAGGTGTAGGTAGCTGAAAATATTGTAACGTTTCCAAAGTAACGTGTCTCGAGGCATCGGGGCATCTGATCTGTCTGATGAAGAACTATTAACCAAGCGTGCTTGCCCATAGTTCTCCACCCGTGTCAAGGATTGTAATTATCTATAAAGATGGTATTTTATAACACTAAAGTAAAAAGTGCGCACGCAGTCTACCTGGTTTCAAGCGGTCAGTGTTGCTCATGGACCTTAGTAATCAACCGTCAGTCAACAGATCAGTGGTCTTACTAGAAGCCGAACTCGGGTGCATTGCTCACTAAAGGACTAAGGTACCTCGTATGTGAATCAGTCGTTAGATGTTTTTCTTTTTTTTTTCAATATATTGAAGTAGCAATCGAGCATACAATCCTGATAGTGAGTGATAACTGTCATCCTATTCAAACTCAATCACAGAAACGTTTCTACTCCCGATAGATAGTCACCTCATAATAAAATGAAGTGAAATGTCTTTAATTTGCATAGGTCTACGGGGGCGCTTACAAATTGTCATTACATATATTTATATATTTTTATATAAATGTATGTAATGACAATTTGTAAGCCGGCGAGAAACTCAGTTGGTTTGTCTTTTTTCTTTGTATATCTTTTTTTTATTTGCTATCTTGTTTTTACATAGCTCCAGTATTTTGCCTTACATAAAAAATGAAAGTAAATAAATGAAATATAAAAGTGAGCCTGCAAATTTATCCTAAAAACCTAAACGCAAGGATTGAATCACGCTAGAAATAGGCGTGGCGGTGGTGACCTCCCCCGTTGAACCATGTATGTTATACCACCTTGAGCACATGCTACAATTTTCATAAATAATCTAATACAGATGTAAATCTGTCTGTTGTGTTTAACATTAAATTATTTTCAATGTTAAAGGAAGTTTAGAAATACAAATTATATCGTTCTTTTTTTACTTTTTGGAAATTGCAATTACGAATGTTCTATTAGATTATAAAGGCCAAAGGATTTAAGCCATATTTCATAGTATTAGTAAAATGTTACGTCTTACAAAATATTTTATATTGATAAATATTATAATATGGTGGTAACGAAACAATTTTTGCAATGTGATACGCATGTTTGTCTGGAAAGGTTTATTACATCTATTTCTAGCGTGAAGCATTTGTGTTTCGTCAGAAGGGTTTGATGCCGGTTGCCCTGATGTAGAGGCGACTTAACTTCGGGTTGAACCCCTGTTCTTTATAGCTCATGTACACTACAAGCTTATATGCCACTACGATTTTATTGAAAATTCTTACATAGAAAAATTGCAATTTGCGTGAGAGTCGAAGTTTTTAAAAGATAAATTTACCAATACTACTTATGTTTAATTTAATACCTTTGTATCGACACACAGAGCCATTATGATTTTTATCTATTAGGTATTTCAGGATACACCAATGACCTAGTACAGATAATAAGATCAAACATTATTTATACACTTAAGCTTTTTACTACTCTACAGTTGCTTACTACAACTGTAGAGTAGTAAGGGTACATTACGATGTAATAGTGGTGCATGTCACGAAGCAATATTTCTTTTAGCATCTAAGGATTCTAGGGTTAAGTCAAATTTCATAATTGTATTAATCTCCGTCACGTTAAGAACTGAGGAAATTATGGGTACTATATGCGACACACAAAAACAAGAATACCTTTGATATTCGGGGAATGTAAAATAATATTGCTACGTTTTATATTTACACCATACGACATGCATGTAGCTTAATTTTTAATTGATTGTACATTTCACAAGCAAATATACTCATTATAAGACAAACGAGGTATGACAGTTCCATACTAGCAGATACAGTAGCTCAAAAAAGGATTTATCGAGGTCAAGGATTGAAAATTTCGCTTCGCGACAGGTTTTTAGGTAATTGCAGTTCAATAAAAACCAGGCTAAAATGACACGTAATTTGCTTCACTTTAAATAGTATTATAAGGTATGGATAGTTCTGCGCTATCACAGTATCCACAGCGTCTCTACACATTATGATACATAATAATGCGCTACGTCTGAATCACTGGTTGTTAGTAAACAATACGTTATCAGCGTATCAGCGGAACATCCGTTTTTCAGGCGGCACTTACAGCGGAGCCAGGGAGGGTGCGGCGGTGCGGCGGTGCGGGGTGGTGCGGGCGGTGCGGGGGGCGGGGCGCGCGGCGTAGAGGCGGCGGCGGCGCGCGCGCAGCTCACTCCGAGTGCCGCGCTCGTCCCGCTCGCCCGCGTCCAGGCTGCAATCCACGCGCGCCCGCTCCCCGGTAACGTACCACGCGCTTGCATAACGCCCCGCGCGAAGCTCTGAAGCCGGCGCCGTCCGCCGCGACGCCCGCGCCCGATCGAACGTTTCGTCACCGGTGATTTCGATAACCAATCTGTTGCGATCAGAGCTTCGCGCGCGGCGACGCTTCACTACACAGCTCTACATGACATGTTTACGTGAACTACTTTAAGTGCGCCAGTTTAGAATCGGTTGAGCCTGTAGGCTGTGACGGTGGCCAGTGTTTCCGAGGAAACGTCGATTCGAGGTCAATGAAAATCCTTTCACGCGAGGGCAGGTAACGCGGTGTAGTGTGCGAATTGGAAAATTGAAAATTCTAAATGTACTGACTTTTCTAAGTACCGATCATGTAGTCGACGGCAAGACACCACATTATGCATTTGCATAATAATATGCTAAGTACGTAGTATCGCCCATTGTTAATGGGTAATGATCATCTAGCACGCACTTATCACCTTTTGAGATCCGTGTACATTTAACATTAGTTATAAGGAACGGTAATTTAATAAGTCACATATTCGTAATATTACTCAGATAGTGAAGAAGTTAATTATGGATTACGGGACATGATAATGACGGAAGGTGCGACATGTTCGCCGGACGCAATGTTACGTGAATTACGCGGAGACTCGCGACCTCTCGCCGGGCGGCGTGTCACATGTTTTCCGTGATCTCTTAATTGCTCGTCATTCGCGCCTCGTTCCGCCGCCCGCGATGACTCTCGATGAGGTCAAGGCCACGCGCCTTACCTTCCAGGTCATGCCCTTTCAACCCTGGACATTCGACCCGTATATGTCAAAGTTCATGTTTCACTCAAGCTAAAGATAAACACATTACCGATAATTATTCGCAGTAAGCGTCAGTTTTGGTGTCCGCAGTCACTGATAGCATTTGATTATACGATTTATGTGACCACAGTCAAATAAAATGAGCGAGGTATAACCAAATAAATTTACAAGCCACAGAACCACTAGGCCAAGGACGCGTTCGAGATATTCGAAAACGGCGATTAGCGGAACATTCGATTATTTGAATCGACATCGAAATGGAAAGCGCGGGTCGCATTGCGCGAACGGCTCCGACTAGATTGCATTAGAGTCCGGCACTGCCCCCCCCCCCTCCCTCTACCGCTCGCTGAGCTCGCCACCTTGCAACTATTTTAGTCAATTCAACGATTACAGTTCCTACAATTAAATCCAAACAAGTTATCAGAAATATTGAACTAAGGTCACATTCTATATTACGTATTTTTTTATGTCCACTGTCCCATTTTGATTTGGCAATGTATATCAAAGACGCTTTACAAATTGTATAAGAGTGTAAAACAATCTTTAACTCTGTCCAAGTAGGGCTGGTCCAAGTTCCGTTAATCACGGTCCGGCATCAACAAAGCAGCAAGCGTTTGGCCGCAGGTTGTCAACCTTAGCGGTTACGTGTTGGCACACATTCAGTTTTACTTTCGACTGTCTCCGAGGTCCGCTTCTAGCGGCCGCGCCGTTACACAACCGGCTGACCGACTGACTCGCTGCGGGCCCGCGGCGTCATCGCATGAAAGGGAAAACGATGACCAAAATTTTATGGGCATCTTCCGCAATGTTTACATGTCCTAGTAAAAGTTCAACGTATGCTAACGATGTCATTGATTATGCACTTTAAAGATAGCCTAGTTTGGAATTGTGATATAATATAGGAGTAGTACCAATTCGTACTTGGCCAGCGCGGTGGACTATGGCCTACAACTCTCTCAATCTGAGAGAAGATCCGTGCCCAGCAATGGGACAATAATAGATCGACGAGAGATAGGAGTAGGTCTTCAGTATAGATCGGATGCAGTCTTGCTACTCCTGCAAAATTTGTACCAGTTTTTATCCTATGCTACATACAGGCATCAGTCCACTTCGGGTTCAAAGGACCAGCACGGTATACTTTGGGATGAAACATTTAAGAGATCGTGCAAAGGACTTTTTCGATGACCTATTTTCTGAGGAAATTTCTAACTCATTTTATGCTTTTTTTATTATTATTAACTACCCCCGAAACCGTTACTTAGCCCCGAAAACAATAACTTCATTGATATCCTTAAAATTGATAAACTTTGAAAAGTTCACCCATATCTATCCTAGAACTACAAAATCCAATATCGCTATCAAATTAATCAATCGATATCAAAAATCCGACGACTTAAGTTATTAGGACTTATTTTCGTCATTTATCAAGATACAACTTCGGTGTCTCCTCATTACCTGTTTACTTCGTTCTCGAACACCGTGGAGGCGCATCGCATGCAGTAGAGAGCCGGTTGCGTAAGGTGCGTAGTGCTAGTCGATATAGGATTACTTGTCGATTAAAGAAACAAACGCAGCGCTTGCGCAAGCGCAGCGCCGCCGACATAACTGTATCACACACGCAGCGCTATGCTAATTGTAATTATTTTGCAACCTATCGAGTGGCATTTATTAAGATATGAAATCATTATGTTTTAAGCATGAGTATTAAACCCATATCAATTATATTTTAAAGTCTCAGCAAGAGCTTCTTGCTGAGACCTTTAAATTTATTTATATGTGTTGCACATAAGCTACGTGTTCAACTGACTCTGGTCGGTTATCAATCAAACCGATATAACTAACCCAGAAAATTCCTACCCTAGTTCTCAAAAATATATTGACATATTACCTTTGCATCTCATCTGAGTTTCTTTCTGAGAAATCTAAACACGTTTTGCGGAATATTCGAATCTCCCATATTTTATAACTAGCCTCGATACCATTTACGAAACATAACATTTTCATTCAGTCGCATCACAAACCTATGAACGTATCTCAAAAACCTCTTTCCAAATCCAGTTTAACTTTTAAAGATATATCTTACGTAATTACTATTATTAACACCAGCTATAACAGCGGATACGAAGTATAGTAACAGTTTCGTAATAATGAACTTAATTCTTATAACTGATACTGCTTACAGCATAATTTTTAATGTAGAGCAGTGTTTTTCAAAGTGTAGGTCGTGACTTTGTTTGTAAATTTTTAGTAAATAAAAAAAGAAACATACTAAAAGATAAAGAAGCCATGTCTTGAAAAAGTATGAAGTTTATAATAGTAAAGCAAGCGTCAAACATATTTTTAAATTGACCTCACGGTTTTCCCAGTGCAGTATGACATGTGAGTCTTCAACAGAGCCACAATTCCATCGTGACCAGAACTAGGTCCTGTTTCAACTAAGTCTTTTATTAAATTTAAATTCTTGGGAAGCTAAAAATAAACAGATGGAGTTGCAACGGGAGTGTTTCTAATGTTGCCATTAGCGCATCCTTCGAAGGCGGTAGCGCCGCGCCGCATACTGATGAGCGAGGGTTGCCACACCGCGACCTGCTTCCCCGGAACGTGGACACGAATAAAATAAATCATAATAACAGCCTTCACTAGTTTCCCTATTTGGAACCGTGAAGCAACTTAAAAGGCATAAAAAATATTGGCAATGTTGCTTAAAACTTTAAATGGTTAAATTTATTATCGCATATTCGTTGGTATTTGTAATCTTTTGAAAAATAAAAAATCTTAACCTTATAAACCATTTATAACATTGGCAAACTTTTTTAACATCTAAACTATATATAACAAAAAGGTTATTACGATCTAAAATGTTAACTTTCGAAAGCGAAATCAAAATTCATAAGTTAAAATTAATACAATGAAATATTTAAATGCATCCATAAATAAAAATCACCACATTGCAGCAAAAACGTAATAAACTGTTCTCAACATGTTGTGCACAATCAATTATAGCAGCGAGGATATTTCCAATAATGACTCATTTAATACATAATTTTATGGCACTCTATGACTATCAATTTTATTTTCGTCATAGATCATTGGCAACGATAAAATTAATTTTAATTGGATACTGTTGCCATTGGCTAACAGTTGCGTGGTCACCTCGGAAGTTCTATTTTATCAAGGAAAATTATCACTCACGTAAAGTCATCATATTTTTTATTGCATTATAAATAAATAACGTTGTTTTTACCTCAATTTTGGTGATAATCATAGTAGAAGTCTAGAGAAAATTTTCATAGATGAACTTAGTGCCTCTAAAGATATTTTTCCGAAGGAAAATTTCAATCTGGTGAACTGCGACGTCATTTTAACTTTACGTGATAGATTATTAATATATTTCGTCAAGGCTAAATTTGACTATAATCAATATAGAAAACCTGACGACTTTTATCATTCATAAATTTAAAACTCATTAATTTCTACCAAATGAACAAAAAAATATGTTGACAACCAATGGAGAAAAATATTTTTAATTTTTTCGCTTATGTTATATACATATTAACAATATTTACATATCTACTTATATTTGAAATTTATTGTATTTTTGTTCAAATTTAATAAATTGTTGTCATGATATATCCCTCAAAGTGACAATGAAATAATAATTCCACGAGGCCTGTGGTCCGCCGAGCTCGCCAAATGTTTCTATGCATTATTCATTCGAGTAAGAACTTAACATTCCATCACGATGCGCTTTAAAATAATTCATTAACGAATTGTAAATAAAATGCCCGTAAACATAATTTATGAAGCAAATGTTGAGGATAAATTGACTTTATTATCGACTTAAAAAAACGCTTTTGTCGCCGCTAATTAATACCAAGCAAATCCGTTATGAGGCATCGCCTAGCTATAGGACATAAAAGGTGGCGAGGATTAATTTTACACCCCCTAAGGGGGGATGCGATTTCACACTTTGAAAGACAGTGAGTTACACGCAATGGTCACAGTCGCCAAATACAATCAAAGTTACACAAAGCATATAAAGCCGCAGCCGCACACAGCGCAGGTCAAGACCACCCACTTTTGCTCCACAACTTTCTTATCTCACGACTTTTTATGAAACAAAAGTTATATTACTTTTCACTTTCAGTTCTCAGAGACAAATTTTGCAATTTTAATATCGAAGTTTAATGATTTTTACTTGCAAAGTGATTACGATAAAAATAATTAAAACATAATATTTAAACTAAAAACCAACTAAAAACCTGTTTGAATACCTATGATTAACCTTCCTAATAAAAAAACCTGAGTAACATTATTGTGACGCGGCCGCCATAATACATACGAGTACAGACTGCGTGACATCACCACGCCATTATTTGTTTACTAAATATAAGCATTATAAACCAGGAAAAACATTTTCTGTGTAAAAGGTACACATTATAATAATGCGGTTGCAGTGACACGTGTAAATTGTTCTACAAACACGAGCTGCTTGCGGAAACATTAAAGAAAATAAACTGAACTGCGTGTTGTAATATAACAGCTTACATTTTTAGTCAAAGTGTCAAAAAATATTTAAAGAAAAATAAATAACAAATATAAAATACACATATTTTAAATGTGACTGTCCTGTATATTTTTTTAATTTAATACGATTCCTTTATATCCATTCAGTCATTTTCGCAACCAGACAAATGTACAGAGAGACAAATATTAAAAAATATGTTTATATTTAAGTATCGTAACATGTGCTTAAAATTAAATTATTTTAAAATCACATCAATTACTCCGTAATTAAGCAGAAAAGATCTAGTCAACAAATCGTGTGAAATCGAATTACAAACATATCCATGATTTACTAATGAAGTTTTATATATGCACAAAAGATATTACTTTATAAACTGTACGTGTTATGTCATAATAAACCGGCAATTTTCAAAAAAAGTAATGTAACATTAAGATTTTTTTATTTTACGTTCAAACTTTGAACTGCGTTTACTCAAAAGTAAGAAAGCTGTTAGATCTTTTCTGCTTAACATGTATAAAGCGTAATAAACACATTGAGGTTTTATTCCAGTATCACCACTGCCACACTCATTTCTGCCTTTTAATTGCTGTATTAAGCGGAGCAAAGATCCTGCTGAGATATACTACTTAACTGACGCGTACCAACTTTATCTTATAATCCACATCGGATAGGATTCTAATCTAATCTAGGATTGATAACTGGTGGCTGGGTCTACAGTGGCCACATATCATCTGACGGAGTTCTCGTTTGACTAAAAATGCAATTAAAAAAAGCGATTTGATCGTCTAGTAATGGAAACTATTAAGAAGTTAGATAAAATTTAGAAACTGCTATATTAGGACTTTAAAAGGGCAAGTTATTAATAATAATAAAATAGAAATGTAGCGCCAAACGATGAAAATATCTTGTTATATTATATCAATAATATTTTGTAATAAGTATCCTCACAACAGTTTTGTTATTTAATTAATTACACGATAATACGATAATAAATAAATAAGCGACTTATTACTTAAAATTACGATGTAATCGGTAAACATCGGTAATTGTTTTTATATAACTCTAACGTCCTTTACAGAGGTTAACTAAACAAAAATCTTTATGTTCGAATCGCTAAGTTATCGTTACTTTTATGATCATACATTAAAATTAGCGATCGAAATGACCTCAAGCAGGCTAAAGAGGCCTCTGCCGTGACGTGGAATGCGGTGATGTGACTGAACACACAATGCATATCATTAGAGAAAATTATTGTTATTGCACACATTACCTTTTCATGGAAAACTTTATTATGTCTATGGAAAATGTGCGACCATTACAAGTTATTTTAGATCTATAAATACTGTGGACTGATCACATAAATATTTTGTTAACTGTGTCCACTACTTTTTATCAATTTAATTATAATCTGTGTACTTGTAATCTTCGTAATTCGCAAATATCCGTAATTCGCATATATCTCTCTTTTTTTGGCGTCCCAAATTATCAAATAACTGCATAACAGCATAACTAAATTCCTCTTTTTCTTCATTTTTATTCCTTTATAAATTAATCTCAAAATATTTTTATAATATTATTAAATAAATTTTAATATATTTTATTAGATAAACCATTGAAATAGGATTTCAGAGTAAAGGTAGAGACAGTGAGAGTTCATTTAAATAAACGATTCAAAACATTTATTACAAAACCGCGAATGGTAGCGCAATTCTACATTCCTCAATAAATTAATTATTAGAATGGGCATGCATCCTTTGATCGTCAATGGCGATAGGTATTCGCATACAAAGTCATGGCGGGCGCCGCGTATGGGGCGGCGCGCGGCCCTGCGCTTGACCGACAGCCGCCCAAGTACTGTAGTTTCCATAAGCAACGGCTACTTAGTACACATTTTATTGAAGTTGAAATACTTGAATAATAAGATAAAAATCCTTATACCTAACACTCTTTTGATATTAAGGTTAGGTTTTAAAGAATACGAATAAGAATAATAAGATAAATATCCTTATAACTGACACACTTTTGATACTTACCCAGTTCATAAATTAAGGATTACATAAAAGTATTTCAAAATCTAATGTTGTGGATACTATATGATCACTATACATCATTAATTTCAGATAGACACCATGTCGTGGCAGCTTCTGAATGGATAATATGTATTAGATAATATTTAAACGCGTTATTCATAGACGCGGTTCAAAAATACAACAATTAATTGACCGACTTCAAATTTCCAATAATTAAATGATTTGAATTCGATTTCAATGTTTTTATCTTTTATCGACATTTATTTAAAATTTTATTAAATGAATAAGGGCTTAGAAATGGACGTACCAATCAAATTAAATTCAATCTGTTTTACCGTATTTTTAGTAATAAGAAGATTAATAATTACATATTTTATATATACACAGATCATATAAAACATAAACAGAACAATCAATCATCGCTTGCATTAATTGTTAATTATATATACATCCATTAACCTAATTCAGTTGCGAGCGTGCACTGAACATCAAGCGCTGCTGACCGTTCAAAGGTCACTGAGATGACCACTCATAATTCTAATCAATGCGGACTAACATAATTATATTAAAATCTTACAATTATGAATATTTTCTTTCAGTATTAAAAAATCTACCATTTTCTTAATTGAAATTACTATGATTTCAATCAAAGTTAAAACGTTGAAATTGATTACTTCATAAAATTCATTTTGAATTCAACAACGATTTTATGTCCATTAAAATTCACATAGTATTTTACTATAAACAAGAAGTGCATGAACTTTTATGGATTTGCTTTATTTTATGAAACAAATGCAACTATTTTAAAGTTTCATTCATAGCTAAGTAAACATTATATACAATGTTTACTTACGCTAACCACATATATGAAGCTTCTTTAGACCATAGAATTGTATCAAAATCGTTTATTCAGAATTTAAATATAAATAAGACTTTTTGACCACAAAGCGTTAAATCTATTTCTAATGTAATATCAAAATATGTCACAATACAATATAAATACACATATTATTCATACATATTGCGCTAAATCGCAGTATATAAAAAAACTATTTACACGTGATAAAACATTTTGTAATGAATATTTAAAGTGAAATATAGAGTGGGAAAATCTTAAACGCCGTTTATAAAAACAATAGCATGTAATCTCTAACATCTTTATACGAAAAGATGTAATGACACGTGAGAGAGATCCCGCTATAGATTACACCCACGTCAGGTTATGTTGATAAGATTGGTGTGTGTTAAATGTTGCGATATCTAAATTTGCATTAAAAACAAAGATTAAACATTTATTTCGTATTTATTGGCTATTGTAATTCAAATTGCAGTCATCACTACATAGTACAAAACAAAGTCGGTTCGCGCTGTCTGTCCCTATGTATGCTTAAATCTTTAAAAGTACGCTACGGATTTTAATGCAGTTTTTCTTAATAGATAGCGTAATTGAAGAGGAGGGTTTTTATGTATAATATAGTGGAAAAAACTGATAATTTTAGATTTTTGACTCTTAGGCGGAACGAAGTTCGCCGGGTCAACTAGTAATAATATATTAGAAAGATCCACGTTAGTGTCGGTGGGAGTTAATTTATAATCGTTACTTTATATATTTTGCAGCCTTACTTACAAGATGTTTAATGAATAGCAACCGTAAAATATTTTTTTTCTGTTAGTTAACCAATTCGCACTTAACCAGCACGGTGGGTTGACGAGAGATGTTAGTTATATAATTTATATTTCTGTAATTTTTCTTGACTGCAAATTTAAGTTGTTAATAAGGAGATCAATCCCATGGTAACATACATATATGCGTGGCGTATCGGCCACCATATCAGGCCCTCACGCAGTGGAAGTTGGATTAGGAACTCCAGAAAATATAGATATCTTAACAATAAATTTAGTCTTCTATTTTAGGTCTGTGTGTTGGTGTAATAATATTTGTTTAAGTTCATGGTAAACAAGCAAAACCCTAGTATGGCGCTGTAGAGTGTAGAAGGACTTAGTTATTATAAAATATATAGAAAACTAAGTGACAATTGCTGGTAACTCCACCACGTATCTAAATTTCCTCGTATTAGGATTATCCACATGGCCCTCACGACCTGCTAGCCCTACAGGTAGTGCGAGTATAACGGTACGCGACCTTGTACTTTGCGACCGCGCGATCATCGCAGGCGCATACATTACTAATTAAAATCTTCTTATTCATAATTTATAGTTTTATTTTGATCAAATTATGACATTACTCAGAATTACTGGCTTAAAATATGTTTCCTTTCTCATTATGACCTGGACAAAACAGTCAAACTACAATCTAATTAACTATGCATCTAAACAAGTATCGAATGTTACTCGTACGTCACAAAATCATTACTTATATAATTGGAGTTGCTTCCTGTTATGTTGTATTTCGTATTTGGTAATAGCACTTTATCCAATGCATTTTGTTGATGATGTCTCCAACCAGTACATACTCAATAATCAAAAGTCTATTACAGAGTTTCCCAAATGGTGGGTCATGACTCAGTAGCGAGAAATGAAAATCACATACACCCGGTATTTGATTTTAAATTATCATTTTATTCCACTCAACATTATCTATTTATTCGTAGATCGACGATACTCATAAATAAATAAGAGACGTGTTGATTAACTGAATGTTACACTCTCTGTCGCTCCGATGTAGTTAAAATTATAATGATTGAAAACAATTAAAGCTAAGTAAACATGAACATTACCGGGCCACGGCATCATAATGTTTGGGGAACGCTGGTCCTTTGCAACCATAGTAGTGGTAGTAGTAGTAGTATTATAGTAGTAGCGACGATAACTATATTAATAATGTACAATCTGCGGCGACAGTCCGATAGATGGCCGGCGCTTGCGCAACTCAGCTGTTAAGATTGCGTGCGACCACAGACGAGATAGACAACATCGTGTCATAGCTTTAAATTAACTTTGCAACATACATAAATGCATTATTTATGTAAAATGCCCATAAATTCATATTACTGACACGATTCTAAACTGTGTAGGTACATTGATTTGAGCAATGATAACAAATAGTTAAAAAATCCGACAGACCGAGATTTGAGTCCCAGGCCACTGATTTTTCTAAAATTATGTGAGTATAAGAAATAAATTATCACTGATTTATTATGAAGAAAAACATCGTGAGAAAACTTACATATCTAAAAGTTCTTTAAAAAGTCCTTTAAGGTGTCCGATGGCTACCAATTTTCACTTGGCCACTCATTATGACTCTGACCTCTCGAACTTTGAGAGAAGACCCGTACCCAGTAGTGGAACTATAATGGATTGACGACGGTGATGATAGGTACATTAAAAATAAAAAAAAATATAACTGTACTACATTATATATTTCTTTTAAATATGCTAAAAAGTCATAGAGTTATACACACTGGTGTTGCAAGTTATTGCAACAGGTTAATTTAAAAGTAAATATGACGGCCTTGGCGCCGGCCGGGGTGGAGAAAAACAACCGAACAAGAAACACGTTCTAATTTCGCGGTTTAAAGATAAAAAATACTGTACAATTCAAATATAGGGTCGCTGCATCGAAAGAACACTCGCAAAAAATAAGCTGTAATTGTTTAATCTATCATGATGACTGATCATAAAATTTGTGACTGTCTTAATTGTTACTGTCCCTAAATTTAATATCGTAAAGTTCAAAGACACAATAAAAATAAATAAAATAAAGAGTATATATTTAAAAGAATTATGAGTAAATGCATGTATTATATTGTTTTAAAACCCATAATTACTATCATTTAAAAGTAAAGTCCGATGGGAAGGCCTAGCGTACTGTACAAATTTCGTTTAAAAATGAGCGCTAAATTGTAAGTTTTTGCCTCATCAAAAAGATTTTATAATGATTCCGTAATTTTAAAATTAATGTTTTTAAAGTAACAAATTATTTCTTAAGTTTTATTCGGACACTTCGACTTACTTTTAGATGAAGTTTTAAATACAAAATTAGTAAAAACGCGTTAGTATTTAAGGTTCTAGTTACGATTTTATTAAATTACGCTAAATAAGTTTCTATTATTGAAGATGCTATTAGTTATTTTGTTTATTTAAAGTTAAATACATTCTGTGTTATTTGCGTGAAATAACGTGGTTTGACTGATATAATTATACATGCGAATAAATAATGTAGGTCATATTATTATAATGTTTAAAATATACAGCTGACATGGACTGCACATAAGATAATGCAAAAATTGATTTATGATTATTTTTTGGGATACCAAGCGGATTTGCAGTAATCTTCCTATTTGACGTTGTTATTCCTTGAAACGTCATAACACACCTATATAGTTCTAGCATAAGCAATAACCACAGCAATAATAATGTTTTAATTGGTTTTTACAGCTGCAAGCTGACACCTACAGTGATTGATTGCAAGTGTAAAATTTGAATAAACGTGTCTAGTTCGTAGTTTTAACTAGTAACAGTTAATTATTATTGTTTATACAAATACGCAGCTAAATTTTGTTTAAATTTCTTTAAATAATTTAAGCAAGTCCTAACGTAAATTCAATGAATATAGTTAAAAACAGCATTTGCCTTAGTTAATTTTTTAAAAATCTTGAAATATCATTAAATATAGAAAGATTTAATATTCACAAAAAAAATATTATTTAGAAAACTTTTTTCATAGATTTTAGTAAAATACAGCGTGCAAACAGGAGCGCCCGCGTGGCGAGGGTAGTTCACTCGGTGCACGTGCATTGCGTAATACATTGCGTCACGCCGACCACTTTCGCGCACTAACACATCTCCAGTACACCGATACAGCACTAACACATGCAAAACACCGCGTGGTTGATACCGATACTATCACAGACGTAAACATTACACACATACTACTATGGCGAATGCAACGTTTCACACACATTGAAAGGGGCATGTGGCCTACTGATACAAATACATAAGTACACAGTTACTCGACGTACACAAACGTGAATCTCAGCTGTTTCAATGCACACATGCACTGCACACACAGACGGGTCGCGTGGCCCACTGATATAAATACTGGCGCGGCTCGAACCAGTTCCGAGCAGCTGTTTATGACATTACCGTTAATTTTGTGTAATATTTTTAAAGGTAATCAGAAAATCGTAATACCTTTTTTATACTACACTTTACATGGTCAACATTTATTATAAAATTGTTTATAGTTATTTTCAGTTAGTTTATCGAATACTGATGTACATATAAGTATAATTAGAACCCAGCCACTACGTGAGTGTTTACTCTGAGTATTTCCTTGCAAATTTTGATGTCTACGTGTTTAATAAAAATAAATAATATGAAACGCGTATAAAGTCAAAAAAAATATTTAAAGGTCATGCGGAAACTGGTGCTCATTATAGTTAAATTCTATTCGAAATCTGATAAGTTACGATTTTGTGACAAGTTAATGTCAGTTGTAAATTTTGATAATTATAAAATCTTATTTTAAGTTCAAATTTTGAAGGCCATTACAATAAATATTTCCATAAAAGTAGATGTTTTCACTTTCTTCTCATTAATGAAGGCAATTTAGGAAAAATAATAGTAGATAAAATTAAACAATAAAGGTTCAATGTTCAAAAAAACTGTAACTTAGCTTGCTGTGTATTTTCAAATTGTACTTGATACAAAAACCAAAAAGTTTAAAAGTTAGAAGAACTATTTTTGATTTTATGATCTACAGAAGCCAATAAAATATATATCATTAAATAGTTTAGAAGTCAAAATGCCAAATGTATCAGAACTTTTCGTAGACTGTTTACGGAAGCATCAGCGATCTAAATTTCAAGATACGATGAATATAACAACAATGCATTCGTGACATGTGAAGACGACATATCTAGAAGATACCCAGACGATCAAAAATTTCATGGATTGACACATACATATATCACTTTAAAACACCAATTAAAAGAAAATAACATAAAAATAAAATTATGCTCATGTTACACATTCGTATTTCGAAACAATATTTCGAGTTGTACCATTGACCTACCATTACGTGATTTCAGTCCGCGGTACATTTCCACTACTTGCTTGAGAGCCGACATGTAATATAGCATTAAATAGTCAGATTACTGTGATAACACACTACGCAATATTCAGAAAGTTCAACATAATTTCAGATGTAGTTTAACTAGTATTAATCGTAGTTATGCTTAAGTAAAACCTTTGTATGTACTAAATTGAGTGGAGTGTAGGAGGCAATGACTAGGTACTTAATATTAGATAGATTGCATGCTACTTTGCCATTTTAATAAAAAATACATAACAGCAAAAAAACACGACAGCCAAAAAGGCTACCTCTATTTCTAGTCAGCTATCTTAACATTGAACTAGATCTAGTTACAATTAATATGAATCTTTATGATTTATGCTACTTAACATAACGTTGATTTATATAATGGTTTTGATTTATTTTAATCAGTAAGAAGACCTCGGCCTACGCGTCGAACGAGTCCAAAACACGTTAGCGCAAAAATGTGTTACGCACGTAGCTGTAACCTTCTGTTGTTCCTGTATCTACATTTTAATATTTTTTGTCATATTTATTTCTTTCTGTATTAGTAGCTGTATGACAAACATAATATAAATATAATAATCGACATTGTATGTATGCCAGTTATTTAATTAGTTGCAAATTATATTCAAATAATGCCAATTAAAATACTACAATTTTAAATATCGAAATAAAAAAAATAAAAGCTGGTACAAACTGTTTTTGTAATAAATAAAACAATATATTATTTCATAGCCCCAGTTTTTTGACTATTGACAGCCAAGCTGGCTGGAATGCAGCTTAATAAACTTGGGAAACTCATGAAAATATTGGCTTAGGTCTCCCTAGTAGTATCTTACTTCGTTAAAAAAGTGATAGTGATTTTCTAATGCACCTGTAGTTGGACAAATCATAGTATTCCTTGTTTCAACCAGGATGTTTAGCTGAGGCTAAAAATTCACATAATTTCATTAATAAACAACTAATAATGTACATATTTTGTTACGTAGAAAGGTCCAGAAGTATCGAGGTAAACGTTAAATTGAAAGACATTAATTGTAATGGATCAATTAGTCAGCGTAAAGACTGTGTACAAAGGTTAATCATCAACACTTATAAATGACATTTGTGTTCAGTAGCGCCCCAGATTGCATGAATCCTTATTGATTAATATTACTATTTAAATATACAACTCGTTTACGATAGATTTTAGGGCGTTTCGCCTTACTTATATATTTGGATTTTATGTCGAGTGCAGTCTAGAAAGATACTGTAAGTAAGTTACAGTTATTTTAATTGGAAACATTGGACCTTGTCAGACGGTCACCATACTGGTTAAGGTTATTAAAATGTATTTAAAATTTTGACAGCATATTAATTTCTGACAAAATATATAAGATAGGAATGACTGTACTTAATTAACATAATCACAAAAAAGGAAGGTAAACATTTGAAGGGATTAAGATAAAAAATATAAAATGCCAATCAAAGGCAAAATTAAATTATATCTCTTAGATTTATCTTTCAACTACATAATATTATTATAATTGAAAGAACCAATTATTTTAACTTTATTATGGCTTTAATGTCAGAGCTTAATTATTTCTGCTTTGAAAAGGTCGAACGTCTTTTTAGCATGTTGAGGGACACAATATAACCATATTAGCCATACTCTGAGAATTTGAGGAAAATCAATTCATTGTAATAAACTTATCGTTTCGCTTTTAAATCACTATCATATCTCAAGGCCATCGGAAAGTGTTGCGCCACTTTATAACTACGTCCGACAATTGTAATTCTGATCACGAGCACGCACACACACAAGCTTAACGGCAGGTTACACGTACGTGTCACGCTACGTCGGCGCACGCAGGGTGTGTGACGTAATACTTTCACAAATCGAAAGGGAAAGGGTATCGGGTGGCATCGGATTCGCGCCACCATATCCTGAATGTAAGGAGTCACGAGGAGTTCCTTGTTGTGATGTAACACACCCTAGTGTGTGACATTACCGTTGCGGTTTTAAATCAGTTAGAATCAATTAGTTAGAGGGCATTAGTTGACCCGTGTGGAAAAGCGGTCACCATACCAGTCTAACGTGCAGTTGGATCTGGGTTCAACTCTCGGCCAGACAGATATCTGATTAATTAAAAACCGGTTTGAGTCTAGGTTTCTGATTTCGCCTTTGTGTCTATGACAACCATGAAACAGGAAAAAATCTAATGTAAGACAGAATTTACTATTAGTTTTATTATAAATAATAATTTATTAATAAACGTTTTACTCGACCGTGTTAAAGTGCTGAATTTTCTGAACCTTACGTGACTTTAAAGAGGAAGTAAAATGTTTCAGTTCAATTATAAAACCTGTAATATTACACAGTTTAGGCAAGGCCTATGAAAAAGTTAGAAGGTTTTAATAGTTCTGGCAATGACACACATAATAACTAGTCTGGTCAACTTCGTCACGCGCTAAATCCAACATAAATGCATTGACTAAATATCTTATTCGAATATACTTATTTATTTCATAATAATCTGAAACCTATTTTCTTTTAATATTTATAAAACGTTCAAGTTCAATATTTGTCAAATAGAACAATTTATTTAACAAACACGAAAAAAACTAACAGTTATTCCTTTATATATTTTATCAGTTATTTTATAAAAACAAATGTTACTCATTTAATCTTGCAGATCGTCAGACAATACTTGTATTAAACCTCAATTCTGACTTGTTATGAGTTTAAAATATTATAGAAACTATAATAATTACAGATTCACTTTTTTCTCTAGTTTCTTGCATTTGCGTTTTTCTTGTCTTTTGAAATCACCAGTTTATTGTTTATTCTTGATCCCGCATAGCTAAAGGTTCATTGTATTAAAATACATAGTAATTTATATATTGCACTAAATGTAGAAAAAAAAATCTATCCAACAAAGTAATGTCACTTTATTATACTGTAAACATTCCTTAGGTGATAATTCTTATATGAATATACGTGAACGCTAATGAATATAAATAAACTGTAAAAAAATAGGTACATTACAGGGTTGTATGCAAGGTCATATATATTTATTAAAACATATTTTAATTTAATTTTAGTCTTATTAATTATTTGTACATGTGTAATTTGTAAATTTTAACATATGTAGAAAGGAAATATTACAAAATATGAAACATGAACCATCTTTATCTAACATTTCCGTTGCACGTGCGTCCGCTATGTGTTCTGTGACAATGACCCACATGTGCCGGTAACATAGGAAAACTTACGCAAATTAGTGCGGATCCGTAAGAGCCTGTTTGTGTTCTTGTGTTTTGAAATACTAGCAATTAAGGCTTACGCATGAATTGTGGAATGTCGACACAGAATGTCCAATATGTTTCTGTTTATAAATGCCTGATTATTGGGTCGAAATTAAATAGTTAGTATTTTTACTTTACAAAAATATTTTAAATTCTTTCGACATCAAATAATTCTATTGACAGGTAATTTACAACACAGTTGCATTTTATTTATTTAGTCGCAATAAATATATGAATATCGTAATGCATTCATGACATGAAATATTTATAGCATTTGTGTTGCTGTCATTTTATAACTCTTTTTATTATGCACAGTGATTGCAATTCGACTTTGTGCTTTTCTTTATTCTATCATAATAAAATAAAATATAGTACGTATTTAAATTCTTAATATTGTTGTCATAAAGAAAAATAAATCTAATAGATAATTAATATCAGTGAACAGTTATAAAAATAACAGAATATTATGTATAATTACATTATGTGAAAGATCGTGGAACACGTAGTTAAAGAAATGCGTAGCGCGCTACGCGTGTCTACGTGCGCATATAAAAGACATCAACGACTTGCTACGCGTTATACCTGTATAATGTTTTGTTTAATTATAACAAGTGCTATTATTGAGAGTAGGAAACTGTTCATATTAATTAACAAATATAAGTAAGGTACCTTGTAGTTGCTATGCAAATAACCAAAAAAGAAACAGAAAGAAGTTTCTGGTGAACATGGACAATGGAGTTGTTACGCAACTATAAGGCATAACGTACAACAACAACAACAATTGGTATTTTATTACTTTTAATGTTAGCGCTAATTATTTTACGATTTTTTATTACAAATTACATTTTTTCTACTATAACTTAAAGGCACCGATTAATTTATATCTAATCGGCGCCTTTTAAGCGACAATCTATTTAATTAATTAATAATTACAACTGTACCAAATTTTAAAGTTTCAATGTTCGTAATTACTTACCTTAATGGGCACATTAATTTATTCACTCATATTTTCACGACTCACATGTTCGTGTGCCTACGGCAAGTGACGCAAGGCTCAGCCAGGAGGGAATGCGAGGCCGCATTATGTGGTTCAATCGATTATAAATATATAGGCATACACGTTAATGTTAGTACTTTCTTCTTTATAATTATTTGTTTCAGTATATTATCTGCGGAAAATTTGGTTTAAATTATTGCATACATCAATCCGGTAGCTATTTTAAAATACCTTTCATTGGATGCCCATTTCGTAAACGAAATTAGATATTTTTAATAAGTATTACAAATTCAGTCATATTAATTACACAGTGGTTAAGATTTTAACAAAGGCTTTCGTTTGCTCTGAATCAGAACCGGCCGTTGTTCGGCTTTGAAAAGACATTGTATAATATTAATTGTAAAACCCTATTATAATTCTGTTGCAATTCGAAGGCCGTTGACCATTTTAGAGTCGCACGTAGTTTTAGGACATTGAATGGTATAGTCAGCTTGAAATTGAGGAAAACATGACTACACGCATGTGTGGGCAAGTCTGTATATAGACGCATTCACATATTTATATGTGTAGTGAGCATGCCCAATGTAAACTGGTCCTTCTACCGTTCACCAGCTATTAAAAATATGTATATGCTAATATGCTCAAATTAAACATTCGAAGTGTAAAGTAATGTTTTTATAATTACATATTATTGCAACGTAGCAATTGATTTCTCCACAAGTTGCCATTTGCAAGTAGATTACGAGATGTGGTCACTCCTCTCTATTCATAAAAGATTACTTTCAAGTCCTGAAATAAACATAAGCTGTTTTTCGTTCTTTCTAATTCACTTGCAGATCTTATTTATGATATCTATATTATAGAACTAGCAAATAAGCATGCAGTCTACCTAATGTTAATGGCCAGAGTTCTCCATTAAACACCAGTGATTGATCTAAGTTATCAATGGGCGTCACTAGCCTCAGATAAGATAAAAATCTTAGCTGAAGTCGACCACATACCTGTTGCTACTACTGAGGAGTTGGAATGCTTTAAATAAGAATGTCTCTCTTCTTGTGAAAATCAGCATGATATCCTCTATCACTTTAGACATCAATAATAATTGAGTAATGATCAATGCTTGTGACACTTCACACCGCGCCCCTCCCAGGCAGAAATATTTCTCACGCTGCGAGTCTCAAAGTAACGCCACAAGAAATCGATTGGTTAATTCGAACATTGTAGCCATTTATATTAAGCATGTAAATAATTTTATCATTTAAAACCAATTCATCTTTAAATTATACAGTTAAATTTGACTGAATCAAGGATAAATGTATATGACAGTAAAAAGTAAGGACGGTTAGTTAAATTATGAAAGACTTGTAAAAACATATATCTAAGGTATATTAAAGTAAAAAAAAAAACATTAATATTTACGCCGGTATTAGTGCCATTTATGGAAAGTTCTTGTAAAAAAATGTATTTATTTAATTGTTGTAAATACTTTTTTGCTAATGTTATTCATTATTCATTATTACTAAATAAGAAACAGAAAAATTTCCTGTTGCCTGCAGTGACCAAAAAAAGTGACAAGTTGAACACCAGCGGAACATTACGCTTGTAGGTTTATTGATAAGAAAATATTATCAGATTATAATAAATTAACGACATTGAATGCCGCAAACGAGTTTTGTACACGGGAGATGCGATTCTTGTTACCTATACAATTTGAAATTCGTTACTTTTGACACGAATATGCAAGTTCTTTTAATAACTTTATTTTACTGTATTGCGATAACTGTAGAAAAGATGTAGAAATATGTAATAAAAATATAATAAAAAGATGTAAAAAGAGATCTCTTTCAACACCAGCAAGCATTGGCGACTTCTTGGTAGCGTCAATGCATATGTCCATAGGCGAAGGTGACCACTTCCTTCCTTCAAGGAGTCCTGTGCTATATGTCATAGTGTTATACCTTATTTAGTTTATTGAACAAAAAAGCTATGACCTTTTTTGTTTTTACAGAATAACTTGACACATTGACATTCGTAAACGTCATATTTTTTGCTATTATTCCCGACCAAAACAATAATTATAATATGTAATACAAAAGAATTAAGAGAGGCGTCTAAAACGGTAGCACAAAGAGGGAAGTAAAACGAACGTGAACAATGTTTTGTTTGAAATGTTTTAAGCAAAATGTCTTCGACTGCCTCCTTTAAGAATCTGAAGATTATAATTATGATCATTCGCAACAGAACAATTTTAAATTTGTCGCTAAAGATTATTACTCTGTTGAGAAACAATACTTACATTGACGACAACATAATGTTACAAGAACCCGCGTGATGGCAAAATAATCATGCCTATGCAGTATACATGACACACGAATATAACTTATTATACTTTATCTTCAAGTATTGCTAAAGAGGAGGTAATAGGCCTATTGTGACGTTTGCAAGCTTGTATCAAGTTGTAACTTATAATATTATAGCTTTAACTTATTATAGCTGATTACCAATGTGTTGTCTAAGCTAAAATACCCCTAGAGTTTAAAAATAGTTTACAAATAGTACGAATTTAATAAGAATATTTTCGAAATAGCCATGCATTGCAACGGCTCAAATCCGTGATTATAAAACATTACAACGATTTTATTGCGTTTAGGGTTGTAAATAATGGTCACGATAATACGTGATTGCGTAATCAAATGCAATTTTTAGATAGCCTGAATAATTGACTATTATATGAGAGATATTAAATGTTAAACATTATATGGCATTATTGCCTAATTATTTTCGAAGCGTGGATTAACTTACGTTACTTTTAATTAAAGCTTCGATCAAAGTACGAATACAACAGATTGTTATTGCATTACTTTATTGAAATTTATTGATAAACAACATTACAGCGTATTCGGTTGATCGCCGGATAGGATTTGTAGAAAAGATGAATCAATAATAGCTAAATGTAATCTAATTCACGAATCTTATCGTCTGCGTGATTAAGTATGTAGAAAACAGCAAAGAGGTGACCGATTAGTTCAGCGATGGAAATCGAGTTTCCGAATCAGAGATTTGAACGTGGCTAAACTATCCCTGGATCGACATATGTCTGTATGTCTACGATCGACAATGCTCTCAGCATAAGTTTATGTTTCCTTGAAACAGTAAACAGTGATCTTTTTGAGGACACGTAACAAACTCGTACTAAGTGTCCGGAGCGGTTTCCCAAGTTGTTGTATAACCTTGCCCGTGCCGTGGGAAAGATACATATACGGGTATAAGCAAAATAATATTTTATCGATATTTTTTTAATGAATTAACTCCTTTCGTTGTTCCAATTAATGAATTATTTGTCAGGCATTGCAAAGTAAACAATCTACCTTTATTAGTTTTTAAATCTTAATGTAGTGTACCTACACTTGCCACTAGCCTTGACATTAACTCGCGTTAAACCACATACTAAGTTGTGCGATTTTTTAAATTAAGTGAATGTGCTTATTAATTACGCGAGGATATTGGACGCAATAATTTAATCGAATCAACCTCGTGCTTACTTCGCGACCTCACTCCTGCTTGAGAAACACCGGCTCATTGGAAAATTCGATGCAAAAACGCGTAAACTGACCGCTTAAAGTAAACGTGAAATATTACTTTAAGCACAATTTAGACCAATATTAAAATATTTCTTATCGCGCAGGGAAAATCTATAAATAAATAGTTCAATGTCATTATGACGTAGCGAATTTGCTCGCACTAAAAATTAAATCTAAAACGTCCCACGATTTTTTGTAGCATTTCTAGTCTTTCTTTAAAAACATGTAACCGGAAAAGATATTATAGAACTGCTATTTTGGAACCGTTACAAATGTTATGTAGTTCAAAATAGTACAGTACAGTGGGCGGCGCGGCGCGGCAGGGCGAGGCCGCGCAGTGAAAGGCGCGACCCTTCGCGCCACAGCTTTAAACGACCACTTAGTTCAATGCGGTTTAATAATTGCTAACTAAAAATATCATACTAAAAACTTTTATATAAGCTTTTATGAGGAACATCACGGTTGGATTACTATTTCGCCTTAATTTGAAGCTCACCATCTCACGGACTTTTACTACAATCAATAATTTAAATATCAAAAATTCCGTAACTTATATCATATATCCTTACATCCTCAGCATTATCAACATGTTCTTGCCTTATTGGTAGCAATAAGGCAAGAACAGGTTTACTCTAAGCTGCGTACTCTAAGAAAGAGAAGGATTAGATCATAATTTACCATACATTTTCACAACATCTATTTCTGCGTTTAAGATGTCCAGTGGCTACTCACTTCTATGTGGACTGCATGCTCGTTTACGTCTTTTAAATATACTATATCGTAGCATTGCTCAAGTCTAGATTTTTAAAATTTATACATTGCCAAAAATATGATATTTAACATCTATTTTGTACGAAGCTGAGTTAATAAACATGACACTTAAATAATAGCCGTGAGAAGCAATACAAGTAATAAGTTATTATTCCTTCTCCTGTTATTGCTTGATAGTATCTCCTGAATATAACAAACGTGTTATTATACAAAATATTATAATTGTTGTGTAATTGCGAGCCTCGCTAACAATTATACGCAAAAATTATATAATAGCGCTATTTCCATTGCATGTAACATAACCTGTGTTTAGTTGAGTCTTTAGTTAAAATGAATATCTAATTGTATGGGGTTTAACTAATAGTTAAAAGAACTTAATTTAAAGAATAGAATGCGGTGACATAACCATTACTGACTTCTACTTTTATCATATACTAGACAAAAAAATCACATTCATTCGATAATGGAGCAAAAATAAATAAATCGTAGAAGGATCAATAAAACTGATGTAATTAAAACATTAAGATTGATTTCGCATTATTAAGTGTAATTATATAATTATCGACAATCATTTGACGTAATGTCACTCGTTCTCTTTTAATGTGTATGTAATATGTCGCATGCTAGTTTTTTGAGTCTCTCGTTCGACAGTCGTTCCATGCTTCGCTCGTAGTACAGCCACAGTACTAGTATATGCAGTATTCTAACTTCTTACAAACGCACGAAACGCAAGTTGTACCTGCGCGCCTCCATTTCGGTATGCACTCGGTATACAACGGCTAACGAATGTGCCGTAGTGGCAGTGTGACATTTTTTAAGCAGTGGGTCTTTTTATTTAAATAGTAATGTAGCGAAGAGCAGTTATAAACTATATAAGGCTATTTTTGATTGCTTTAATTGTGCATAAACACGTCCAGTGTTAGTATTTTTTATTTTGATTGGTAAAATATTATTCAGTGTGAAATTTATAACTATTATTTGTGTACGATTTGTTATTAAGTCTCTCAAATATTAAAAGAACGCGTTGTTTAATACCTTAATCTGCTGAATAAAATACATAATAAGTAATAAAGAAGGTCAAGTATGCAGATGTAATTAAAATACTTTAGACGGGTGGCCCTAACGCATACTCTCTTCCAGCGCGTCTGTAGTTATAAAATTCAAGGACAGGGCAGAGTTCGATTACTGTATTATACTAATACTGTGGTACAGCTTAGCGGCCTGCTTTACATACTGCAATTACATACAAATACGTTTCCGCTGCCTTTCCTCCGCTCTCGGCGGCTGCTAGGAAATAGCCACTCTCTATTATCGTTTAATTTCAACTAATTACTGCGTTGGACTTCCTAGTTCTATATTATATATGTTTTTGTACATCATTGCACTTTGATTAAAAGAGAAAAAAATATAAATCAAAAATAGTTAAGAACTAAGCTTATTATGGCAAATATCCTCGAGTCGCAACTTGAACAAAGGAGTAAGAATACTTTTCTAAAACAGCTACAAAATTAGTCACATTAATTATTATAATTGGAGGACTTGACTTAAAGCATCTTCTGAGGGTATTTTCGTTTATTACATAGTTGTTGTAACGGCATCAGAGTTAAGAGTTCATTAAAATTATTGACTACTTACATATATAAATAATCGAGCTCTCCCAGTACCACGCCCGTCTGTCATCCAAACATAGCTGTCTGCGGACACGTTTTGCAAATCAAGTTACTCAGGCGTGGGGAATGAACACGAGATGAGTTATATAATGTGATGATAATATATATGTGTGTTATATTATGTGTCAATTTACTGATTCACTTCACGAGCACATACACCATTTGCCAAGAGCTATTTAAATTAATTTACCTGCGAGTAAGGGAATCTGTATAAGACATTCTCTGTTACATTACTATTACTTAAAAAATGTTACTGGCTGACTAGAAGACACCATATAGTAAAATATTTTCAAATAAATATATATTTGTAAGCATTGAAAGTGAAACTAATTACTGAATAATACTTAAAGCTCTATTATAAAATTTAATTGGCAACTCAATTGTTGCTTACAAGTGACTAATTCTAGCAACTGCGATCTGATCACAACCTTAAACTAGTATTTTATCTACATCTGAATCTAGTGCATAAATTTAATTATTATAGCAGCAATGTAATTACAACTAATCATTCTACAAAGGGCAAGAAACTCTGGTTCCTCGTTTCGACATGCAATATCTTATAATTTATTAACTCAACAGTCGAGTGTGAGGATGTGTTATGTAAAATGATGAAAATACCACCTCTAAGCGTAGTGTAGCAAGACTTTCGAAAGGTGCATCAATAACAACGATAAATCCATCGACGCTAGAAGTGCACGATCCGGTTCGCACGTTAAATTTTGACACACTAGGATTATGTTTTACGCTTTGAACATTCTCACTAAGGACATGGAGTCCAAATCTACGAAAAAATTTCCTTAGATGAAACAAAGATTCTCATACACGCATTATTGGCCCACTGCTCGGCACGGGTCTTCTCTCAGAATGAGAGAGTTTAGGCCATAGTCCACCGCGCTGACCAAGTGCGAATTGGTGGACACAAAGATTGGTCTTTTAAAATCCTTTCGATTTATACTAATTAATTCTCTCGTCAATCAAAATATCAATTGGTTGGTATGTTTTATACAATTTATATAATTTTCGGCACCATTAAATGTACACGGATTCATAGATTCACGGATTCATAAATTCATAGATCTCAAAAATCCAATCAAGCATAATTATTTTAAATATGTTAAACTAAGGCGTTAACATCCAGTAGTACGTTTTAATAACAAGTTAGAGACCGGTAATGCTATTAATGTTTTATCTCTGCATATCTTCATCTCTATATATTACGTACCGAGGAATTATGTAAAGCTTTCCGGTAAAGTGGTGCTTGAAAGGCAGTGGCCGAGGCTGGCTCGCTGTGAACTTTGACTAAATTCACTAAGTAACTTTAAAAACTTGTTTAAAATCGTAATGTGGTTATGATGAAATGAGTACACGGCGATTGCATCATTATTACATTTAAATTAAGCACATGTACATTTATTTATATTACGGTTCATTTTCCTAATAAAACTGCAAAGGCAACCTAAATGTGATATATGCACATGACAGAAAACTTATATAAGTAACCTATTATATCTCTATAATTCATTTTCCTTAAGAGGAAGTGTATCAGCGGTATCCATGTTACTTAATAGAAAAAAACGCTTGATGCGCATTAAGCGATATCTTTGTGTCAATCATTTACTATGGTATAATCTCTTCAAGATTTGGAGCAGTGTAACTTACGTAATATGTTAATTTAGTACGTAAAATGTAGGACAATAATATTACAAATATATTACCCCACAATCTCTCATATATATCCGTAGGAATGCTACATGCAATGTTTGTATTCATTCAAAACCGCAAAGTTAATTCTAGGTCTGTCCCTACAAATTAGGATGCCTAGCGTACCAAGTAGAGCATGACAATGCAATGTTTACATCTTAATTAATGAATTACTTAAAGACCTTCGTCACGAATGAGAGGGCAGCAGGAGCGCTTGCGCCACGACCAGCGCCGCAGGATCCGCGCACCGCCGAGTTATCGATAGCGATCAATCTATTAGGCTCTAGCAAACAGGCTATTTTAACGCAATATGTACTTTAGTCGCGAACAATTCGCGGAGTAACTGGTACAATCGCAAGCACGTAAACGCTACGCTCGAAAACAAAAGCATAATCTAATCGGTCATTCGCGCCAAAAAACATACATCCAGTGGCGGACGAACAAACAATTCCCGAATACTTAAAAGGAATAAATACCCTTCTACATTTTCGTTTTCCCTTTTATTTGTCTATGCTCGCCGAGTATTTCCATTAAATTCCTTGTTATCAAACGCAATCGTTCAAATGCTACGTGCAGTATGTACGCTAAGACCTTTACAGTAGACCTATTACGATCTGATATCTTTTTAATCTCACACCCCTTACAATCAGCAGCAGAATCTTACCGACAAATCCGTTAACTCATTAAAATCATGCGAAACAGTCGGTAAACTGTGGCTCTATCGTACTTATTAAACCTATGAGCTTTACTTGAGCAACATATACAATCAATTTATTACCATCCATCAATTCTAGCTAACGAGGTTGGACCCGTGGTCGGCAATAAGGTTTCTTAATGAGGGTAATGGTTTAAGTATTGGATTCATCTAACTTATTACATTAACTACATAGCTTATTTATTTCCGTATATTTGCAATAAACATGGCTCATTAAACATTAATGTTCACGAAACATTACTTATAAAGTTTACTGTTTTTAACTGAATTTATGTATATAATGAAATGAAAGAAAATTGAACACTAAGGAAAATAAGAGACAAATTAGATGTCTTGTGAACTAACTGGATACACAACGCTACAATTATTGTGAACTAGATTAACTAAAAGCAGAGTATAGCCAGATTAAGTAGAGCTCCGTAGACATCTTACTGACAAAATACGTGCAATAAATGTACGTTAAAATATTCTCGTCAACCCATTATTGTCCCACTGCTGGGCACGGGTCTTCTCTCAGAATGAGAGAGTTTAGGCCATAGTCCAGTCAGTCCGCCATAGTTAAAATATTACTTAGCAATATTTATTGTTACAATTTTAATAATAGTTATTATTTGCCATCAGAAGATGTAATAATTGTAGCCATTTTTAGTAGGGAATATTTTGAACCATTATTAATATTACATAAAACGTGTAGTGATCAAATAAGGAAGGTAGAACGAAAGGAACAATATTAATGAACACAATTAAAATTTGAAAAGTAAGGAAATGAGCACGCCAGCACATTACGTATTACATTTGGAACGGCCGATGTCATAACGTCCTACTCACAGATTATGCTGAGTGGACTCCAGGAAGCATTACACGTTACGCGACGGTTGCGACACGACACGAGACGAGCAATTTAATAAAATAATTTGCCAAAACAATAGTTGTGCGGCGGGGAACAATGCGGCACTATGTAGCAGGTAGGGTTACCATCTTTACATGAAGAAAAATAGTGTTTACTGAAAAACATCGCAAAAATTGTATCGCTAATTTTATATAATGTACATTTACATAAGTTTCTACCATAAATATGTTTACATAAGTTTATACCTACTGTTTTTTTCATTTAAACTAAGACTGATTACTAAATACTGGACCTGGACTAAACCATTGTTTATTAAGGGAAATCTAAAAGTATAAACTGGTTTCGCTATACTTAATATTATCTATTAATAGTGGCGGATCCAGGGAGGGACAAAAGATAGGCTCAAAAATGTAAACTTAAAATACTTGTCCTATATATCCGTCTGTATCCATCCATCGCTTTTAGGAGCAAAAAAATAGGAAGCAATCGCAAGACCTCTTCTTAATTCAATCTATTCTTCTAAATCGTCCTGGGTTCATAAAAAATACCTTTAAATACAATTGACTAAATATATCACGATTCTATTACTCAGTATTATATAAGTAGAGGTATCAACCCTCGCGGCTGACACAATACAATTAGAGCGCCCGAGCCTTCCGTCACCATTTCCGCTGTTGACAGGAATTATAATTTGCCTCAATTTTATTATTATGTGGAGCACAGCCGTGACTAAATAGCTTCTAGATCTTTTAAGTAATTACCAGTAATTACTTAAAAGATGGTATCAACCTATAAAATGTAACGAGGTGTCCAGTCACCTCGTTACATTTTGTATTGAGGAAACCATTTTCATCTCTGTCTTATTTTGAAATGATTAAATCAAGGTAGATTAGTGTAATTAATTACTACATACTTAACAGCGTGGTATTTATAAATGCGTAATACCTTAGCAGTATCATTAATTGTGGTTTTTTCGTTATCGTAATTAAAAACGTCATAAGCACTAAAAATATGCTGTGAAGGCGGTAATTTTTTTATAAACTCTAATACGAAAAAATACCAAGTAAAAACTGTGGTCACTAAACCTGCGTACACTGATATTTTTAATGAATATTAGTTGCATCGTAGTACAAATCAGTATTTTTGTAAGTGTACCTACGTCTTATGCCAATTTACTTTTTATTTTATTTTTTTTCATATCCATTTTCTTTACAGTATGTATATAAATTGGTAATAAGTCTTTTTTATAGATTTAGGTATACATTAATATTACTTTTGTCACTTCTATTGTTATTCAGAAACAATAATTCTTCACCTTGAGCTCGACACTCACGCCCTCTGTCCGCGCTCTTTGCACTTCGTAATTTAAGTAGTTTTTGTGTAAAAGATGTGAATACACCTTTATCGTCCGTCAAAATTTAAGGAAATGTTAATAAGTATATACGTATATTTCTTGTTCATTATGTTTATATCATTGCTACTTGAAATGTGCTATTTTGGTATAATTATTTGTATGTAGAGTGAACGAGCATGCAGTCCATCTGATGTGTAACCCCAGATGAGATAGAAGTCTTACCCGAAATAGATCATAGTTATGTTGTCCCTGAAGACGTAGACAGAACGCTACATATAAGTGTCTCTCCCATACCACGCCCGGAACATATTTACATTTAACACTCCCCATAGAATGTAGAAATAAATGTAATGGTGCAGCTGCCTAAATGAAACTAGGAAAGATTCTACCAATCTTAATTGACTTAATGTTAATAATCTCCATTTTCAAATCAGCTTCACATGAAGTTACCACTTGAGTTATTTAGATACTTGTTTTTTTAGTACAGAAGGTTAAAAATACTCCTAACCAATATATTCGATTCGTTTATTTAAGTATATATTCGCTAGTGAACTTGAGATATATACTTGTCGTCTGTCTATTTTAAGGTCTTCTACTTAAAGATTCGTGTGTCTACTTACACATACTCGTACATACAAACGTGTATGTCCGAGTACGTCTGCTTTACAACACAACAATGACCTTTAACTTGTATGGTTACTTAAACACCGTCAAGCAGTTACTCGTGGTTACATAAGGAAGGCTTTACCAAGGTAATGGGTTTCACCAAAACAGTTCTGTCCACTCATCATCGAGTATTAACATTACTCGAGAATCTTAAATGTAATACATGCGTAATAATCGTTAATTTTGTAATTTTAGATAAACTTCATCAATATACAAGGTTTATTAAGAAATTAATCCTCTTGACGTATGTTTAAGAATCGGTGAATTGATCTCGTAAGTTTATTTCAAAATTAATATACAAACGTAACGTACAAACGTAACGTACTAGCGTAATGTACAACCTCTTATAATGCTAACATTACATTAATTAGTCTGAAAAAGTTAAAAATAACGTTAAAGTTAAATTGTCACTCTTTATGTATAACAACCATCAGCTTGACATTTATAAATAGCACCTATTGCTGCAAATACTTAAAAATGCCTTTGTCATTGCCAAATTAATTGATTTGATAGCAACCTGACCGACGACAATGACATTTGTGAATTCAACCGACAAATCGCTCAGGTAACCGTTTTTTGTAACCGGATTTTACTTTCAAACATTTTGTTAACTTTTAGTATCTTAGTGAAATAGGTAGCTAGTTTATTTTTATTACATGTTTGTTAAAACAATTAAGTAAATACCATAGTTATAACCCGTGAATGTATAATAATTAAATCAAATAATAAATTAACAGTAAATTTAAAAAGTATAACCTAATACTTCCTACCATTTAATGTGTAGGCTTTTTAAAAGAATATTTCGATAAACTCAAAAGTTTATAGTAAATATAACTCACTTTGTTACTGTAAATAAATCATGTCATTGTCGTTTCTGAAACGTGACAGCACGTGTTACAGAAATAAAATAGAAATCGCCCATTAACAACGCTTATTAAAATAATACTTGTAAGTGAGCATGCAGTTAACCCGTTAATATGAGTGTTGCCCCATGTTACAACTATCCTTCGCCAAGTGGAGCGATGTGGCAACCGTCAGCTGTATCACGCAAACATCAGTAAACCACATTATCTCGATAAACTTACAAATTCACAGAAAAAGATTCTTTAAACTCTGTATATGTAGGACTAGAATCTGATAAATGGATAAAACAATAAATCACTTCAGCATCATTACCTGATAGCTCATGGCGTAATGCGCCGCGTTACACCTAGGGACGTCTGTCTGAGATTGATTGATCGAAATCAATTAATTTTATAAGATTTATTTAAATACTAAGCTAAATATAATCTAAATATTGAGACTTTCATAAATACCAAAAACTGAAAAACGTTACATAAAACGAGCTCCTTTTCGGTAACGATAAATTTTCGGCTAACGGGTTACCTTGTTTCGCACATATATTCTTAAAATAGCCTATAAATATATCTCAATATTTTTGTACAGTAATTGTTCATCAATCTATTAAAATCTATTTCGATTACTTTACCTTCATATCAGTAAAATTTGGCATCCCTAGATACATCGAGCATGAGTGGCCGATGTGTTTCATTGCGCACATTAGAATTGTGGTTACAAAATGTTCGGGCTTTAGTGTTGTGATGGCTGTGGTTTATGATCTGATGAGGATATAAACTTTAAAGTTATGTTCGTTATACAAAATGTACGCATTACGTCATTTTACGTCGGTAAAGAGCGTTAATGGTAGCTGTAAACCCAAATTACTTCATTTTGTTATACCCAGTGTAATAATCCGATCAATAAAGTTGCAAAATGTTGCTAAAACTTCTTTTATCTGAGCAATTTTAACTCAATAGCAATCTTAGATGCATAAAATTATTTTATGAAATAATATTAATTGCGCTTTTATAAATCGAGGAGGCTCTATTATTGCAGCCTTTTTTGTGTTCACTAACCACTTCTACTGTCATCTAGCTTGAATACCCGAAATACTCAATTCCACCATCTATCGCAGCAAATAACAACAAAAATCCCATAACAATTAAGAAAATAAATAAAAAGGATATAGTACTTTTGAGACAATTACTCGTATATAACATTAGCTTGATTTCTTAAGAAAATATTTATTAAGTAATTCTGCTCAGCGATATAAACATAGCATAAATAACGCTGAACTGTTCGTGGTATGAATAAAACATATGTTGTATTAAATAAAACATATTAAATACAACATAGTGATAAAAAGAATCAGCAATTGAAGTACGAGGATATATTCTGCACGAAAAGTTTCCGCTGAGGAGCCTTGAGCGGTCAAAGGTACAAGTGCACAAGGGTGTATCGAGACTGGTCGGACCGAACACGCAATGGACATAAAGCCACAACGATTATTTTGTTGACGTAGTCATACCGTTTTATTTTTCTGTTTTTAATTTCTTAAAACTATACCAACAACTTTTGGAACGTGTCAATTTGAATAATATTAACGATGTCGCGTATAGTGACGTAAAAGTGCACGAAGTACGTGTAAAAGTTGACGATTAAAAAGGTCTTTCCGCATCTTCCGCATAAAAAACAAATCCCTCGAAGAAAATTTAATTATGTTGTGAAGGAATTCGATCATGACAAAATAAAATCTACAAATCCCCCATAATTACACGCGAATGAAGTAATGCATCTTCTTAAAAGTATAGTGGATTTCAACGGATGGTTGGGGAACCGTCCGTCGAAAGGCGTGTATGGGGATATGTGCCTTATACGCTAATTATATTTTGGCAACCTTGTATTTTAGCAACGTTACATATTACTGCACGGTGAGAAATTTACAACCATGATCTGATTACGATCTAGATGTCTTTGACATTTAAAATATTGTGTCACACATTTTTGAGTATTACAAATGTAATATAATTAAAGTAGGTACATAATCCAAAGCTTTTGCAACATTATTAATAGCGTTAACTCTTAAAAACAGAAATAAAAACTTCCACCTTTTTGTGCGAGTTATCTAATTATAGAATGTAAATAAAAGACACAGTTCGCCTTTCAAACCGGAAGAGAACAAATAGTTAATCGTAACAAACACCGAACTATTCGCTAAGTGACACCATATAAATACAATGTTTTTCTATAAAAGTACTTTATATATACTTATAGCCAACAGGTGATAATTCGATTCCTCGGTTCTTTAAAATTTATAGACATGTTTCTCGAAAATATTATTACATAAAGTCACAGTTAATACTTTTCTGTCTATCTCTTATTTATCGAGGGGATAGTAATATTATCTATATCGAACTAAATGGAGCATTAACTATGTAGGGCCCCTATTAATATGTTACAAAATGTTACCACTCCTGACTACTTAATCCTTGTAATTACGCTTGCGGGCTTGCACATTATGACACGTACGAGAGCAAGATCAATCTTTTAATATATCTGGTTGATTCACTAGTGAAGACTAAATACGAGCCTTTGTGACACACAAATAGTAGATCAATGGGCATCTATACAATGTTCGTGAAGGTCGGTCAGCCAGTTTTCTACTTTACGTTACACGCCGATGGGCGCAGGCTGTTGACAGTTCGGCTATTAGCCTTGATGTTATTAATGCCTTCGTTATGGTTTTGCATAAAGGTCTTGAGAAACTATCATCTTGAGGTCTTCCCTTCTGCGGCAACTTGCGACAAAGAGAGAGTTTTCCATAACAATGTCTAGAACCATTGCGTAGGGAATGTCACACTCACGATTTTATACATCTTTTTATGTTTTGTGACAGGAAATCTTACAAAGTGTCCTCTTGTAGTCGCCTCTTCCAAGTTTACGCCAAACAGGAGACAACGTTGATCTATTCAAATTCCGAACTATATGTACGAACCTCTTTATACAATAGAAATAGGTAATTATCAAAATTCATTTGGAATGTCATTCTTTGACGCGCGTTTTTTAATTATGCGCGTGTACATATGTGATTAACAAAATAATAATAACCGTAGATAATTATGGAAGACGACAGTCAGTAATTAGCTAAGTGGAATGCGTTCTTAGTGATAATAACACAACGTCCCCATTGTTCTACGTAATTAAAATATAACTTAATTAAAAGTAGAAAATTAACACTCATTTCAATCGATACAAGTACATAGAAGCAAAAAATTGATTGCGTTTCTAATTGTTTATGTTTCATAATACTATAAAGCAGAACTTCTTTTAACACCGTTTATTTTGCAATAAATAATACAAAGACAACGCCTGCACTCACTTTTATATAGGCTGACAAAATGTATTGGACCTTAAAATTATATTAATATAAAAATGCGATAGTTTTTGAGAACGTATGCGGGTTTGGTGCTCTATCAAGCAAAAACTACCTGATTTTGCTGAAATTAGGCACACATATATTTCTATGAGCTACATTAATATGTACACAGGACACTAATTACCGCGGTTAACGTGACAGAGACAGGCAAAGACGTAGGAATACCATACTCTAGAATTTTCCCGTAGCTACTTTGTATAAATAATTCGTATTTTTATGCATTAATGTTTATATTTTGTAAATTCTTTAGATGTTCTAAGTTAAACATGATACTTTACGTCATTCGTAGCATTATTTAACACGGCTATTTACATGTAAACGATGTTGAACAGAAATAATCCGCATAATGCCGTACGTTGTCGAAATTAACTCGTTATTAAACTTAAGACACAGTCGGAAACCAGCCGGCGGAGGTCATGGGTAGTCGACCTCACAAATCACTTCATTATCGCGAGTCACTTTCGAGATTTAAGTCCTTAAGTCAATTTGTACAAGTACAATCTTAAATGCGGAACGACATCTGAAAACTTAATAAAACTATATGTATACATAAATAGAAGGAAAGATAAATGAGTAAGTGGTCTATAATGTAAATTTGCGATCGAAAAAGATACTAGAACAAAATGACAAATGTGTTTCAAACTTAAGCCCGTAGCCTAGTTGTAACGTCCCTATGATAAATTTAGACAGAACACGTTCTTTATTCTATTAACTAGCTCCGTTACAGGAATCCAGGGTCATTAGTCATTACTAGCGTGAAAGCATTCTTTTTTGCTAATTTAATCTTATAAAAGATATTATTTAATAAAAATAATATCTTTTATAAAAATAAAACAAAAAAAATAAAAAATAATATTTTATTTTGTTTAACTAGTCGGATGTTATAAATGGAGCGTAAAATCTAGTTTAGCATTTTTTTTTTTTCTAAGAAAACAGACATTGACAGGTTTTGAAATTTAATTAAAACTACCCAAAGCTTACCATATATATTTTTTTAATTCAAGATACATATTTTTAATTCCAAATATGGTTCGATATTTGGAATAATAATGTGATCATTTGCATCAAATTTTTATTTTCATATGCACACACCGATACAAGATACTCGTTTTTTTAACTTCGAGCAGTTATCATGAGTTATTTCGGCCACATGAGCTGGCAGCCCTGTCCGGCGCTCTGGTTACGTTAAAGTGGAAACACCCAGAGGCCTCTCACTTCGTGCAATTTTAAATCTATAATTACTTTGAATTGCAACAGTTTTTATTAACTTATGCGGTTAACGGAAAGGATTGGTATTTATATCAATTTTATATAAACTTGTGTGTAAACAAGTTGTTTTTACTCATTCTATGTCAGCAATCAATTCCAACAATTAACAATATTTTGAAATATTCTCTCATCAACTCATTATTGTCCCACTGCTGGGCACGAGTCTTCTCTCAGAATGAGAGAGTTTAGGCCATAGTCCACCGCGCTGGCCAAGTGCGAATTGGTGGACATTTGGTGCGAATTTTGATGCGAATTTTGGTGCGAATTTTGGTGCGAATTTTGAAATATAATTTGTGTAATTGTTAAAAAATCGGTACATCATGGTATTGAGCAATAAAGTTTTATTTTGATTCTATGCTTAAATATTCTAGAAAGTCTGTATTTAAATTATGTGTGATAACCATATCACTATTTTATGAGAATTTACTGATCGTTAGTAGGTAAATATTTAAACCGCTTTACGGCATGGTTTCATGTTATAAGTAAGTAAATTGATGCAATAAGCTTAAAGGATTTTGGCGATTAAACAAATCATAAAAGTCTTGTATTATCAAGGATGTACTCAAGTTATCAGATAACACAAATAAATAACAAGTCAAATCAAGTAACAAGCTTATGCAATCGCAATACGCAAGTTCAATAGATCACCATTAAGTAATATACTTTGAAGGTCTTATCATCAATATCAATAAAACGTGCTGAATATTATTTTTAGAATAATCGAAGTACTTTACTCACAAGGTTAGTCGCAATCGCCATGTAATCAGTGGTGTAAGGCCAGGACATTGGTACTTGTTGGGTCCGTCAGTAACTACCAGCACCCATGACTCCTTTTCACATCATGGTTTCTTGACTCCTAGTCTAGCCTTAATCGTATGCACTACTAAAATCTAGTGAAGCCAAATAGGCTGCTAGCGTCAACGACAACTAAGTGCACTATTCTTTAGTTAGTAATTTATATGTCAAAAAAATAAAATCAAAATATGCTTTATTAACTAAATAGATTTAAATTATAGGTGAACTACACCCATGCTAAGTTCGCAGAACTTGTGTTAGGGGTGAACAGACTTTCCTGATTGCATAGAACCAGTATTGTTAACAATATAATAAAGACATACTATTTTAAAATACAAGAGTAAACACAAAATTATTTTTAAAGGAAAATAATACATGTCAAAGTAAATAAAAAGTTATTACTTTTTACTTCATCTTTAAGTCTCATTGTTAGAATTCGAAGTAGTTCTGATTTCAAAAAGCACCACAGTGGTAAAATTAATGAAAAATGCATTAGTGTGTATTGGAGCGTACGACCTGTTAGTCATTCAAGTTTAGTTAAAACGGAAACAATTTGGCGGCAAGCCTGCGAGGTTTACAAAAATGGAATCGGAACAGTTGCGCAACCAGACTGCAGTTTTATTGATATTATTATAATTTATAGCCGGAAGTACATGTTCGAGTCTATTACTTCATGCAGTCGATTAGGCAGCCCCAAAACATACAGAGAATGTAACAAGTATCGCTTCCTTACGTAACGTATAGCAACAATACGGAATACCTGCGCTACGTTAGAGCGGTGCAATTACGTTATGTAATAAATCCATGATGTGCTTTGAGCAAATTTGTTTACGTTTCAATTGTTGCGCCATTAAGATGTACTTATCTCGTTTATCGTATTTACCTATCTATCATCACCTACTTATATGCGATGCACTATAATAGACATAACAAATAAGAAGCTATATGAATGAATATACTAATGCAACTATACTTTTATAATTTAAACATAACAAACAACGCATGTTACGTGACATAAAACTATCACCGAGATATCTATAATAATCACCGCGAAATATGTAGACTCTACCATTTAATCTAGCGCAAGGTGTTACTCTCATCTCATGTAGGGTTGCCACCTGTACTTTATTATAAAGTATTGTACTTTATACTTTATGAGAAAAATAAAGTACGCGAAAATACTTTATTTTCTAGGTTTAAAAAAAGTTTGATTATAAGCAGTTTTGTATGAAACAAAAATTTTATCATTTCTACGTTTCATAGCTACCTTATTTAGAAAATAGTAGAATATATTTGGTGACCTTTTTTTTACTCGTCAAATTTTATGTATATTTAACCTTTTTTCGCCGACTACCACCACGTACCATTTTAGGTTCTCTACCATCTAAAGGTTTCTGGAGCTAAAAATCACGGGGATAAAATAAATTGTACTTTATTTTGAGGCTATGTACTTTTTTCTTTATAACTTTTATAGCCAAAGTACTTTAATCGTAGAAAAAAAAGGTGGCAACCCTACTCTCAAGTAAATTTCCGGTATTGTTTATACTGCTACTTTGAAGCACAAACGATACCACCGTAGATGATCGACAGTTTTATGTGTTTTAACTTGTAAATAATGTCTATCTTTCTCGTCCTATAGCCACTATAACAGTCCAAGTCCATGATATCAAGTGATAGAGTAGTCATTTGCTGTAAGTTTAATTACGATATTTCAGTTACGCATTAAATGAAATCATTTGCTATTCAATTTTTAATTAATCTCCAAAAATCCTACTTATTTAAGATTTATATTATTATATATAACCACCAATTCTCACTTGACCAGCGCGGTGGCCTATGGCCTAAAACTCTCTCATTCTGAGAGAAGACTCGCGCCCAGCAGTGGGACAATAATGGGTTGACGAAAGTTTATTTATTTAACAGATTACATTCAACTCGTACATGATAATACAAGAAATAAACCTTGGCTTTTACAAAAATCGTCCTATATTACATACGGTTAAATGAGCCCTTAACTTCATAACATTTACAAAATTGTACAATAACATTGCAAGAAATGTGAAGGTTGAACATTCCGGCTTTTTACACTTTTAACTTGAATTCATATTTCTCAGAAGGTAAAATAGTCTTGAGTCAGAGTTTAAACTGCAAAGTAGTTAACGAGCGCGTGTCACAATGGTCATTGGTCACCATAATGGTCCGTCGCATATTGGCTTTGATGGTCACCATACAAACCTTAATCGTTTTTCTCATAATAAACTTCCAATACACTTTTATGAGTAAAATGTAGATGAGTACACGTAAGACGTACAAGTTACGAATACAACTTAACCGAGCGTTTTCGTTACGTTTGTGGATGTAATACTAACCGTTACACCGACTGTTAAAAGGCTCGCAAAAATTACCGCATGGCATAAACTGCGAAGTTGAATAACCATTGAAATGCCAGCGAGCGGCCCGTCCGCCCCTGAGGTCGGAGGTCCGCCTTACGTATCTCCTGTAACTTACTTGTTTCATCATTTATAAATAGGAAATTGCGCTCATTTGACCTGTCACCCTGTGCCTAGTATGGTATCTGAATGACTTCTAATGGATAAATTAAATTGAAGCGTCCGTCTGAGACTTTGAAATAACTGCCGTAAAAGGAAATCACGTTTTATGCTCTTTTAAAAGATACAGTGGAATTATTTTTAATTTATTTTAGATCTGTACATCTGTAGCCTTGAAGAAAATGAAGTTTTTTTATATATTATCTGCCCTCACAATTATGCTCCAACATGGCATTACACAAAAACGAAAAATAAATAGTAGTTCAGGTTACAATTTCACATATTACACTGTACACTGTATATACCAAATGCTACCCCCGATCGTCTTACTAATCTTGTCTGTCCTTACAGGTGTCACGTGACGTAAGAAAGAAGAAACAAGACGAGTAGTAATAAACAATAGGACATAAACAATAAGCATGAGGAGTGCAGTATACTTCGTGGCGTTGCTGGCGCTAGCGGCCGCCGCGCCCGCGCCGGAGCCCGCGGCGCAGCCCGAGCCCGCAGCGCAGCCCGAGCCCGCGCCGCAACCCGACCCTGCCGATGACAGCAAACCAGAGATCATTGAGATCATCGCTCCCGCTGCCAGCGCACAGGTAACCTAACACTCGAAAAATATACACCCATATATGCCATTATACTTAAGATACGTACGATAGATATTGGATGGTGGTGAACGATATTACCATACAGCCACATATATTTCCAGCGTGCGGCATTTTTTGTATTTACTTCACTTTTATATGAAGCGCCTGTTCTGTTCCACATGGATGTGTTTAAAAATGTCTGTTTACTTAAGTGAACTGCATCCTAGCAGTAGCAAAGTTCACTCGTGTAAAAAACTTAACTGACTGCGTGTAATTAGTCGCTAAATATTTCAAGCACGTTCACATTCATTTAAAACCTGATATTCGCGGCGAGTTAAGGTTTGTACCGATCATTTCCTTAATAGCAATACACCTTCCACATTACAAGTCATGTCTTATCATTGCTGAAACATTTTAGTTGTTTTCATATAACCATCAAATACGAATGCCTTTGTATTTAGCTAATTTCGATATGATTGATTCTTTTCATATTAATAAAATGGCAACGAATTTTCATTTTGATATGAAGTTACAAACTTAGGGAGCAATAATGACTCATTGGTCATCATCCAAATCAATCATCAAAGGAAAAATACTTACCATGGTAAATAAAAGTAAAGTAGAAACAAATTTCCGTTTAATTTTAGACTGTAGACGTGAACACGTACTTATATGGTGAAGTAGCCTGCTTAGTAGGTATTTACCGATTTAGAAAACATGCAGTTTAGCAACAGCATTTTATTTGAAATATTCTGCCTACCCGAATTATAATTTAAAACTAGGATCCACACGTTTTCTATTGCAATACTTAACGTGGTAAAAAAATAAATATAAAAAATGAAAACGCAATTCATGCACATAGTTCTCACACAATTGTCGGTGAACACTTCTCCGGTGAGGCAATTGTTAAAGCGAAAACCAATGTGCCACAGCAACGAGGGTCTGCCTTTGATTAGCGTGTTACATCACTTTTTATTGAATTTTAACAATTCATCATGAACTGTGACTTCACCTACTTCTTTTCTATTCCATTTTGAGTGGACATTTTAAAGGTTACGAATTGTTATGAAACTTTATTTTCTACCAATGCAAATTGAAGGCAAAGCTTGCGAACGAACATTAGGTGAATTTGTGTTGATCTTGGCTCATTTATAACTATAGTTAAAACTGTACACAAAATTCCACAGAGCTGGTTTGCCAACGAGCTACAAGAATACGGCCGCCCTCGTTGCTCAGGCAGGCGTGCCGGCAAATAAACCAATGCTAGCCATTAGTACATGCCTCATGCAAATTAACACTCACTTACATTGCCTGTACAATGAAATTGGACAATAGTGAGTGCATCGTGGCCTTTAAGACGGGTCAAATGATCAAGGCGAAAAACGATTCTGCAGTTGATTGTGAAAAATCTCATGTTGCAGAGATGACAAATTAGACAATGTACTTGGGGAAGCGGATGGACCAACTTACCACACTTTTAGTCATAAAAAGCCGAACTCCTATCGAGCTCGCGATGACTGACTTAACGCGAATAATTTTGGCAACCAAATTGCAAGGTCTCGGAATTTCGCCACGGAGGCAAATAGCGAGCAAACTCGTCACAGGCGGTTGCGTCGAGTGGCAAATCATTGTATCGCGTGTCCCTAACTGTGCCTCTCCTAAAATAATTACACGCTAATTGTTGTCTTTCATAATATGAATATTTCAACAAACAACAGTTATTTATTTGTCATAAAGCTATTTTCAAAATTGGAAACCTTCCGTTAATTTTGGTCGTAAAATTATTTTTTTCCCTCAATGATTTTTTAATGTCAATCACTTTTATCTTGTATCTAAAGTGAGGTGAAAAAGTAAATGATTGTGGCCAGTGTCAATTAGGTAGACTGTCAGTACTTCTATAAAAAAATAAGCAGTTCCATTCTTGTATTGCAGGAAACGCTAGCTACGCTGAACCTCGGCGCGCCAGGCTCCGAGCTCAGCGAGCGCAACAAGCGAACCATTGGCATCCTGCGACAGCTTTTCCCCCAACTCACCCAGGTAAGCCGCCGACTAAACCTCGCGCTAATATCAATAATAAAAATATAATATTTATTAAATCTCGATATCTGCATTTTTAATGTACTCGTATGGAAAAGTTTTTTTACTTTGAATTCTACTCGCTCGAGATTGTTCTCAACACGATATTATAAACCAAAAAACTAGTACAGCCTAGAGCCTGCGTACACGATCATGCTGAAAAAGTAACAATTATCATTATTACTTTTTCTATGGACTATGGATCCTCGGCATTGCGAGATCGTTAATAAAGTCGTGTAGGGGAGACCGGGGCTAAAATTAACAAAAATCATACTTTTGACTGTAGTTTATTAACTATTCAACATTTAGACTAGATTTTTATGTTATATGAGGCTATAGCTATCTAGGTATCATTATAATTAAACAAATCAAACATAACATACAAGATGTAGTAGATATAACTCCTTTTCTCAAAAATGGTAGTTGTTAATACTTACCTCACTTTTGGGGCTAGAATTAACAGCCTTGAGGTAAGTATTAACAAGAGGGGCAACAATTAACATTATGTTATGTTGGCTGATAAAAATAAAAACAAATATATTTGTGACATATTTTTTATTAAATGTAATTGGAATTCGTATTAATTTGTTTGTATAAACAATAAACAAGTTTGTATAAATTTGTATACAACACGTTTTCTTCTAAACTGACTAAAATAATCACTAATGATTTAAACATAATCAAAAACTATAAATTATTTTAAATAATCAACTTGAATATTTTTAGAAGTATTTTTACTTCTTCTATATATTAATCAGTGTCTCACTGGTATGTTTCGTTACTCAACTATCTTTGTCATGAGATTTGTTACTTCCATTTAACATTTTTTCTTTATTTTTTTCTTTCATTTTTTCTTTCTCGCCTTATTTTAGTTTTCCATTTCCTTTACACTTGCCTTTACCCTTCCCTTTTCCTTCTCTCTTATTTTTATTGACATTTTCTTCTCTTACAATTTTTTAATATTATGTTCCTCATCTAAAGCATTATTTTCTGGAGTACCTATCGGCAAATATGGCAGATTTTTTAAAAAGAGTTGTACCTACGTTGGTCCTGTTGAAGGAAGTTGCTGTGCTATAACTAGTGCATTCAGGGGTTCGTAGCGCTAATAAATGTAGGATTTCGTCTCATAAACTTCGTGACTCTGTCATTGCCCGCCGTCTCTTTAACTTTCCAGGTGGCAGGTATTTTTTCAATATAAATACTAGGACATTTTAACGAATACTTTGCTATGAGGCTTTCTTGCTCCGCATTGAAAACCAACCGAGTTTTTTGTAACCTATTTCCAATCGCACAACAGCTTTCTTTGTTTCACAAAATTTTACAGTGAAACGTAGCAGATGGTAAATTCTTGTACCACATCTCTGTACTTTCTGTTCTTCTGCATCACTTCTAATGCAACTAACTCGTAGACATCTACGGATGTGGTGCCTCGTGTAGTTTTCCATTTATACGTTCTTATCTTATATATATAAACAAACTTACGGGGTAAGTATTAACACGTTAAAACAAACCCCGCCGATTTGTTAATTATAACCCTGTAGGTACATTTTTCGTATTATGTAACATAATTAAATTTTCGTCAATAGTTCCATCAATGAACCAACATAGCATTATAAAGTATAAAATACGCTGCCAGGAAAACAAAAAACTTAAACTTATAAACTTATAATTCCTGTACAAATCAAAAAATCGTAAAGTTGAAAATGTTCGTTACCTGCGTAAAAATGACTCCCAGTACACAGCTCACCTGTAGGACGCGCGGAGCGTAACCGACCTATCTTATGATGTGCGGTGTGATGAAGCCAATGAATTAAAACACGTGCTGCAGATTTAGTGTTTATAGTTTTAAAGATATTCGCTTGTTAATACTTACCTCTGTTAATTGTAGCCCCGGCCTCCCCTACAGTGGCTCTTCCGCGTTAAAAACCTCTTATTTATTTCATTTTGAAGTAAGGAAAAAATATTTTTTTATTTTTTATTCTATTATTATTGTTTTTTAATTAGTATTAATATTAGTATAAAATTGATTTTAGTTTTAAGATAAGCGTATTAGATATATTTGATGCAAATACTTTTAAAATTACACTTCATATGTATTTACATAAATCTGCTTTGTTCTTACGTTTGTAAAGCTTTAAACAAAATGAGTACCTATAGAAATTACAGTTACTTTTGTATGAGCACATATGTAAGCACTGTAACATGTAACGTTTTAATTGTGACACTGTAGATAGACTGTAATTGCCATTAATTTTTACCCCAGTTGGATAAAGTGAATAATTATTTTTAATGTCCGTGATTTGAACACAGATATTACTATTATGTAATACTATTAACTAATTAACTAAGTATATATTTTTTATATTCTAGTCAGTTACATTAGAATAGAATATTTGTTGAGCTTTGGCTAGTAATCGCATATTTCCCAATGTATTGCAATACTCCCAATTCCCAATGTACCACGCTAAGGCACCTAGCTGATTGATTGTAGACAAATTCTTTTGCAGGGTGTATAAACATCATAATATTTTAAGAGTGGCCATTACGGTACCCTCCGGGTGGTGTATGTTCTAGACGGTCGAACAGATAGTACAGGAGATCACCAGCCAGGTTCTGAAGACTTTTGGTCCGCTGTTCCTCCGAGCCTTCTTAGGGAACCGGAACCAAGGAAAAAACGTGGGGGGTGGTACGGTGGAGTTGGATGACGACGACGACGACGAAGATGAAGACATTGAGCCCACCACCGGCTCCACAGCGGAGCCGAGCACCACCACCGAGGCGGCCACGCGTCGCCGGAGGGCGTTGTTCTTCCTGCCGGTATGAGCGTCGCCTTATCGCGCACTATCAGCCTGCCAGAGAGCGGCAGAGCGGACGCGCGCAGACCGCGCGTCTTCATCGTCATCACGTCATCGTCGCCCGAATCACTTCATCGCATCGCCACCGACCATTTCATTTTCACTGAATCCCTACCGATACGTCGATACTCATCATCTTGACGTCTTTCAGAACGCGATCGCCGAAGAGAACCAACTTCTCTCTGGAGCGGAGTCCCAACAAGCTGAGGTCCGAGTAGCCTTCGGAGACGGTCAAGCGGCGCCCAGCGACGATCAGCAGGCCGCCGCTCAGACCAACTCCGCCTCCATCGACGAGATCACCCTCGACGACGCCGACGACAGCGAGGAGAACAGAAACAAAAGGTTCACGCTTATTATGTTATGCAATATTCCGAGTAACTTACTGGACCAACTTATTACAACTTATACTTATCATTAGCAGGTCCATTCTGCACAAATACAGACATTTAAGAATGTAAATCCGGTGGAGAACAAACAAGCAGAATACACCTGAATAAGTTATTTACATTACTTTCGCACTTAATCGTTAATTCTCAGTAAGCATCTGAATGTTTCATTGCAAATTAGAATCGAATAAATGAAAACGATGTCATTTATTTAATTCTCTGGCAAACACATTTCTCTTCTGAATGAGGAAACACAATCTTTACAAAACTACCTGACGACTGCAATAGCTGTTCAATACTAAAACTACAAAAGATATGCTTTATAAGTAAACTAGCTTAACCCCGCAACTTCGCCCGCGTTTATCGATTGTCCCGTGAGAATAAGATATTTTCCCACATTAAAAAGTAGCCTATATGTTAATCCAGAGTGTCACCTAACTCCTTACCAAATTTTACGGAAATCGCCCCAGCCGTTTAGACGTGAAAAATTGCAAACATACACACTCACAAACATTCGCCTTTATAATATTAGTATGAAATGAAGTATGGCTAGTTGTCCACCAATTCGCACTTGGCTAGCGCGGTGGACTATGGCCTAAACTCTCTCATTCTGAGAGAAGACCAGCCAGCAGTGGGACAATAATGGGTTAACGAGAGATGACTAGTTGACCCGGCGAACTTCATTCCGCCCAGAAGTCAAAAATCTAAAATTATCAATGTTTCTCAACTCACCACCACACACATGTATTATATATAAAACCTTCACCTTGAATCACTCTATACTAAAAAAACTGTATTAAAATTCGTAGCGTAGTTTTGCAGATTTAAGCATACATAGGTACAGACAGCGAGAAGCGGCTTCGTTTTATACTAAGTAGAGACGCTTATAAACGAGAAAAAACATATTGAATTAATTAAAAAATAGAATGTAATTCCGATCAGATTCTTGTTTCCAATCACATGCACACATACCTAATCGACAATATCGCATTTGCGACACAGCGAGGTGCGAACAATACGTTGAAAGCGAGAGTGCAGTTCCTTTTTGCGCCTATTTTCAATTCACACGATATGGTTTCATAAACTATGAACAATACTGAGTCAAATATTTTGCGTTAACTAGGTACTATTTGCATTACAAGCTGATTCTAATGTAGCAAACACCGAATACCTTCCAGATTCCTGAGCTTCGGAGGTTCAGGAGGATCCTCCGGTGGCGGGTCCGGCAACTTCTTATTCGACATCGTCAGGGTGCGTACACTAGGCTAAATTAAATGCATCGTCCATTTTCTCTTCTAACAATCTTCTACTGAAATTTTCACATTTATCATTTCTTTGCTTAAAATGAACTGTCCTGTATCATCATTTCATTTCTGAATATTATACTGTATTACCTTCACCTCTTTCAAAATCACCATTAATCTATCAAAATCACCATCAAAACAGTTAGGCCCTATAATTATCATGCGGTTGACCAAGAATCGACAAGTTTGAGATACCTCAATCAAGATATCCAGTCGAAACTAGAAATGAGAAAGGAGGCACGGATAAAATGGAAGGAAGGGAGTTGTGAAAATGTGGTGCGAGTGAGGTAGTGATGTTGCAGCGTCCGGCGGAGGCGATGGCTCGCGCGGCGGGCTCCGCGTTCCGGCTGTTCGCGGGCACCGACTCGCTGAACGTGGGACTCACCGCCTCACACACGGCCACACTGGACCCCAACGACCCACAAGTATACCCACATACGTAGCGCTACAGTACTATAGGCTCGTAGTCGCAGGAGCGGATGCAGCCGTCGCGTCGCTGTTTGCTGTCTAGTTGTTGAGCGTAGTCGTATTGTCGTAGTGTACACGTCGACATTGTCTAACATTTACATGTACATAACATAACCTTCTCTTCGCCTATTTCTGCTTTGTCTTCTAACCTTCTATGCATGTCACGTAGTCGCCTCTAATATGTTCTTCGCACATTAGTAGATCATATTAACGTTTTAACCCATAAACAAACTCACACCACTTACTTTATTTCTTCCTATTGCCTTAATTAAATGGTAAGTATTTTCACGTAGTAGAGTGTCGTTTAAAATTAGTTTTATTTTCTGTGTCAGCTGTACCTAATTTGAATGATCCAGTGAACATAAACATTTTAAAAGGTTTGTCTGGACTGAAGTAAGTTTTACTATAAAATAAGTTGTTTTTAGTAGATCTAAAACTTTGTAAATACATATTATCAGTCCGAGGGTTTCTTTTAGTGTGTTATAGTATAGTGAAACTGGGTGTCATGTTTTTCAGCTGGTTGCTGGGTCTTCTTCCGGCTCGTCGGACGGCGGCGCTGTTGAAGGTAGCGACGACGGCGGTGCCAAGGGCGACAACCTGACCGAAGGAGTTCCCGGGCCCATCACCAGACTGTTCATCATCGCCAACCGAGGCATCGCCAACCTCATCCAGGACCTGATCCTGCGTATCGCGCAGACCTCCGAGAGGATAGTCAACTTCAAGGCGCGACTAATCACCTCCATCATTTAATGCGTTCGCGTTTAGAACAATATCGGGGGCTGCGACCGGCGCGGGCTCCGATCCGGGCTCGCGTCGATTTGGTTCCTAAAAACTGTTATTGGTTCCTTTTTACGGCGCAATCGACCCGAGCCACGACCGTAGCCCGCCGCCGGCCGCCGCGACGCGGCCAACACTCTCATTACTTGACTGAACACGAAACATTTTGAAAGCCCGCGCCAGGGTCAACCTAAATACCTTCGTTTTAGTGCTCTCTTAATAAACGTGAAGCACGAGGTTATTCTAAACTTGCACGTCGCAATACTAAACCAGTTATGTATCAGTGAACTATTTTAATTTATAAGTATAGGTATATGTAGTAGCAGTGCTTTAGTGCTTTGTGATAACGAAAATTAATTGCGACAGGCACGTTGTTCGCATCCCGCTCTTCATCAAATTTACTTACGTGCGATTAACTTATAGCAAAGGGAAAATAAAACACGTAATTAAATTTGATAGAAAGAGCGATGGAAGCGATGAAAATATTAAATAGGTTTATTGAAATGCTAAAATGATAGGGTCATATAGAGTGGAGACGGAGATAAAAGGGAAAATAGCGGATATATTTTTTTGAAATACAAACTTAGTACAATGAGAATCCTATTATAGTTACAAGAATTTATTTATTTTTAGGGAAGTCAGGGGACTCGTCGCTCTATTCTAACGCTACCCTCTATCGTTTTGTTGTCTAGGAATGAGTTGTGTGTAAATGTTAATGTGCTTTTGTGTGCACTTAAGTGGGGAGTGGACCGCGAGCCTCCAGCGTAGGGTAGCTAGACTAGCTAGGTAAGTCGGGAGGCGGCGGCGCCGCTCTGCTCAAGCTTTTTTTTATAATGTGACATTTCGATTCGTTTTTACGTTTGTAAATATGTATTATAGCGGAAATTGTGTAAAATAAAAAAGGATTAGTAAGTTAATGGATGTGTTTTATTTTAATGTCCTCATATTTTTTTATTCGCGTCGGTTTATGTAACGTAAAGTAAACGAACATTAAACCTTCGATAGTCGATGAGTACAGGTAGATTAATGTTGTTATTCATTAAAGACATGTCTTGTTGCTTATCACAACGTTATGAATATTTTATTAAACTTACGAGTAAATCTGAAATCAAATGATCAATTTACATCTACTTTATTCTTTTAACGAAATTAAACATATTTATACATTTCTCAATTGAATTAATTATAACAATCCATGACTACAAGTAATTGCGTACATAAGTAGGTATACTTCATTTTTTAAACTTTGTATGATATAGAAGTACGAAAAGAGCATGCAGCGAGCAGCAAATTACCTAGTAGATGGCCACTGCTCCACGTGGAGGTCCGTTGATTACCTACATAAGATAGGATTGTTGATTACTTATGATAGAATTGGACCCGAGATCGATCAGAGATTTCTGGTAACCGAGAGAACTAAGCTATCTAGTACCTATATGTCTCCCCTTTACTACGCCTTTTTAAGCAGAACACCACAGCACTTAAATCTTCTGTTACACTGTAGAAATAAGCGTGGCAATATTGCTACTACAAACCATGACTGATCCTTGCACTTACTATTTTGTCAAATCAACACTTACAGTATAGTAATGAAAAACGCCTTTGCTTAAAAAATATTTATTATCACATCACTACAAATAATGGATGAGAAACGAATCTAATAGCTTGACAACACAACCCACAAAACATCTTCGCCGAGAGGGCGCTACCATCGTTCGCGGTCTTCGAGCCGGGGACAACACACTGGTACAACATACGCGGGGCGAGAATGCTTCCGGGGGAATCTTGCTGACACCCCCCAACCGGGGTTGCTTGGTTGAACTCACTACAGCCCGTGGTATCTCCAATGTTTTGCGAGATAATCGCATATTAGTAGAAGATCCAAAATAAGCCCAAGATGTTACAGTCTAAAACACGTAAGGCTTTATAAATATCTATAGAGTATACAATTTATTTGTAAAATTGTGTTAATTACTTGTATAATACTTTATTATAAATTAATAATTTATAAAATGAAGCATTACAGAATAATGGTTAGTGAACTGTGCCTCACAACTGGTACCCACTCTTAAAAACGAACATATTAAAATAAATTATAGAAGCGTACAAGCATGCAGTCCATTAAATGGTAAGTGGTCACTGCCGACTATAGCCATAAAGTAAGCAAATAAGCAACTTCATATAGAACAGGGTTTCTATCAAAAGTTAATCACCAATGCGTTGCTACTCCCGAGAAACCACAACATGCCACCAAAGCGCAAAATCTACTTCACGGTAGAAAAAGGTGTGGCGGAGCAGTTCCCCGACAAAGGTACTTAGGTACAATGAATACATCCAGATAAATGAATTAAATATAAATTAATAAATGTAAGTAGTAAATGCTTCTTACCTATTAAAATAAAAATTATAAAGCTATGAAGAACAAAGTTATTTTACAAATACAAAAATATTTCTAAAATAAAAATAAAGTATCAAAATTCTAAGTAAATAGTAAAAATATTTTTTCGAAATTATTTACATGTTTTCCTTTTAGTCCACTGACATTCTGCATTATTTCATCTAAAGTCACTATATATTTTTTTCATTGTAGATGAAAAATATAGTATTTTTTTGTTCATGGCTGTGTACATAATAATAGATTCCTTAATACAGCGAAACAAAGAATGTGCAATGTGCTCAAGCCAGAGATTACTCTTTCAATATTAGTTATTTAATTATGAAATTTAATAAGCCAGTTATCTCCTCGGATTTACGAAAGTTTAGCAAAAAATATCGATACATCTTTTGGATCAATTCAGAAAATTGTGAGAAAAAGGTGATACTTCTCTGGTCGAACTGTTACGAGCCTCGGGGAAACAGGGTTTTTAAAAAAAAAAGATTTAATTTGTGGCGACACGACCGGATGATTAGGAAGTAGAAGTGAGACTGACTGGTCTGGATGCATCAACGGAGGGGAAGGAGAATAAGGGCTGAGCATGCAAAAATAGAAGTGAGGAGTCATCAAATAAGGGGACATAGAGCATCTTTATCAGAACCATTTAAGTCATACGTTGCAAAAATTATGCGCATAGGACAAAATCAAAACTCCTCAAAGTCAAGTCCAATAATATTGGATGACCATGGGTGCGTTCCATTACACGATCCCAAAGCGCACGCTCACAGACCACAGTTTTTCCCGTTCCATTAGCTTGTCAGCTTTACTGACGTGCTCTCTACTAGAACGATCACTTCGACCCACCTTGATATATGGGTCGTCGTGAGCGTCGCGTGGGCGTAAGTCATGACGCAGGGGGGTGTAACTTAGAACAAAAATGAAATTGCAAATATAGTAGCGCCATCTGTTGTTGGCGTACGGAAATAAACATTGGTGTTCTACTAACGTTTCTTTTTATGCATGACAAAAATTTAATAATTTTTTATTTTTAAATATATCAAGTAATTTTCTAAGTTTTTATTTAATGTATATTCATTCACAGCACCATTATTATTTGTTGTTACGTAAATTGGTCTCCACTTTAAATTTCCAATTATAATTTTCGTAATTTATATACCAATAGAAATATGTACGTACGGAACGTAATTTTCTTAGTTTTCAAAGTTTTAAATCGAATCGAACCGCCATTGCAATTTTGTAGTTCGCAAAGTTCGCAATTTTTCTTTTCGTGAGCATAACAATTTTCGTTACGAGGATTTGTGCTCAAATCCGTCTTTACGTTAAGTTATTTATTGTTAAATTGTCAATTTTCGTTACCAAAATGTCTTTGGGAGCGAACAAAATGCAGTTAAGTAGAAAGTACTGCATTTTTGGATGCGATAAACTTGGTAAGTGTTTTTCTGTTTTATACAAATAATATTTTTCTTTTATGTAATTATTGTACTTTTAATTTTTGCACCTTAATACTTTACATGAGTTTATTTTTATATCTCAAATAAAAATAGATGACCAGTGCCTAGCATCATTTAAAATTGACCGATGATGAATAAATAATTAAAAGGGACAATAAATGCTTTAAATAATTATTGTGTAAGGTCATGTATCCCTTTTGCAAAGACATACTTATTAATGACTTTTTCAGATGTCCATGTTCATCGGTTTCCTCATCCAATAAACCACCGTGAATGGTTTTTAAGTTGGGTTGCTGTTATGGATAACAAGTTGAAAGGAGATGATCCCATGTTTATTTACAAAAATAAAAGAGTCTGCGATTATCACTTTCAACCGGAAGACATAACATGCCGTCGTGTAGTTTTTGGAGCTGTACCATCCCTCAATCTAAATGGTAAGTACACCAGTACTCAACACGTGATAAAAACTTCATGTATGGTTGAATGTAAATCCTAATGTTACTTTGACATCAGAAGAATCATTTAGTTATTTATTCAGTAATAATTATAACGCTTTCTACACTTATAGCCCCTCACTAGGATTCACTCCTTTTTTTTATACTTATACCTAACGATAAGGCAGATGGGTTACTTGATGAAAAAGGAATCACCGTCGCCTATGGACATTTGCAACACCAGAGGAGTCGCTGATGCACCGCCGGCTTTGAAGGAGAGCTCTCTTCCTGTGCCATGGACATGTGCCAACACACAAAGACCCAGATCGGAACTTTAGCATAAACAGAGAGTAGTTTTACATAAGGGATTAATTTTGCGTAATTTTTAAGTATTTTTTTTTGTTTTGTTTCAGGAGTATTTCAGTCAAAATACTCTGTTACAGAGGAACACAGTTATGCATTGTTTCATTCTGAATCTGCAGAAATACAAGAACCGTCAACTTCAAATGCATCTTTTAAAACTGGTAACTAAAAAACTTTTTAAGATTTTCAAGTAACTTATGTTTCTTTGTATGTAATGAAGTGCCAAGTTATATGCGTACCAAACGTGAATAAGTTGATAAGCCTATCTACATATATGTACATTTTTATTAGTTAAAAAACGGGTCTCAACATTGTGTACTATATTTTATTTTATATATTATGCAATATTTAGCACCAAATTAAGGGCTTAGTTCGACTTATCAACTTATTAATGCCTGGTACTGATATAGTGTTTTATTTAGTTATATCTTCTTTAGCACTAGTAAGTGAAAATTTGTAATGAGAATATTTTTCCATGTGTTTGTAGATGATCCAGTTGTAATGGAATGCAGCAGCCAAATGGTTTCATGCCAACATTATGGAGATAATGAAATCAAAAAGAACTGTTCCTTAGGTGAATATATGGGTTTTTTTTTTTAAATATGTTTTTTGGATTCTTGTGCAACAAAAAAGTAAATCATGCTTTTCATATGGCAATAAAAAACTATCATCAGACTGGTGATAATCTATTATTCTTTATAATATCGAAATCAACTACTGCAAGCACAAATGTGAACAAAATGTAGATGTCTGCCTTTGGGAGTTTTATTTAATGAATTGTGGTATAAAAATACTAATCTTATTTCGTTTATATTTTTCAGATGCAAAGAGATTGGCATGTTCTTTTGTTGATCAAACTTCAACAAAATTAGAAGTAAGAAGTTTGAAAAGGACTATATTTCGCCTTAGAAAAAAGAATAGTAGCCTTAGCGCTAGGCTTTCATACAGTAGCAAATTGTCACAAAATTTAGCATTTCAAAGGATTGCTCGAAATATGACAGAGGCCGGGAAAATCTTTACAAAAATGCAAATGAAAACATCTACAAAACCAAAAGGCCGCCGATTTACCACCGACGAAAAAGTTTTATCCTCAACGCTATTTAAAAGAAGCCCAAAATGCTATGCTCTATTATGCAAATATTTTAGTTTACCATCAATTAAAACAATTAAAACTTTATTGAGCCAAGTAAAGATAGGCCCTGGTATAAATAATGTAGTCTTCAAAGAATTAAAAAAAACTGTTGCTGCTATGAGTGAAGAAGACCGCTTATGCACATTAATATTTGATGAGATGGCAATAACGCCCCAGGTCCATTATAATGCAAGCACTGACGAAGTAAAGGGATTTGTGAGTTATGGAGGGGAAAATATAATTGCAGACCATGCACTGGTATTTATGGTGAAGGGTATTAAAAAAAATTATAAACAACCAGTTGCTTACTATTTTACCAGAGCTATGAAGAAACATGAGCTAAAAAGGCTCATTGTGGAAGTAATATCTCAGGTCCAAGACACAGGGCTCAAAATTCTTTGCACTGTGTGTGACCAAAGTACAATTAATGTAAGTACAATTTCAAATTTAACTGTGGAAACAAAAAACGATTTCATAAGAAAAGGAGAAGAATGGCGATACAACTTGTTCCAAGTGAATAAGCAAAGTATTATTCCCATTTTTGATGTGCCCCATTTATTAAAAGGAATTAGAAATAATTTGATAAACAAGGATTTAAAGTTTATAGATGTAAATGGGGACAAAAAAGAAAAGATATTAAAATGGGAATACTTTCGTAAATTATATGAGGCCGATAAAAGCTATGGAGAGCTACGTTACCTGCAAAAAATCACCGAGGAACATGTGATTCCAGAAAAAATGAAAAAAATGAAAGTTAAAACTGCGGCTCAACTATTTAGCCGTAGTGTGGCCGTGGCAGCCGAGCATTTGACTGCCAGGGGGGATCTCCCTGAGGAATGCCGGCAAATTGTGCCATTTGCACTAATGATTGATAATTTATTTGATTCATTTAATTCTAATACATTTCATGTACCCAATGGTAAATTGTATAAAGGTGCAGTACGCAAGAATTCACCCCATCATAAGTTTTGGTACAGTGCAAAAAAGTTTTTAGAAAGTATGACATACTTAACAAAAGAAAAAGTAAGTGGAAATAAAATAAAAATTGTTGAAAGGTGTGTGCCTACTGTTAAGAATTTTATAAAAACCATAGAGGGAATGCAACAACTATCTAAAATTTTGCATCAAAAATACTTGTTTGACAGTGTTTTCACCAGACATTTTAACCAAGACCCAATAGAAAATTTCTTTGGTAGTATAAGAAGTTTAGGTGTTCGAAATGTATCACCCAACATACTTTCTTTTGAAGGTGCCTATAAAACCCTGTTACTTAATAATTACAATACAACACATTCCTTTAATTCAAACTGTGAAGAGGATACTAATGCATGTCTGCAAAAATTAGACTTTTTTATAAAAGAAAATAATTATAGCAATAATGTTACAGACAATGGAACTGAAAATGCAGATATCGTAGTAAATAAAGATTTAGAAAATCTCTTCTCAGAAAATTCAAATGTTCTAGAAGAAAAAGGTACTGATCAAAGGGAATATGTTTGTGGTTGGGTCCTGGCTAAATGTTTAAAAAAAGTGGTAAAATCATGTCAAACTTGCAAGGAATCCATATATTCTACTAACTACAATGAAAATAAATATATAAGAGCTAAAGAATACTATAAAAATAAGTACAGTTTGTGCTATCCTTCTAACGAATTAAAACAATGTTTTTATGAAATTCAGAAATTAACAGTAAACACATTAAAATATAACACCATGCGTAATGGCTTGAAAAATAATATAAAAATGTTAGCAGAGATTTTTATCACATTTCCATTTAATTGTCAGAAACACAAAGAAAGACTAAAAACTTACTTTGTAGATACCACAATAAATGTAATTATTTATAGCTGGTGTAGATCTATTAACAGAATATTATCAGGTAAAATATGTTATGATGGGGATGATGAACTTAAAAAAGCTGCCCAAACATATTATAAAACACGTTTGAAAAATAAGAAATAAATTTTGTAACAAATATTTTTGTTTTTATTTTATGTCTTCCCAAGAAGCCTATTTTTTTAAATATTGTGTACACAAAGTTTTCTCATTTGAGTTACGATTTTAAATTTTAAATTCAAATTATGTACCATGGTTGTCTTTTGTGTATATTATTTTAACAGATCAAATTAATATGCTCAAACTGGTTGGTTTGTCTTATTTAAGGTGTACGTGCGTTCATGTTGATATGCAATTTGTATTATTATGTGTATTTCATAATCTTAAAATTAAAATTTATAAAACTATGGTTCAGTATACCAGAGTTACAATGGGATTTCTTGTAAAATTAATAAAATATATCTACAGAACTAAAGGATAGTTTAAATATACATAATATCATCAGTGGAAAGCAAAGAGAATCAACACAAGGAAATAATGCTAAAGCACCAAAATAGCATTTGTGGTTAGTGAGGTTTGAAGTCTTTTTGTTATACAAAACTATAATCGTTTCACCTTTATATTTGGTGGGATCGTGTAGAGTAGTATGTATTCCCAACAACAAAATCCTACCAAAAATAAAGGTGACATGATTTTTGTTCTGCAAAAAAAAAAGACTTCAAACCTTGCTAACCACAAAAGCTATTTTGGCGCTTTAGCATTATTTCCTCTGACGATATATTATATATTGATAGTTAAATAGATATATACGTATGTATAACTATATATATATATACGTATGTATAGGCATTAATACCATACGCCAACAATAGATGGCGTTGTTCGCGAGGCACACAATTTAGCCGCGAGAGAGCTCTCTTTTCCCAGTATATTACTCTACTCTTTGTCATGACGTCATGAGTGACGTTTTCGCCGCGACCACAACGACCGCGGTCGTCTAATGGAACGAAGTTTTGGGCGTTTGGGGCGTTGTGATCGCGTTCTGGAACGCGCCCAATATGTAACACAATTTTATTGTACATAGAAGTGTAACTTGTGACGTTAGGTACACATAAATATTTACTATTTCACTCGACATTTTATTAAAATTATATCTTTATACATACAGTCATCCGTGATATTGTAATGATGTTAGTGGAAAATATTTGATGTCGTAAAGTCCAAAAAATATTTTTTATTTAACAGAAGTAGCAAATGAACGTGCAGTTCCCTTCTGCATCCACTTGTAAGCATTTTTACACAGAATAAAAACAAGTCCATTATTAATGGTTGACCATAAATTCTATTGTGGACTCCAATGACAACTTGACATGTAAATGTCACTTACGTCACTGTCTCACTGACAATCCGGATTCAAGAAGTTGGGTCATTTGTATTGTATAGTTTTCTGTAGCTGTTTTTATTACAACTGTTTTCTAATAAATAATTTTGGCTTAGTTATTCTTGTTCTTGTTTGCAATGGTATTATAAAATATTTTATTACTGTGGAAAAAGCTGAGTAATGGCGCTATACGAAGGAATAGCCCTGATACAGGAGAAACAGGCGGTGGTTTTGGATCTCGGCACCGATTATACCAAGTAAGTGAAACGTTGGTAATGAAAGTTCTCAATATTTAGTAATTACAGGACACTGAAATTATGCCCCGTACAAAATATCCGGTCTTTTGTTTTTATTTCGTGTTATATTAAATCAAAACAGTTTAACCCAATGCAGGTCCAGTCTTTAAAATTCGGTCATAAGTTATTGAACGTGAGTCATTGAAATCAATGAAAGTAAACAGTATATGAACGAAAATTGTTACTTTTCCGTTTATTCCCAAATTAAGTCAAAGTCCTCTGTGATATTTTCACCAATGTTAATATTTCCGACACATGTATACTATTTATTCCTGTTAGAATTATAAAAAACACACTTTTACGTTGAATATAAAGTTGAATCTTTCTTATGCCTATTTCAGCCTTTTTGTTATTATCTCAGATAGAATCTCTTTTCTATATGAATTTACTTACACACGTCCATGAGAGGCAGTGGCCACTTACTATCAAATGGGCTGTATGCTCATTTTCTACTTCATTAGAGGAAAAATAGTGATCATTGTTTTACAATTTAAGAATGACATGAGATTGACATGATATTTATTTTAAGCTTAGTAATGAGTATTGATACATCTGATATGATGGTAGGTGTCATGTCCAATTTGCTTACACAATCATCATATTTACATGTATCTCCAGGTTTGGTTTTACGGGTGAGGCAGCTCCAAGATGCATCATCAAATCGGAGTACTGGTGCACGACGGAGAAGAGGTACAAGCGGGTGCATGACTACAAAACTCCCGAGGAGCTGTATGACAACCTTGTGCACATGCTGCATTTATTATACTTTAGGTAATACATATTTCCAGGGTTTTAAGTCTAAAATTAATTGGGAAAAATTAATATTAGATTTAAAATGGTGATTTTATGATGATGTTTGCATTGCAACAACTTTTGTGACATTGTTAAAATTAATGAAAAAAAAAAAATTAACTTTGTGGGTCAGTGTGCTCTACTCTAATAATGGTAAGTGTATTGCTAACAATAATTAGGTTTTGTATGTGTTCCAGGCATGTGCTGGTGAACCCCAAGGAGCGCAAGGTGGTGGTGGTGGAGTCCCTGCTCACACCCACACTGTTTCGAGAAACACTTGCTAAAGTCCTCTTCACACATTATGAGGTATTTTTGTATTCACTACCCCATGTATTTATATTACCAGATTGAAAAGGAATTGAATTGAATAGCAACTTTATCTGTGCATTTAAATTCATGCATTTTCATTGCTAAATTATCAACATTAAAATCCATAGTGATTAGAAGATTTGAGTTGATTAGCATAGATTTCGTGTAAAAAGCTATTCATAGAAGTTTGGATATGTAAGGATACTATAAGAAGAGCACATAATATAAGAAAGCATCACTTATTACACCTTTCAAATCAGAACCAATCAGTAGCAATTTAAGTATTAAATAAAAACAAATAAGAATGCCCTTGATTTTGTGGATTAGGCTTAAAAAAACATTCATAAATCTAATCTACAGAGACATAAAGAGAAAAATATGCTACTGAAGTACCGCGAAAACCCCATAGCGACCTCGTCGATTTTTATAGCGCGTGCGATGTTTGTATGAGTGTGCCGTTTTCGAAGGCTTATAGGCAGTTTCCCTACTGGTCCAATATGTGTAGTGTGGTAATGTGGTGTGTGCGGCAGGTGTCGGGCGTGGTGTGGGCGGACAGCCCGCGCATGTGCGCGCTGACGCTGGGCGCGCCCGTCGTGCTGGTGGTGGCGCTCGGCGCGCTCGAGGCGGAGGTCGTCGCAGGTACGCGCTCCGACTACTTGATCAATATATACACACTTTTTAGTATTCAGCGCACCATTAAAGAATGGGCGTCAATTAGGGATGCGCCGAATATTCGGTATTCGGCGTTATTTTCACTATGCGTATTCGGCTGAATTATTCGGTTTGGTGCCGTATATATTCGGTTGGAGTATTTCAACTTTCTTGGCTACACGTTACGGTATAGAACGAAAAGACAAAACTTTTCACGCAAGATTTATGTTATAAGTTAAATAAATCCTATGAAGAGAATCCTATGAATAAAGCCTATAATATAAAACAATCAAAATTCAATTCAAATTCAACATTTTTGAAACCTCAATAAAATTCTCATTTTTTCTTTCTAAACATATTACATTCTTATATCCATATTGATTTATAAACCTCAAATCAACAGTTGTTGGTAACCGAATGGTAACCAAATGGTAAACCGAATAATTCGGCCGAATATCCGGTTCGGTAAAAATAATATTCGGTATTCGGTTATTCGGTGAAACCACTATTCGGCGCATCTGTAGTGTCAATACTCTATGTAATTTCCATATCCTATACTCTTGGATGAAAAATATTCCTTAAGTACATGATCATAACCAGTACAGGTTTTCGTTACAGAATTTATATGGTTTGCTATCACATAGTACTGATTTTTTATGAGAAAAAAATTTGAGTGAAAATATTACTTAGTGAACTTACGGATTTTCGTAATAGATCATGATAGAAATCTTACATTAAATATCTTAACGGTGTAAAGTTTTCGATAAGCATATTGTGTCGCAATCCTGTGACAACGTGAAACTATTTTAGAAATAAGATACCCGACCTTCTGATTACTAACTAATAATGAGAATTCAAAATGAATAAAAGAGGAGGATAAGGAATCTATTATGTGATATAGTTTTGTCATAACACAAAATACAAAAGACTACTTGTGGTAATTTAAAAATATACCGGTAGCTCCTGTTGTAAATTGATATATACCCCCAGAAGCGATGTTGTGGCTAAAGATGAATAAGCAGTACAAGTAGTTGTGGTCTGCACATTGTATGTCCGGATCTTAATTACTATTATTTCATATTGCAAGATAGCATTAAGTTCTACATCTAGATTAATACAACAGGTGGTATCAAATACTATTTTTGGTAAAAAAAACATTGGAGATAGTGAATTTACCATCCCTAGGCTTGAGATATTCAAATTCAGTTTTAGTACCTTCTTAAAACGGTTGTTAAAAATAATTATCACAGACCACAATCTGTAGTCTGTGTCTAAATTAAACCGCATCAGCCTCTGATAAGTTAATCTCCCTTACCACACAATTCAACGCTGGTGTTATTAGACAGAAATTGATGTGACGCTGGAGCCTTCAAATCCATAAAAATTAAAAAAAGTCGGCCCTTTTACTCCTTTTTCCATATTTATAGGCGTCATTTATAAAAAAAAAAATATAGTCCGTGTCCGTAGAGCATGCCAAAGAAATGGAGATACAAACATACGCTCTGTTATGGGGGCTTCTCCACTCGTCTTCAAAAACACGTTTTCCACTAAACGACAGTTTATTACCACAATTACACTTCAACAAAAGTCTATAGTTTCCTAAGTTTTTAGAAATACCTCAACGCGACGGAGCTCAAATTCTAACTGAATATTTTATCAAAGAAATATTTAATTGTGAATTTCGCCCACTGTACAACCTCAATTTGATAGAACATCAGCGTGACGCATTTGCCTGATTAGGCTAAAATTACTTAGTAACAAGGGATATTAGCTCGAAAAACATTAGCGTCCTTCTAACGCAGTTGTTTGAGCAAATCGAAAAAAAAATGTACATAAATGTATTTAAATAAACATGTTTCTTTGACTATTAAATATAAATGGGTATATAGATATAAAGAAAATTGGTTTTCTTTAATTATTTAGTTCTTTTTTTTAATTTTAAAAGTTCAAAATATATTTTGTGAAGAAAGATAGATTTGGTGGAATAATAAACTTGAAATGTCCTTTCTTATTTTCAAAAGCAACACATTTGTTTATTTTCCAAAACCCTAAGATATAATCTTATATATATCTTAAGAAATGTAACAAATAAACAATTAATCAAACCATAAAATTTTATTAAACTTACTCGTAAGTATAGCTTACCCTGAAGTGCCAAGCCGTACCTAGGACGCGCTTATTCCATGTCTTGTTTACGCACTAGTCCATTCTGTCGACGATGTATTTTTGTTGCTACCCACTTTATGTATAAAATCGCAGTACTTTATGAGTAAGATACTAATGTTTGTAATGTTTAATTTCTCATGTAAGTGAATTCTTAATTCTTAGTGAGAATAAAGTTCTTTAACCATAATCGCTTAACGTCGGGGTCCGGACTGAAAATCAGTACCGTGGCGTTCCTTCGGCTTTAACTGAGTTCCGTTAGCCATTTTCATGTACTAGTGCTGCAGCACTTGACAATGTTATACTGTTATTGTCCCTTTTCGTTTGTTATTATTATTAATTTCTTTTTTTTTTTTGTTGTAGGTGTGTGTCTTTAGTATGTTCTGTTGTGAATAGGTTGTTAGTACTGTTATTATGTTTAGTTTTAATTGTATTTATTTGTATCTGTCTTGTGTTGTATGTACTTTTGGCATGAAATATTTTTTGAAGTGAAACTTCTTTATCGTTACGCGCCATCTTTTTTTTCCGTTACGCGCCATCTTTTTCTTATCCCTACCACGCGTGATATTAGATAGATTATTATAGATTAGATTATTATGATGATGATGATGATGATGATGATTAACTTTATTTAACCAATTTCTGTAGTTTCATATAGTAAATATTTTTTTGAAAAATAACGTTATAAAGAAGATTCACTTCTTACGAGTGTACGTTAGTACACGCACACATTTTTTTACTTACTTACTAACGTCGTTGTCCTCCAGTGGTGCACGGCTGCCCCGTGCTGCACGCGATGCAGGCGCAGCCGCTGGCGGCGCGCGCGCTGCGCGACGAGCTGGCGCGCCGCCTGCGGGAGGACAACGGGCCCGACACCGACCTCAGCGAAGACGTGCTCGAGGATATTAGAGGTATCCCTTGATATTGCTTTTATGTATCATTGTTATTTGCGTAATAATAGCCTAATACTAGTTGGTCAAATTACATACATTTAATGTTTCCCAAATGTCCGTTAGGTATTGCTTATCTATAGTTGTACTGGTGAAGAAAAATACAGTGAGAAATTTCATGTAGGTTGCAACTGTCAATAATATTAAATTCATTGAACTATATAAAAATTTCGAATGTTTGTTGAACACAGAGAATGAAAATTGTAAAAACCGTGATGCGAGAAATGCCGCCCTCGTGCACTGCACTCATGCTAGCCTGGCATCAAATCTCGAAATGCGATTATTGTTTTGAAATTCACTTTACACAGACACAATAATATTCTATGGCAAGACAATTGTTGCGCAAGGCAGCGAGCGAAAGGAGCGAATGTTCAGACGGAAAAAAATTTTTGGTATTCCTTTGATAATCGTGTTTTTCTTCTTCTTAGTCGTTACGCTCTTGACAGAGCGGTCGTGGTCATCAAGTAGTCCTTTTTTTGGTTGGCTGATGTAGCATGCCTCACGATGTCTCGCCATTTTTCACGGTTAACAGACAACCTGGTACACTCATTCAATGTTTTTAACTTCAATGACCGAAATAACAACACCGTCCCCAGTGCGTCTGTGCTTCGTGGCGTCCCGCGAGCGCGCGCTGCGGTGGGGGCCGGAGGGCGAGGGCGGTGCGGAGGAGGCGCGCGAGGCGCGGTACGCGCTGGCGGCGGGCGCGCTGCGCGTGTCGGGGCGCACGCGCGCGCGCACGGCCGAGCTGCTGTTCGCGCGCGACAACGAGCTGGCCTCGCTGCCCGACATCGTGCTGCAGTGCATCATGCAGGTTAGCGGCAGTCCCGCACATTGCCTTTGTTACAGCTTTATAAGAAAAATAAACGCAACCAAATCGATTGATAACTTGAAAGTTGAAACTTGCCTTCTCGATCGGGAGATCCGAGGTTCAAACCCAGGCACGCACCACAGATTTTTCTAAAAATGATGTGCGTAATCGATATTTATTATCACTGCTTTTCAATAAAGGAAAATATCGTAAGGAAACCTATACACCCGATAGTTCTTTAAAAAAAAAGATCGCGGAGGTGTATGAAATCCACCAATTCGCACTTAGCCAGCGCGGTGGACTATGGCCTATAACTCTCTCATTCCAAGAAAAAACCCGTGCTCAGCAATGGGACAATAATGGGTTAACGACGACGACACGTGATGAAACTTTTTGTCTGATGTGTGTCACTCTGACAATTTGTTGATTCCAATAAACGTACCATATCCTACAAAACAGCACAAACCACTTGATTTAGTTAAGCGCAATTGTACTATTCTATGTCATTCTCTAACCAGCATCACCACCACTTTCTATTCCGTGAATTTCTTGACCTTCAGTCAAGCAGTAGCAAATCTCAAGCTCTTTGTCATTGTTGGAAGAAGAAAAGTAAAGTTATAAATGTTCCAGTGTCCGATCGACACGCGGCGCGCGCTGGCGGAGAACATCCTGGTGACGGGCGGCACGGCGGCCATGCCGGGGCTCGTGGCGCGCCTGGCGCACGAGCTGCGGTACCTCGTGACGCAGCCGCCTTACAAGTGAGATACATTCTAACTTCAATTATTACGTTACATTCAATGATATAAGTATTTATTTAATTATTTTTGCATAATATTTATACGCGTACGCCTGTGCCCGTCTTCTCCAGGAGGAAGGTGAGGAACGTTCCACAGGTATATTGTGGACGATCGAAATGTTTCTCATGTTGAGGCAAACGATCATGTATCTACACTACTGATTGTATGTAAATTCAAAAGGACATTTATAAGCAATTTCATATACAATAGGAATCTATCTAAAGTCGATCACAGACGCGGTGAATTCACTGGGACTAAGATACGTTTAATACGAAAATGTTCCATTAACCATATCCTAAAATTACAAAATAACTTATATCTAGATAAATGAACTGGTATGCATGCCAGTTACTAGTACGTACATCATTCTCCAGTATCACTGTTTCAATATTACATAACATTATTAACCCTAGGATATGGTATATAAAGATAAAATCAAATAGTAAGTATGTAACAAATATTTACTATTTGATATTATTGATTTGATAGTGATTACCGATGAATGTTCCCCAGCACGCGGCTGCAGACGCGCACGTTCAAGTTCCACCGCGCGCCCGCGGCGGCGGCGTGCGCGGCGTGGGCCGGCGGCGCGCTGTGCGGCGCGGCCGACGCCGGCGCGCGCGCGCTGCCCCGCGACCAGTACGCGCGCGCCGCCCACTCCGCCGCTGCTCACAGGCTGCGCGACTGGGACTGCCTGCTGCACAACACGCCCAAGGACCACCCGCACTGGGACATGCACGCGCTCTGACTGCACACCGAACTATCACCGACACCACATCCCACTATACGAATTTCTCGAAGGTGGTAGAACCAGTGTAGTTCACCTCGGGGATGATCACCACCGCCACATCTATTTCTATCGTGAAGCATTTCTTGCGCAAGATAGAAGGATGTAGTTCCCGGCACACTTTTATATGAGGCGACCATCGTAGACCTATTTCTACCGTGAAGCATTGGTTTCGATGGAAGGGTGAGGTTGCCGGCACACTTATATGAGGTGACCATCGTAATCCTCAGGAGTAGCGACACATCTGTGATTGACTTCAGATGGAACTCATTTTCTGCATAAAAATGATTACAAATGTCGCAGTGAGGCAGTTACCATCAGGTGGACTGCATGCTCGTTTGCTACTTCAGACAGATAAAAAAATTATATGGGACGACTATCTTAGAGTTCGTTTACACAGACCGACTCGGAGAGGAGAGCAGATTTTTATCACGTTGAAAACAGAGTTTTGAGTAATTATATTAAAATGTTATTTTTATATGTGCACTTCTTTTTGTTGTAAGAAATGTTTGAACGCACTTCATGTGAAATAATAAAAAAGCCGACCGGCTCTGATTGCATGCTCTTTCTCATTCTTTGTATAGTTGACGGCTACGCTCCGGCCACTTCCAAGCGTATACGATCCGACCTGTGTGAAAAGAAAAATGCAAGCGATGCTCTCCGAGCCAGTCAATCGAAACGGACCCTTAGTCTTCAGGAGTAACGACGGTTCTGATTAACTTCAGGATGAACATTTATAACTTACAAGATAATAGGATAACTTACAGATATTTTTAATTAGTCCTCAGGAAAAGCAACGCATCTGTAATTGACATCAAATCGAATCCTGATTCTATAAGAAGTTGCTACTATGGTGCTCGACGACTGCCTGCTTCATGAAGCACCATGTATAACTTGTATCCAAACAGTTTAATACCACCAAATTTCCAACTTAGCTTTTGTCATTATATCATCTATAGAAGTAAAATGTCCACATAAAAAAATCTGCATCCACAATAACAACTGGGAGCAATAATATAAATTGACTAATATTCTATTCAAACGTAGCGGCGCCCAATGTGTTAAAAATTAAACTTTTTCTCTTCAAAATATATAAAACTTGTCCCGCAGGATCTTCACAACTTTGCCATGTGGAAACTTTAAATTGAAACTCGAATTTTCGGTCATAAAATAAAATTGCTTAATACTTTAAGTTTTCAAGCATAAGTTCTATATAATGAAATGTTTATAACTATCGTGCTTCATAATATTATTTACCCATATAATATATTGTATACAAAGCAGGGATAAATATGAACAATGATGTACTAAAAATATTTTGCCTTCAGTTAATGTACTTACAATTTTATGAAACACATCATTGTGAATACTCCAGCACTAACGTATATTATTTATTCTGTAAGCATTTATATTTAATAAACAATTAATAAGTTGTATTCTTTTTAAACCATTATATTTCTGTCTATTTTTTCCCTTATTAATACGACTTACGAATATGGCCTCCAAACAGACTGTAGAAATAAGCAGTATGCCTTTTTCTAGAAACAAGTTACATTAAGAGTAATTTATATTTAATTATCAAGGTAAATTAAAACGGCAGGTGCAAGTTACATACATTATAAGATTGATGTTGAAAACGAACTTGTAGTCCATCTGGCAGTAAGTGGTCACTGCTGCCCATTATATCAATGAGCAACTTTATACAGAACAGAGAAATTTCAGGAGTTACGATCACAGATGTGTTGATGGTTCTGGAAACTGTGATGGTAGCTATACATATAAGTAAACGAGTAGTCATGCTGTACATAGAAAGAATACTGGTTTTACCTTTCAAATACCGTGCATAGAATGCATATTGTTTGTATTATTTAAATATACTACGATTGAATATGACATCATTTTTTTATTAATTGTCTACTACCCTTCTTAGTCATTGGTAAACCAGAGGTGTTAACGTTAAGGTGGCGCACAACTGGCGCCATTTTTTTTTTGAGGCGGTAAAATCTTAATATTATTTTAAATGTGAAACGCAAAAAATACTGGTCCAATTCGCTGAAATTTAACATGCACTTAGCTTATAACCTAGATCACAGAGTACATTTGTGTAAACTACCTAGATCCAGCTAGACGTGACTTGACATTATTAAATGCAAAATTTCAAAATGTAGTAAAGTGTAGTTATCTTAGGTAAATTATTGCACGACTCCTTTTTTATTTGATCTTGTTTATAAAGAGACCCAGTATACTTTTACAATCTTGTATCGGTAAAGATCCCTCTAGCGCAGCTTTAACCAAAAACAACGATTTATGACTTGTAACAAAATTCACAAATTTCAAGAATAAAAAATCAACGATTTTTTATTCTTGAAATAAAAAATCAACGATTTTTTATTCTAGAATTACCGTGTCCATTATTCGTCAAATTGGTTTAATTCATTATTTAACGATTTTTAATTTCTTTTTGTTATTATTTCATTGTTACAAGGACTGGTCATGGCGAAATATAAAGTCTTCTGCAATTCGATGATGAAAACAAAATGATAAGAGCATTATTGGCTATGGAAGTGCTAAAAACCTCGTATTCAAATTATTTTATTTTTTTAAAATCACATTAATGATGGCCGACTACTGTCAAAATTGTCAATTTGTCATGTCATAGTAGCGCTATTTCATCATAAATACGCATTTATTTCGTTTAAATAAAAATTTATGAAAAATATAATTGATTGAAAGATTTCAAGTCTGATATTTTAATTAATTTTTTTTTGGTTACAATCATAAAAAATGTCGGACGAGGCGAAAATCGTGGCGGCAAGTATAGTGAATTTCCTGAATCAACAGCTCGAAGGTAACACGCTAAGTTCGGACTCAAAAGAGAGCTTGGAGGTCGGAGTGCAGTGCGTCAGGGCCGCGTTCGACCTCACACCCGAGGAGCTGGCGCGGGGCGTCGACCTCCTGCAGCTGGTGAGGCAGCAGCAGGGCAGCATAGAGGCGAGCAAGGCCGAAGCCGAAAAGCTGAAAAATGAGGGGAACGAGCTCATGAAGACCGAAAAATACCGCGAAGCGCTCGAGAAGTACTCGCGTGCGATCCAAATCGATCCCCGAAACGCGGTTTACTTCTGCAACCGAGCCGCCGCGCAGTTCAAGCTCGGGCAGAGCGAGGCGGCCGTGGCCGACTGCATGGCGGCGCTGGCGCTGCAGCCCAACTACGGCAAGGCGCACGGCCGCCTCGGCATCGCGCTCACGGTGCTGGACCGCCACCGCGAGGCGCGCGCCGCCTTCGCGCGCGCGGCGCAGCTCGAGCCCGACAACGAGTCCTACAAGCAGAACCTCAAGCTGGCGGAGGAGCGGCTCGCCGAGCGCGGCCAGTCCGCCGGCCAGATGGACATCGGCGGCCTGCTGCAGAACCCCCAGCTGCTCAACATGGCGTCCGAGATGCTCTCCGACCCCAACATGCAGAACATCATTTCGGGGCTCATGGGCGCCACGAACTTGACCAACAATCTGGGGAACGGTGCTGGCGGCATGGACGCGTTGATCCAGGCCGGTCAGGCGCTGGCGCAGCACATGCAGAGCGCCAACCCGGACCTGGTGGAGCACCTGCGGCGCCAGGTGCGCCCGCCGGGCCCCGACGGACCACCCAACCCTCCGCCCGCTCAGTAATTCCAGATGAGTTTGCCTTACTTTTAAGATTCTATGCAGTTAAATACGATCTTGCGGGTGCCTAATCCTGAACTATCAGTATCCTACATGAAATGTTGCAAATTATAAGTAGATCTTCTCTACACAGTTCAACGTTACACTGCTTGTGTATTGATTTTAATTTATTGAGCTCAATCAGTTTTTGAATAAGTTATCATTGTGTGGTATTTATTTTCAATGTAATCAGTAGACACCCTATTTTCAAAGGATGAGACGTTTCGTATTTACTTTACACAGAATGTTGCAATTTAATTTTAGTTTCATTTTTAGATGTAATCTATCATTACTATATCCTACTTTAGCAATAATGTAAAAACATAATATTGCATCATGTTCAAGGTGCAGTGTTTACTGTATTGCTAAGGAATATATTTGTAAAGAAATAAAATTATAAATGTATCAAAAATTAATGTTAGCCTGAGGTGTAAGATTGGCTCTGTGCTAACATTTAAGTACTTGGAACTAAGAATTATTGGTTTTATTAATAAAAAAATATTGAAACAATGTGTATTTTAATAAATTTTCTTAGTCTCCTTTTCATTTTCATGCCAGTGTGTGCTGTAACTATTACAGATAGTATTAACATTTTACATAGTTTAAATGAATAATAGTGGGATAATGTTATTATATATATATTGTTATTATATCCGCAGACTAGGTAACCTCACTTGTAAGTTATATCTCAGGAAAAAAAAATAAGAATACATATGTTGTCAACCCATTATTGTCCCATTGCTGGAGTAATTCCATTCTATCTAATTTTGACTTGACTATTTGTGTAGGAGCAGCTGTTGGTACTGAATGTCACATCAAATCAAAAAAAGTAATATCTTTTATTTATATTTATATTATACCTATTATATAAATAATATACTACCCAGTAGTAGGGAGAGGTTTGAAATCACAGATTTACTACAGTAGAAGAGCTATTTTAATGCATCATTTGTCTGCCATCTAACTGAACTCTAGATTTGAACAGGATATTGCTCATTTATGGTAGATTTACGCAGTGTTCCACTATTATTCTTCGGATGAGCCACAGTTTTACCATGTACTCTTCTTACTATGATGTCAATAGAGAAATAAAACAATTTAAATGCTTTCTTAACTATTTATTACACTCTGTGTATAATTTATGATAAATACATTTAATATCTTTATGTACACACAGTAGCAAATGTAAAAATATTATGCACCTCATTCAGTACAAGAAACCCCAACCTGCTACACAAACGCCAAGCTCTCCTCGAATGTTGTCACTGAACGAGATGCTAAAATACATTCCAAAAAATGTAACACATACAAAATTCCGTATTTACATATAACTCTCAGAAGAAGCGAGGCGAGGCCGTCCGCAGGCCGCGCGCCCCTTACATTACGTTACAACAGCAAAGGCACTGTGAATAGTGAAGTTTCTATTTAATAAATGCTGAACTTGTATTACAATAGAAAAATGTTAACAAATCGAAAGATGATTTATAAAGGAATTTGAATAGATCTACATTTCTAAGTACAAAGGAAAATTTCAATATTCAGTGCACGCCTCGAACGCCTGTTACTTCAAACAAATATGTTATATAATTATAACATAATGAATCACTGTTCCAGCACTCAGTGGAGCTAAGCACTCACTTGAGAAATGCGGAACATTTTATCGTTGCTGTCTGAAACGCCTGTTCGAAAACTCATGCAATGCCAGTAAAATAATTGTTGTTACATTATTATTTAAAATGAAAAAAAGACAACTATTCAAATGAACGATTGAGAAAAAGACAACGATTTTACGTATTCACAATTAATAATAATAATTAAAAAATAATAAGACAGGATTTTATAAGATCTATAAAGATAAATAAATTGTTACATTGATTACATCAACAAAACATCTATTAACTTTTTACAGAATTTCCTGGTGTTGTTTATAATATTTGTAGTAGTTAAACAATAGAAATATTGAAGAATTCGAGAAGAAGGTTCCACGTTTTCGGTAGGCGAGGCGTGCACGAGACCTGCGCGGGGCCTCCGGCGGCTCCGTCGGTAGTTATCTAATACTCTTTTGTTATCGTAAAGCCCGGACATCACTAATAGGAACAACTTATTACATAAAATTATTACTAATAAAATGTCAATGAAAAATAATGAATCGAATAAAATAAATGACTTTAAATAATTTCAATAAAAGAAAACACTACACCCTATTTGAAAAATCTTTTTAAGAAAAATGTACTTAAAATAAATCGACCAATAATAATAATGATAACATGTCGATAAATATAATTATTATGTAAACTCTGCAGCACCAAACAAACTCGCTGAATAAATTAAGTAAAGCTACACATTGGCTACTGTCTCCCCGGCGTAGCAACGCCGGAGCCATCGCACTTCTCATAAAATATAATTCTGAATATATCATCACGTAAGCCTAAACATTTAAAAAACTAAATCGAAATTTTGTATAACTTTCAAATTATGCTTACCGTATAGCAACTAAGCGCCCGCGTGTAGCAGAGATAAAGTACTGTCCGTGTACAAGAAATACAATACATTACGTAACATGCAACATGAAGTATTGGTGTTTTGTTCGATACCCGCTCGCAGCGCCCTCTGCCACACAGGTACAAATGAAAGGAGAAAACTCTTACATTCACAGCCCAACCTCAACAAATATACATGGATACATTGCTTAATTTTCTAACAATTTTATGAAAACATAAGTGTCAGTACGTGATGCGTGACTGTAACATGTAGAATCATATCCCAACAAAGTATGCCGTTGTGCAAATATTATAAACGCGGCGGATTCGCCTTTACAAGCGGACGCGGCGCTCACTCTGCACCGTGATTATCAAAGTAAGGTATCTAGAACATTCCTATTTAATTACAGTATATTTTACAAGCACTACAAGGCGTCGTAACTTGTCGATAACGGTTTTCAATCAGCTTATTGCTTGTTTCTAAGCTCATAAAAATTATATTATGTACTAACGTTTACATTGCTCGAGTCATTAGTGCAAAATAGTCGAGATGCGATCATTCGCCACACAAATCCTTAACTAGGCCAAACTCGAGTACGTATGACTTTTGAAGCGTTACTCGTTGCTTATGTTGACAGATTTTTATGAAAACGCAGACTGCTAGTTGATGTTATCGACGCCAGTAGTGTCACCTAGCGGGTGTTCAGTTGCGCTTGGAGGGCGGCACGAGGTGCGGCGGCAGGTCCGCGGGGAGGTCGTGGCCGTCGATCTTGACGCGGATGAGGTGCATCGCGAGCGCGAACTCGTCGTCGTCCAAGAAGCCGTCCTTGTCGATGTCCGACAGCTTCCAGATCTTGCCGAGCACGGAGTTCGGCAGCTTCGACTTCACCATCTCCGTCTTCGCCGCTGTTGAACAAACGCTTGTCAGCTTAACTGCGCCTTGTGCCACGTGACTGGCATGTGACTATTGTCAAGTTTGAATTACGAGTAAAATAAGCAAGGTATATTCCATTTGTGATCAAATATTACAATATTAATACTGGAACTACATCACACATACAATATTAATACTGGATCAACATGAAAGGTATAAAAAATAGGAACGATAACGTTGACTTACAAGTACATTTGTTAACTTACACAGATATTCATATGATTATATTATTAGATATTTATATGATTAGGCAAGTCATCAAATAAGTTCTGAAATAAAAATGTGGCATCCAACTTTGCACTATTGATCGAATATTATTTTAATATTAGAAGCAAATTCCAAAAAAAAAATCGCCCATTTTTTACGAAGTAGTTTTTTTTTTAATTTACGTTTATTTTTTAAACTTAAAACCGCCCAAACTCAGGTAATTTTGAGCAGAGGAAAAAGTAATTGAACCTCTTTTATGTAAAAAATGTTTCATAATTATTAATTTTTTGTCTATTTTTTACAGTTTTCGAGTAATTGCAAAAAAACATATTTAACATTTTTTTTTAAAACTACGCATTTTCATAATAACTTTTTGTCTTTTTACAGTTTTCGAGTAATTGCAAAAAAAAACATGTTTATCATTTATTTTTTCTGTCAAAAATGCAAATTTTTATTTCAGACCTTATTCGACTGAACTATATTGAGAACGTCTGGCGTTTGACTAGATTTATTAATACTTCTTCGTTTCTGCATCGGAAATGTCATAGGCGATTAAGAGATTGTATCCAGGCGAAAGACAGCAGTACTTCTCTGCATAAATTTTTATCTACCTCAGTTACCAATAGTCATGGCTAATAACGCTAATTTTGGGAAAATAAAAATATCTAACAATTGACTCTTAGGTCTGGCGCTCAATGGCATCATGGCACTGTAGAGGAAATGAAATGTGTTTGTTTTGTATAGAACTACGGAGGCACTTACAAATTGTCCGTCATTTTTTTTACACTACCACCGTTTCGGAACACGACCGCATCTGAGAAGATTTGGCAAGGAACTCAGTGAGTTTGTCTTTTTTGTTTGATTTATATCATTTTCTTAATGTATTGACAATCATGTTTTTTACATGTTAATAAAAGCTAGCTCCTATATCTTGCCTGTAAGGCAACCAGGTTAACCAAAGACCTGTTTGGATTCGAGATTAGATAGCAATTATAGGTGGTATCCTCAGGTATGCCAAAGCGTATCATTGCGCCTTACAGCTCGAGTACAATGCTAGATGTATTAGTTGCTGAATAAATCCATGGGGTTCTTCAAGAAAGGTGTAAAAAGAGCTCTCCTCCAAAGCCGGCGATGCATTGGCGACTCCTCTGGTGTTGCAAATGTCCATAGGCGACGGTGACTGCTTTCCATCAGGTGGCCCGTCAGCCTTATCGTTAGGTCTTAATATAAAAAAAAAAAAAAAAAAAAAAAAAAAAAAAAAAAAACGAGATGTACAGAGTCAATCCGGGGATACCGAAGCATTCGTAGAGATGCTGAAGCACGATATGCCTAAACATTGTTTATAATAATATAATAGTATGCAAGCTTTATTATTATTAACTATTATTATCAACACTAAAATTTATTATCACTACAATGTTGTATAACGCATATTTCTATGCCGGCTATATATATTCTAGGCCGTGATGCCAATAAGCGTAGATTTTAAGGATTCATAAATATAATTGATAATATACATTCACAAAGATATACATATCATAATTAATATATCAGATTTTATCTGCAATAACACTTTTAAATAATTATAAGAGATTCTTTTCAAAGCAATTATTTAAAGATCTTGATAAACGTAAAGACGAACAGAATGATTACAGGAGAATTTAATTTCATCGCTTCTAATTGGAGTTTAAGCTAATATCCTATTCTCAATACTGTAGGCGAGATGTTTCAGAATACTAACAATGTTATGTCGATACAACAACTGAGAAAGAGAGTATATGCGGATGGTTTCCTCCTCAGGACCGAATGCCAAAACTTTTGCCTTGTCGAACCAAGTAGTTGGAGATTTGGCGACACTGAATTCGATAAACCACTCCCCTGTGAGGGAGTACACGGTTCCGATAAACAGAAATTCCGCAGTTATCAGGATCGTTATCAAATTCAGCACTAACAAGAATACGAATTTAATAGAGAGCAAAATTGATGGAAAATTAAAGAATGACGACTCTTCCGGGATTTCTAAATTGTAATTGGGATGTGTCCCGGAATTCGGATCATTGTCTGATTCGTCGATTGGTTCAGTTTCTACTTCATCTCTGGATTCATGTTTGCTAGATACGGGTTCACTATCAGCTCCTGGGCCATCCAGAGATTCATTGAGACTATGTATGGAAACAGCGGGAGATATTCTGGGATTGCTCACGTTAAGCGAAGACTGATTGAGTAGAAACTGTGACAGCATGTTGCAATTCTGCGTCGCAACGGCCAACGAATCGGCGATTTTTTCGAATCCGTCGTCCGGGTTCTGTTCGTCCTTACGTTTTAGGGTCATGCAAAGCTCGGTGAGCTGGGAACAGTTCTGTGTGGTAGAGAGCAACGCTTGCAGCGCGGCGTCGAGGACGATAGTGCCGCGAAGGTGCGGGTGTGTTCTGAGCAAGTGTGTTAGTTTTGCGTGTATGAGCGTACCGGCGCCGGTGACCTTCCCGTCGATGGGGTTCAGCGACATGAAGATCTCGTCGTATCGCGGCTTCTCCTTGCTGCAGATCCATTCGGGGTCGCCGTGGCCGGCGTCCACGCCCTCGCCCCGCCCGTACCCGAAGGGCGACACTTGATCCTCTACGCCTTCGAATGCGCCTCCTGGAAAGAAAATAGCATTTACATTAGTAAAATCAAAAAATCTATTTACTTAAGAACTTTTTCATAGGATAATAAAAAGTTTTCTGATTTATATCTTTTTCATAAGTACGAACGAACATACACAAGTAATAAAAATTAATTCATGCAAATAACACATTAACCTCTTAGCCAAAGGTCGAGGAGGTCAGTGACTGTGTTCTAGACGGATTTACTTCTAGATAGCACCGATAAAAATAACGTGATAATTAAGTGAAATATTATGACAAAAAAAATAATTAATTATCAAAACCTCCGCATAATTTAATCTAAGTCGATTATCATATTTTTCGTTACAATTTGAGTTACGCAAAGGATTTAGTACGCAGCAATTGATAACGTTTCGATTCGCCGGAGTGTTATATCAGGCGCGGCGGCTCACGTAACTGCAATTATGCCGCAGACGGAGCGCACTCAATGAGACCGGCCGACGGCCGCTCCGAATGCGGTCGGCAAAAAGACTACCACTTCCTGTATTATAGTATTCGTGCTTAGCGTAACCCAAATAATAAAACAACTTTACTTTACAGACAAATGAAAATAAAGATTTTAGTTATAATTTATGAAGTTAAAAAGCATAAAACGGGTGTATGGTAGAAGTATAACTTTCAGGAAAACTAAAACTTAAGTGTATGAATCTGTTTAAGACAATCAACTTCTTCAATTATATGTGATATTGATGGTGTCGATACAATCAATATGTGGAACAAATATCACTTGTTTATGACCCAAATGTGCTTCTTCAATTGACAAAAGAAGCAACTGCATTGAAACAGCTATTTTGTTCTATGTTGTTCTCTTACATGTTAAATATACGCATGTGTTCGTCCCTTTCTGTGTCTTTTTATCGAGATAAATTCATATCTATGCTAAAGAAGATATCTCCGAACCTACAAAAGAATAGACTAATCACATCAGCAGTAGTCAAATCAGCGGGGCCCCGAGTAGTTTGCACATACAATATTTACTTGGACATAACGACATAATTATTAACACAATAAATCTAAAATATTTTATTGTTAGAAGCCTTCATAGATATATTAAAATCGAAATGAGTAGTGTTGCCGCGTCGCGCCGCTATTTGTAGACGAGTACGCTTGAGGAGCGTACGTGTCCGAAATACAAACAAGTTTATATTTCAATACCACTGAGACCACCCTGAAAATTGCAACCTTGAAAGAAAATATAATTCTAGTAAAACATTTTAACCAGTATTTGTTCATGCGTAGGTCGCGACCGCTTGGTGGGTCAACAAGCCTCCATAAGGGGTAGCGAGACCTCATTTAAAACATTCAAAAAGTTTAGCGACGTCTATTATAATCACTATATTATGGTTTATTCGCACTTTTTTTAGTTATAAGTATAACATTAAATTTTTGTATATATTGGAAGTAATATTAGACATGTTTTTTTTTATTAATAAAATTACAGCTCCACAGACGGATTGTCCGTGCCTTTTTTCATATAGCATTCATTTTGTCAGTCTTAGTATTTTAGCTCCACTTAAGCCTCCGTTGTCACCATCATCCAGAGGGCGGTGGTGGCAGCATAGCATAGTGGCGGCATAGACATGGTATTTAAATGGGACGTAATATTACACCTTCTGTCCTTACTCCTCCTTTATTCATTCGTACAGTAATAAAGATCAATGAACAATCAAAAAGACATACAACATGAAACTTGATACTAATTAAAGTGATATTCATTTCAATAGTGTTTCATAAATGATAGATGATAGACAATGACACGGTATTGGGGTCACTGCAGTTTTCTTATGTAACTATAAAGCAAATCGATAGTTAAATGTTATCGTCGTTGTCAACTCATTACTGTCTCATTGCTGGGCAGGGGTCTCCTCTCAGAGTGAGGGCTTAGGCCATAGTCCACCACGTTGGGCAATTGTGTATTTAATGAACTTACATCACAATACCGGGATCAGTTTCCACTTCCCGTCAGGTGGACTGCACCTACTAATGGGAAGTGGAAATTGCTGTCCATGGACATCTGTGAGCAATTTCGTACAAAACAAAGGTTTTTTATTATGTACAACGTAAGGTTCTATCTAAAGTAAATCACAGATGCTTTGCAGACTGACCGAAGACTAAGATTGTCGCTACACACTAGAAATACGTGTGGCGGTGGTACCTCCACGTTCGAATCATATAAGTTCTACTACCTTTTCTGTAAGGAACTCTCAGGTGTGTAGGTTTTCACCTCATGATAATTGCGTAGTGGAGACGACTCAGGCTTAACCCCACTTCACAAAAGAAGTTTAGCACGCAACACTCATTGACAATTTAATCTTGTTAAGAACATATTTCTGCTAACAGCACCCTTCATTATAATGGCTTGTGTACTTCATTGTTCACAAGTGGATCGTTTTGCTTTGTTTTACTTTGCTCTTGCATGTCCGTGTTATAAAAAGTCGTTAGCGAAATTCAATAGAAATTTGACATGTAGGTCCATACCAAATCGCGGTACTAAAACGCTATAATTAACTCGACGTTCACATTAATGCTTTGTTCCTCTGTGATGGTCCACAAAGTTATAAGATTACTATTATATAATAAAATGCATATATTTATGAATATTTCTATAATCAATCCCTATAAGATATAAAGTCTTACGTGAGGTTGACTACAGATGCCTTGCTAACCCAAAGGACTAAGGGGCTGTCCATAAATCATGTGAGGCTCAAAAGGGGGGAGGAGGGATCCATAAAAAATCACGAAATATCACAAGGAGGAGGGGGGGGGAGGTAAAGTAATATATCACGTGTACTTATTTTTTCGGCAAGCGCGCGATACTCTACAGAAAAACGGATATAACATGTATTTATTTTTAGTCAAACGCGTACAATATATAAAATAAAATTAGATGATACTTCTTTATTAATAAAAAAATAGGTAAAATACACGTGATAAGGGGGGGGGGGGTAGTCTTAAACCTCACCACGTATCACCAAAGGGGAGGAAGGGTCAAAAAATGCCAAAAAAAACATCACGTGATTAATTGATGGCCCCTAAGTTGGAATCCCACGCATTAGTATGTCTCTCTTACCACAAAGTCAAAAATTTCAACGTGATTCAATACCTGTTATAAAATCAAAACAGGATTCATAAAGCGTAACACCTCGAGCGTGGCAGTGGTCACCTCGTCAAATTGGGCGGTGATTGGACTGAGTGAGCATAACAGTGATAAATGCCACAAATAGCTCTGGATCGCACTGGACATTGCTTTATCTCGGAGCACGCCCACAAGGTCGCCTATTCAATGTACTCGCTTCATTGCGCGAATTGTTTCATACTAATATTTCTTGTGCCATTCATTTAAAGCTGAGGTTCTCAAACTTAATGCGTTTACGTTTTTAGAATGAACAATTGAGTAACGTCCATCAACATTGTTAATTTCTAGTTTGTTCGAAACTGTTCGCTTTTCGAAATAAAAAACAGAAATTGCAGTCTTATTTTTACAAACCTTATAACTTTAATAACTCGGTTACTCCAGCTTTTTTTGTTCCGTTCATCAGTGCCCACAGGCGGTCGCTATACTCGCTATCGCTCGCTTTCATACATGAATTTAAAGCGTTTGTCTTTACACGTCACGACTCATGATCATGTAATTGCAGATTCTCTTAGGTTGATAATCCTTAAATCGAAGCGACAAACGAGATGCGCTGACGACATAAGAAACGTAACGTTTAGTGTCAATTAGATCAAGGATCGATTCAACATGTACAGAACAATGAATGTAGGCCAGTGGGCGCAGGCAGTGGAAACAGAAGGCCGCGTCACGGTGTTTTGACACCGGTTTTTGCGAACCAGCCGATTGTGAGGGATCTCTAAAAAACTGTGATAATTAGTCGCAAGGAAACGATAAATAATATTTCCTTTGACCGACAAACGGAGCGAGGCGATGAATAATGAACCGTTAAAATTATTTATAGATTCAATTTAAACTTTCACGTTACGTGAGGCGCATTGTACCACCATGCGACAATAAACGTGGTAGGTGCGGAACAATGTGAAATTGTACTGGATAATTCTAAATCTAATACACAGAGATAGGTGGTAGAGGTTAACCAGTGAAGTTCGACCGGAGAAGTAAGTACCACCGCCATACTTATTTCTAGCGTGAAACAATCTCTTGTGTTTTGATGGAAGGGTTTGGTTGCCGGCTCACTTTTATATGAGGCGACCATCACAGTACTCGGGAGTAGCAACGCATCTGTGATTGACTTCAGAGAGAACCCATGTTCTATTTGAATTTGCTTACAGATGTTCATAGGCGATAGTGACCACTTACCACCAGGTGCACTGCTTGCTCGTTTGCTACTTCAATCAGATCAAGAATGACTTAGCTTAATCTTGAAAATTCCACTTGTTTCGGTACTTTCTAACAGCAGCCGATAGCAAAATTGGCACTAATGCTGTTATATAGGTAATAATAATAATAATCACTATTTTATTTACAGTTTTAAGTTAAAATCATAATAATATGGACTGGGAGACAGTTCCTTCCCGATTCTATCGTTACAGTTACAGTCTTAAATCTAGGGTTATTAATCGCCTTAATACAAAGTTAACAACAATAAGGTGGTCAGGAGCTACCTTTTAAGCAACGAGTGCCTGTATTAGGATGCTCCACTCTTCCAGTAGTTATTAGCTAAATTTACCTTAAGACATACTAATCTAATTAACATAATTATTTTAATCAGTTTAACAACATTTATCTCCTATTTCATTGTGTTTGTGTGCGTGTGTGTGTATGTATATATATATTTTAACCCTCGCTTGAAACAGTTGAAAAAACAGTGAAATCGTTACGTTACGCGTTACAAATGCAATATACAGACGTAGCTTCCAGAGGACAATAATTAGTGTGCGAAGTTATTACATGAATTGCCTTATCACATTTCACGCGGAGCAATGTCAGACGATTTGTAAATGTATGCCACTGCAATGCAATCGCGAAATGTTACATTTTAAGATCTTAACGCATTGTGAAATGTCACCTGTTTGATTACGACAATGATAGATTTCGTTTGAGATCAAGTAATTTAATTAATTTATAATGAGAAAAATTATATCATATCTACAACGTGCAAGTGATGGGCTGACGAGATCCGCTGTGGATAAAATTATGTGCCTCGAAGAGGGTGGTAGAGGAATCAGTAGAGTCAGAAATTCTTAAAATATAGGGCAAGAGACCCCTTATTTTTGAAAATAAACTTATAACTCAGATCACCCAGATAAAGTACCTTATAAAATCAGTAAATAAACGAATGATGCACGAAAAAAGACTGTTTTCTATTTCGACAATTATTTAAAAGTTCGTAAATATTCGATATTAGACATTAGGAATTCAGTTCAACTAAGATATAAGACATACTGTCTGCCCGACTGCTACTCAATTTAATATAATCTCTATTTTAAATGATTACATTTAGAATCAATGAAAAAGTAAAATTATAATTAAATGACGTATAACTTATAATAATTTACATATTTATGTACTTTTATTAATGTGAAAAGGTTAACTATCTAGACAGAATCAATAACCCGCGACCTACAGCTCTAAAAGTAGTTCCAAATGAACTGAACCAGATGCCATCGACCTGCACGAAAATACATTTATGAACTCTACTTATGTATTCTGAACTTAATCAGGTAATAAATCAAATATACTTACAAACATATACATTTCATCTTTTTATTCTAAACCTATCCAAGAAAATTCAGCTTTTTTTCTAAAATACGACGACGAGTATGTTTGTTTGTACCTACTACAAAATTAACGATTTTGTTACAATTCACAAACCTATAATTTTCTTCAATATGTTGTAATTATTGAAGAAAAAAAACAAAGAAACGAAATAAAGCCGTATTTGCTGATATATCTAAAATTGATTACCAACAACCAACTGATACTAGTTTATATAATAGGAATTAATTAAAACGAGCGACAAACAGGCGTGACAAACATTGCACATCGTATGCAAAATTACGATTAAACTACAGATTTCAAGGAAATTCAGTGGCATTGCATGTAATTATTTCTTCCTATAACTTTTCGTGTCGTATGAATATGTTAGAGTACAGATTTGATAATGTAAGTAAATAATCCTGCACAAAACATTGAGAAAAGACTAATTGAGAATTAGACGAGCTTACCTGTAAGTGAAGTCTGATTCTAATTTTATGAATGGTGATCTGAAATATAATTGAGTTTACAGTGTAGTAATCTTGTCCACACTCCGCCGGCACCGCGGTTGTTTAGCCTAATTAAAAAAGATTTTTACGGCCAAACACCATACGTCATCTATGGACACTGGCAACACCGAATTCTCACTTGCTTTAGAGAGTATTATTTCCCCTTGCTATCCTTGATGATATCCATTTCCTCATCAAGGAGACACTTTACTGTTTACTGTTGAATTATATGATTTAATAATGTAATTGAGTTATATTACATAATAAACAGTTGTGAATTATAATATGTTTTATTGTTGCAGTTTGGGTATCGATTTATTCGATTTGGGTGGGTGGGTGATTATATTTCAGATCACCATTCATAAAATTAGAATCAGACTTCACTTACAGGTAAGCTCGTCTAATTCTCAATTTTATTTCATGGTGATCTGAAATATAATTGAGTTTACAGTGTAGATGTTTAGAGTCTGCTGCAACAATATATATATTTAATGGAATTAAACTAATTCAAATAATTAAACATTTATTGTTACAGTATCTTATGGGTAAAAGATATTCTAAAATCCATAATAGGGAAACTCACATTAAATATTTACAATATAATAACTAGACATAGTGAATGCCAATGATGACAATCAATATGTGCTTTACTAAAAAAAAATGGTTTAATTTAATACTGCGAAAGGCAGTAATAATGATTAATTTAGGAATGTTTAGTGCTCTAGGCTTATGTCTTAACGTCCACAAATTTTGATGAAACAAATGTGATAGCATAATCATAATGCATTATACAACATTTGTAAATAGAATTGAATTTAATGGATAATTTCCTTGTCTAGATAATATTGTTTTCCTTTCTTTATTAAAAATAGAAAAAGAAAAATAACTGCATTACATAAATTTTATAAATAATGTCATAATATATGTATACAACTATGTAAATAATTTAATATAGAACAAGCTTAGTACACATATTATTTGACACATTAATAGTAATTAATGTGATCAAGTTGATCTCTTTAAGAACCTATCCTGCAGTAAATCTCAAAAAAAAAAATTTTTGTCATAATTTATTACAGCACTTCCGAACTATTCAGATCAAATTAGATCTGGTAAGTATGTATGAACTACAATGTAAATTTAAATTACTTATCATATGGCTGTATACTAAGAATATAAAAGTATTATCCATATGTGTACAGATAATAGTTTATTATAACTATCTAAATTCATTGCTAGTATGTATAATTCCCATACTATCTTATACATATATATAAATGAATGATCTAAAGCTATCTTTTACAAAGCTGGTCTTAGTGCTTATTGATACACTCCTTGAATATTTATGAATAGATAGAATAATATATATTTGTTTATATAGTAAAGGATTCTTAATGCTTAATAACCAATTTGTTATATGCTGAACTTATGTAGTCTTACTTGTACATATGTTGGTTATATTTTGGCAATATTAACTTAATTATGTGTAGACTCAAATAGTGTATCCACATGATTATAATGTGTATCAAGCCTCAGTGAGGCGCATAATAAGTTCCAGCTGTAGTGTTAATAAAATATTCATACCTTTCAGTAATATGTATTAGATGTTAGTTGTATTATCATTCGTAATGTATATAATATTTTCAGTCCCCATAGTACTGAATTGTTTTAATCCCTCATGAGGTCATTCAGTACTGCATGGTGATTTAGTTAAACAGTTTTACTTACATGGGGTATGACTTTTATAGTCTATAAGGATCCCGGAAGACAGGAATCTATGGCTCTTCAATAGTTACATATATAATAACGAACAATAATAAAGTTGTTACTTATATATTCTTCATGTTTATCATTTTTGTATTAATGCAGATCATTCCTTTATATCTTGACATATATTTTCCCATATTCCACTCCGAAGAAGTTTCACATCTTATGAATCCATATGAATGAAGCGATGTAGCACTATTTTCCTGGAAAATAAAAAGATGTAGTGATGTTGAAATATCAATAAGTATAATTATTATAATTTCCTCTGTAAATTCCACCAGTGTTTGATTTGTATACTAAATACACTGACATCATATTTGTTCTCTTGTTTTAAATCTCATACAGACACCTAGTGTTCAATCTCTGTGCCTCTGCAAAATATTTAGGTAATCACTGGACCAATATACAGAAATGTAATAACATTATTATTATTGTATTATAATCACATACATGCTTGATGTGAGTTTGTAATGCAAATAATGTTTCGTAACTTAAGTTTTGCTAGCAAACAAAGCAGATTTGTTTTTGTTTGTTTTTTTTTTTTTTATTATTATTATTATTTTTCCTCAAACTAAGATTTAAGAGACTGGGTATCTTCATAAGATTGCCCTATTTGTATGTCAGAGTTAATGGTCTGTTACATAATATGCTACTTTGATGACAAGTGCCTAAATATACGATAAATGTTGTTATCTGTAACCAATATTGCTAAATGAATTGTTAAACTGTTAATTTGAAATTAAAATTAGTTTACTAGAGATGGTATGAGATTTGTATATTTAATTTCTATATACTTGTGATGCTGGTGGAATTATACATCATGTTATTATCATAATTATGTTTTACAATGATGTAAGTAGGGATTATTTGCAGATGTTAAACTTGTCCCATAAGTTATAAGACTGAGTTTCCAGCCCTGTGATTATTCCTGACCATTAAATATGAAGGTATGACAGTCTAAATCTGAGTACAATAGGTGTAAGCATATATTTTCATTATTTGATAACAAGACTTGATATTCACATGGGAATTAACTATTTTATGTAAGTTAATTATATGCTCCAGAACTAGATGATGATGTCATTTGAAATTTTATAATAATTATGACAGTCTTTTGTCTCCCAGGACAGTCTCCAAAGGTAATTTCCACTGTCAACTATTACATTGTAGGTATTTATGGAGTTAATTAACTTTTAAATGGTTTGTTCCAATTAAATACTTCTAACTTGATTTTACTTCGAACCCAATGCTAAGGTTATTTGCAATATGGGTACTTATATGATATAGGTAACTGTCATTAATATTTCTCTTTACACCCTTAGGACTCTTAAGACTGTGCTGATATAGATTTTGGTTTAATGTACGAAATCCAACTTTATATAACTGCAAAGTTTTATTTTTGTGACATGTACATGTAAGTCAGTAAAAATTAAATTCCATGAAACCCATCTACATGGATAGCATATTCATTGATAAGCCCAATGAATGTGCCTGCTTGAACTTACTGGTAGATCAGATTAGGTAGAGGTAACTGTAGTCCCATCTATGACCTAATTTATTCTGCAGAACCAATGCTGTGGTAGGGATACTACAAAATAGATAACACAACCTACTACAGTCAGAAATCTGAAAAAATTGCATTAACTTCACTTTATATTGCTGCAAAAAGAATAATTTTGTACATAGCCCAGTCACCTGATACATGTAAAATGTTGTTTATTCTGTTGTTAACCAAATATCTTCTTTCTGGAATGGTTAATGCTAGTGGTTTTATTTTAAATACTTAGCTGTCACAGGTAAATACTTCTGATGAGTTTCATTGAACTGAACTTTGTTGTATTGTAAATGCAAATTTTATAAATTAGAATATGTTTTATCACTTTCTAGTTCAATTTTTAACACAGTAGATGTAACTCAAAAGTATCAGAAAAGTATATTTATGTATAGGTCACTATCAACCAATATTTATTCATTTTTACACACTAGCACAACTACTATTACAGGTAATATGAATGCAATAGTATTACAATATATCACTTCCATGTTTAAATATGCTTTGTAAAGTTATTTAATGAAGTAAAAATTAAGTTCCAAGCAATTGTAGAATAGTAATGCAGATATCAGACTTCCAGAATGATTCTGTTGCATGAATATAACATTAATGCTGTCCGGTGAGCCTCGTTAAGATTGTTATATTCTAAGTTACATTTGCTTTGAAGTTAATACACCTGTTATAGAATAACTATTTTTATGTATACCAATAAACCCCATTTATTGTTATTTTATACTTGTACTAAATATTCCATTACAGTATATCACTTGTACAGTTGCTACCCACAAGTTGGCCAATTTTAGAGATCTCAGATGGTTGAAAGTTTTCCATATAGTATAGGTACCAATGTCCCCGATGTGGATAAACTTTAATTTATCTCTTTTGACAGTAGCCACATGTTTTTGTTTTGCAATGGCATCATGAAGGCTTTCTGACTCTCTTAATGGTTACTTAATAATGTAAGCATGACAGAGCTAGTTTAATGTTCCATTAAGTATAGCATGGTGTGGGTCATCCATGGATAGCAAACCTTTTCTTGTGCTGTGTGATTGCTTGTGCAATTAGAGTGAAGTAAGCATTCAAGCCATTTGTCACATAAAAATGTTAACACAGGTATCTCGTACCCAATGGCGAATGAGAGAACCGTTTAGTGTCAACAATGTAACACTAAGAGTATCTCGTACTCGACGGTCCAGGTGCGTTACATATTCACCATTTGCCACATAGATATGTTAGCGCAAGCATCTCGTGCTTAATGGTAAATATGAAAACCATTTAGTGTTGGCAATGCAACACACGAGTATCTCGTACTCAATGGTTATGGTGAGCAGTGTTTTAACACATTTGCTACCTGAAAACAATATTACAACTTGCATGCTCCTTATGCAAACAATATCACTTTAGGTTCCTGAAAACAATATCACTTTAGGTACCTACCTATATTATATTCATAGCACTATTTTTTGTCGAATTGATACGAGCGCCTCGTATTTTATGACTCTGGTGCGTAATATATAAAAATATTTGTTGCATATTAAGTTAAGTATATTGCATTTTATTCATTATTGAATATTAGCAAAATATTGTGTCAACAAATTGACAAAATATCCAGTGAGTACTTTATTAGTTCTGACATTACAGTTCCAAGTCCGCTTACAGAATTTGTAACTTGAAGTACGAGTTCTTAAGTTATTGTTTATTATATTGTTCACACTTATGTATTGTTACTATTACAGTAAATCATTATTTTCTTACATACCTTTTTGTTGAAACATAACCAATGACTCCTCCGGTCTGAGAAATTGCTTTGTAGAGTGCTGCTCCTGCGATTTCCACTATTACGTCCTGGCTTTTCTTTGTCACTTTCCATTTTCTTCCATTTTTCCATAAGTTTTGCTTAGTTTTACACATTTTACAAAACTTTGAAAAAATAATAGCGCGATGCCATAAAAGCGCGAAAAAGAAGTGAGAATTCGGTGTTGCCAGTGTCCATAGATGACGTATGGTGTTTGGCCGTAAAAATCTTTTTTAATTAGGCTAAACAACCGCGGTGCCGGCGGAGTGTGGACAAGATTACTACACTGTAAACTCAATTATATTTCAGATCACCATGAAATAAAATTATTATTATAAAACCACCTAGTATTGGATTGGTTATGATGTACTAGCATTAATTAGCTTATTAACTGAAGGCAAATTTAAACGGACGAACAGTCTATATTTATGTCACAAACACAATCTAAAATAATGTTAATAAGAACGATATTTAAATGGGACGATTTATCAAAGCACTGTATAAAAAGTTAAACGTCGTTGCAGTCATCCCATGTGTGAACCTTTTAGTTTACCACGACTTACAATACAAAGAAAAGTGCGTGGATACAGTAACGTGAGACGCAACAAAATCCCACAATCACAGCCGAGATGTTTAAAGAGTTATTACTTTTTACAATACAGAAGTAGCCAATGAGTATGCGGTCTACCGGTCTACCTGTCGGCAAGTGACACCTGTTACGCATGAACATGTATAATAATTATAATCAACTCCAGAAATGAGTGGAGGACCTTCGCAGTTATCCCATCGTGTTCCGATCCCGTCGTAGAATAAGAAATGAATATTGAAGATTTAGTCCACCGCGCCTCCTCGTGATATTGTCCTTCACCTTAAATTAGTGATAATTAATTTTAAATATAAAAAACACACGCTTTCTACTCTCATAGCCCCACCGTAGGAATTTCTCCTGTGTCATCGGTACCATGGACACACACAAGACGAATACGCAAACACCCAGACCCAGAACAGAAATCTAAACTCATCATTCAGATATCTGTCTGGCCGGGAATTGAACCCGAGACCCATTGCGCGTCAGACCGGTATGGTAACTGCTGCGCCATGCGGGTCGTCGATATGCACATCGTCTTAGAAAAATCGGTGGTCCTTAGAATTTTTACCTCTGACTCTAGATTGCGAGGCTGAACTTCAACCATTAGGCTGTCACTGTTCTATTACTGATATCACTGATATTATTTGGGCAGAAATGTGTGATGATGATTTCTCAGCAACCGAACCACGAAGTTCTACCTTCAATCCGATACGTTCCGTCCTCGACGTTGCAGCCGAGGCTCATGTAACACAGTAACTAGTGGGTAATCTAGATCGGTGCAGTGAAAGTGGTGGCGCTGCGACGGCCGCAAATTATCCGTTACACATGTGTAGGACACGGCAAACGGCCATTTGGGAATTGGCTAACATTTAGATGTGCTGTTAGATTGCTCATAATTGACCGGGTTACCTAACGTTCCTTGATTTATTTGGTAGTATGTTAATAATATGCAATATCTGTTACTTAATTCTTGAGCACACAAATAACCGCATTTTTTATTCAGGGTTTCCGCATTCGCATTTTTGCTGGCGCTTAAACATCGTGAGGAAACCTACACACCCGAAAGTTCTTTTTAAAAAAAAGGAAAGTTCTCGGAGGTGTGTGAAGTCCACCAATTCGCACTTGGCCAGCGCGCTGGACTATGGCCTAAAACTCTCTCATTCCGAGAGAAGACCCGTGCCCAGCAATGGGACAACAATGGGTTGACGATATATTTTCGCTGATTGAAAACCAGTGATCATTTTTTTATATTCGCGGCAAAAAAAATCTTTATTCACGGATGTAGTGATCATAATAAGTCAATAAATTGGGTGCCTTCTGTTTGCACGTCAGCTTTGTTTGAGTGCTACTGGCCATCCGCGATTTCAGTAATCGCAACATATGGACGGAATGTAATATCCGCAAATATAATGTAGTTTAATTTCAGCTCAAGTCGCATAAAAAAATTTTGAAGATCATTTTTATTAAGGCAAATAAAACGGGAAATCTACTTAGTTCCATTTAGCGACAGGTTAAAGTTAAACATGGAATAAACTATGGGAAATATTGAAACATTTTACGAAGTTAATTGCTATATTCCATTAATTTTAAACAAGTTTCGTGATATTCACACGAGACGTGGAGTCGCAGCGACTCACGCAACAACTTTGCAGACATGTACTAATGAAAACATTAAATATTCAAGTTATGACGTGGGATTAAGTTCTAAATTTCAATATTTTAACTGTATGGAGAAAAATGAGAAAAAGAAGAGAGTTCAAAGTAGACAGATATTTTGATTGGACAATAATGTCTTATGACATTCGAGTACATTACGATTAAGTTCTTAAGATTAGCTTTACTAGTGATATAGTTGACTTCTAAACTGTACCAAACCTATCATCGTCTGCGGCTGTACTCTGAAAAGTCTGACAGTTTTTCTATTTTAAGATTTGTGGCTTATTTATTGATCAGACAGGCTAAAATGAATCATTCATGCTGCGCTGTAGAGTAGTGATGCAACTCGAAAAGAATTTTGCGACTCGAGCAATTTTATTACCTCTCTCGAGTTGTATTAGGGTTTTCCAGTCACTGGAAAATAATGTATTCATTGAATAAGACTTTTACTACTATACTCCAAAATTACATCCCATTTTCTTATACGTGATCCTATAATATGTATCCTACGACATGCAAACTTAAACCTGTCAGGCTCGTTTAGTAATGGTAGTCAAATACAATCTAGTGGAAACAGACAGAATCAAATCGTTGAGCCTAGTTGACTCAGCAAGTGCATGGAAACCCGAGTGTAATTTATTTTAAATTTTCAAAGTCTACAACACGTCACTGGAGTGACTCGAGTAAAAGGGCGCCTTGAGTCGCATCACTACTGTAAAGTGGCTCGGCGGCGAGTGTACGGCCGGCATTATGGATTTAATGAATCATTTACGCTTTCGATTGCTGTACCAGAACTACTTGGCTTTTATAAAGTAGCTCCACTCGTTACAACTTTTGACCTAACTAACCCGATTCAAGTAATTGATTATGATGAAGAGAAAATGTCAATACTTTCAATTATCAAAAGCGAAGCTCAGTTAGTCAAAAATTGAGATACACTCAAATAAGGTTATTTTCAAAGCTGGGATTTAAACATCGGCCTCCCGGTCGAGAGGGCGAGTTTCAACCATTAGGCTATCACTGCTCTCGAAATAAATACAAAGCAACAATTACGTTGAGCTAGTTTAACGATACCACAGCCATTATCAAATTGGCACCTAGTCCGGTGCCAGCAGTAGCCAAACATTTCCTCCTGGACGAAATTGGGAATTACATCTCAAGGCGACGCCGGTGCAGGATACAGGTACCCGCTACAGCCGCTAAGGAGGATGCGCATCCGCCACCGGCCCACGCCACAATTGCCGCTGTATTATGGCAATAGCCCCGCTGACCACTTGCAACGGCCTTCGAGACACACAAGGACAGCTAAATGATATATTCAATCATTGAATAATTTATCATCTAGTTCATGATCATTTTGTCTTTACGGACGATGGATTACTGCGGGTTAAGCGGGAAAAAGACTGAATTCAATCAAGATTACCAACGCTCGTCATGATCCAATTTTGGAGCGATTTTATCTATATGCCAGCCTATTATTGTCCCAACGCTGGGCTCGGGTCTTCTCTAAGAATGAAAGTTTTTATTCCTCCACCACGCTAGCGAAGTGCGAATTGGCAGACGTTTTTGTCTTCAGGTACGATTTACGATTCGAATTATTGCGGGTCCATCACCCGAAATAATTCCATTCAAAATGACTCGTCGTCAAAATGACTAAAAGTCGCACTACGCAGTTATAACTTGGCTTACTATAGCCTTGATAATGCACATGGACAGAAAATTTGTAAAGGAAATAATCGATACTTGTCGCGGCGAATACTTTAATAAAGTGCTTCGTACGTTATAAATGGCGTAGAAGGGAGTATTAAATATTTAGGTGTTATTTTAAACATAACTTTCCTAATTTTTTTTATCAGATTAGTCAACTAATATAAAGTTTATCTGATTACAATTGGTCACTGCGCCCGATCGCCACATTATATAGTTTAAAACAAAGTCGCTTCCCACTGTTTGTCCCTATGCTTAGATCTTTAAAACTACGCTACGGATTTTAATGCAGTTTTTTTTACTAGATAGAGCGATTCAAAAAGGAAGGCTTTTATGTATATAAAAAGTATAATACAGTAAAGAAACACTGATAATTTTAGATTTTTGACTACAAGGCGGTACGAAGTTTGCCGGGTCTACTAGTTATATGTTTAAAACAGGAGTAAAACTTCTATCATAAGTTAATAAGTTGCTTTTCCATGAGAATAAAATGTTTGCTTCATATGATACAGAGCAAGAGAAACGCTAGAACTGCTTCACGCTAGAGATTCGTGTGGCGATCGTACCACCTTGATCGAACCAATGTCGTCCTACAACTTAACAAATAAAATAACTTGCAGGCTTATAAAAAAGTCATACTATGATCCGACATTTCTATTGTTACAAAACTCTTTCAAATCACTATAACCTATTCACAGGTATTGTTATCACTAATGACGTCAAAATAATTTTGGATGATACGGCAGTTAAAATAAACATATAGTACTTAGGATTAAGCTTGACGTCATTACCACAGTACTAGTATCTACAGTATTCTAACTTCTTACAAACGCACGAAACGCAAGTTGTACCTACGCGCCTCGATTTCGGTATGAACTCAGTATGTTTGGTTGGTAAAATATTATCACTGTGAAATTTATAGCTAGTATTTGTGTACGATTTGTTATTAAGTCTCTCAAATATTAAAAGAACGCGTTGTTTAATACCTTAATCTACTGAATAAAATACATAATAAGTAATAAAGAAAGTCAAGTATGCATATGTAATTAAAATACTTTAGACGGGTAGCCCTAACGCATACTCTCGTCCAGCGCGTCTGTAGGTATAAAATTCAAGGATAGGGCAGAGTTAGATTACTGTATGATACTAATACTATGTCATTACAATTACAAATACATTTGTGGCTTATGTATTTCGTAACATCGAAACACTTGATACTGCGAGCCATATGGCAGTCAATATTTTCTGATGTAGATATTTTGTTATACGGATTACATTTTTCAGGTTTTGTCAAACTTTGCCAAATTTACGACAGGATGGCAAATGTATAAGAAATCAGAATTAAATCACAAATAAACAAAATTATTTAAAAATTAACCGAAACGGGAAAAAACTAGGTCTTACAAGATTAAATAATCAAATATACTACAATACAATATACGTTACAATGCTGCAACACAGATAAACGTATTTAATGTCTTTTAATGTTCTTCCTTTGGTCTACAATAGCATAAGTTATGTCCACCAATTAAGAGGGATTCAACGATATGCAAGCCGCTTGGACTGCAGGGTGTGCTGAATAAATAAAGGACGAACTAGATACGTTCTAAAACATCGTGTTAAAGAGTGATTTTAGTAACAGCACACCTACTATTTAATTTGGCATATTAACTTATATTTACTGATTGTTTATATTTATTAATAATTAATTGTCGAATATTGGAATTATATATTATTTAATACGATTGAATAATTTAGTAAAACAAATACTTGATTGTTCTTCTAACCAATTTTAAAATATAAACTTTTGTGAATTCCGTGCCTTCCGCTTCCGCGTCAGGCGCAATAATTGTTAAACAATAATTATAATGCAAGTATTATAAATTTTAGTATAAAGATAAATAATTGCAAAATTATAATAATCAATTAATGTTATTTATTCAACAATATTAAATTATATAAAATTGTAATCTGTAAAATGGAAGGTATAAATATCGGCGGCCATAACGTTTTGGCTCATTCTTATTGTAATCATTATAGGGTGAAACTCTGCCCGACTGTGTATAGAAAATAAATAAGAAATAGTGAAATAGTGTGTGTTATCCTTGCTGCAGTCCTCTAGAACCACTTTAACAATCGCCTAACTTTGAGATGCTGTCAAATAAGTCTGTCAAATAATGTTGTAAAATAAGCTGCTGATGAAATAAGTCAATTCTATGCTTACTCAAGGTGGTAGAACCAGTGTAGTTCGACCGGCGAAGTACCACCGCCACACCTATTTCTAGCGTGAAGCATTTCTTGCGTTTCGAAAGAAGGGTGTAGTTGCCGGCACAAACTCACATGAGGCGACCATCATAGTCCTCGGGAGTAGGAAAGCATCTGTGATTGACTTCAGATGGAACCCATGTTCTGTATGTAGTTGATTACAGATGTCCATTTGCGGCAGTGACCACTTACCATAGTGGACTGCATGCTCGTATGCTACTTCAGTCAGATAAAAAAAACTCTAAATAGTACTTTCACTAAACCTATATCTCTTCTAATGGTGTACAATTAATTCGTATCTGTAAACATGAACATAGTTGGTAAGCGAAGCACGTGGTAAGTGAAATGGCCGCGTGGGCGGCGCGGAAGTGAGACCGCCTTTTGTTTTACAATCATTACGCGCAGGGAAACTGAAGGAAAGTTGCAGCTACTTAGATCGTTAAGTTGAAATACGCGGTGGATTGGACTTTTACAAAAAGCAACACTGAAAAAGTTGTTCGCTACATTTTTTTGTAATGTAGCAAACGAGCTGGCAGACTGCAGGCTCGTTTGCTACTTGATGCTACTTATAATTACTTTCCACTTTCGCCCATTAACATATGCAGTCAACCCCAGATATGCTTAACATTATAGGGAATATTCGTATAGTTAACAGGTCTAGATAAAACAGTTTGGAATGCCTCGCGTAGATGTTCCTCCCTTACCAGTCGTATACCAGAATAAAACGGAACTAAAAACTACTGTTACTAAGTAGAAATATGTGTCCTCAGAGCTCACGTCACTACGAAAGATCATCCTCAATATCCTCATACTCAATAATTCTGAGACCAAAGGAGACTTGTAATTGCGTGAAGGGAAGTACATATCATTTGCACAAAGGGTACACATAAATCAGACCACGTAATTAATATATTTTTTTATCCGACTGAAGTAGCAAATGATCATGCAGTCCACCTGATGGTAAGTGGTCACTGCCACCCATGGACATCTGTAATCAACTTCATACAGAACATGGGTTCCATCTAAAGTGAATCACAGATGCATTACTATTGCATAGTAGCTACTATGGTCGCCTCATGTGAAAGTTTGCCGGCAACCACACCCTTCTATCGAAACGCAAGAAATGCTTCACGCTAGAAATAGGTATGGCGGTAGTACTTCCCCGGTCGAACTACACTGGTTCTACCACCTTGAATATTAAGTATTTAATAAAAAATATAAAGTGGCACAAGTAATAAATGTTCTAAGAACAAATAGGACATTCATCACATATTATGTAACGTCATTAACTCTTGGTCGTTAATAACACTAATTATTTATGTGAGACGTTTATTGTAAACCAAAGTCCATATCTTTATGTATTAGCAACAGGTATAATACTTAAACATATGTATAATTTGAAAACAAATGTTAAAATTTCGATAGCAATAAAACAAATATTAAGGAAGAAATATAATTTAGAAGCGCGTATCGTTGATATTTAACAAACTACCTATTTGATATGTCATATTTTAGTTACGTAATGAATTAACTTAAATTCAATAAAGATCAGTGATAGCCTAATGGTTGAAACTTGGCCTCTCAATCGGGAGGTCCGAGGTTCAAACCCAGGCACGCACCACTGATTTATGTGCGTATTATACATTAATTATCACTGCTTTTCGGTGAAGGAAAACATCGTGAGGAAACCTACACACCCGAGAGTTCTTTAAAAAAAAAAGTTCTCGGAGGTGTATGTCCGTCCACCAAAGTCCACCAATTCGCACTTGGCCAGCCCGGTGGACTATGGCCTAAACTATTTCATTCTGAGAGAAGACCCGTGCACAGCAGTGGGACAATAATGGGTTGACGACAATAAATATCAAATCTCTCAATAATAAAAGCTAATATAGCATAAAACCACAAATGGAATGACAGTGTCATACCATTTGTGGTTTTACATCCCAGAAACTAAGACTGAGACGGGACCAAAGGTGCTGGTAATATTGTAGGCGATATGGCATCGAAGGCAATTAAAATGCCTGTCGCAATATTGTTTAAAAATATTGCGGTATTGCCCCGCGTGGAGAGACGGGGATTATTTCTAAAAACTACCGAAGAATGTCTCTGGTCGAATCAAAGATAAGATCTAAATATTTGATTTCTCAATAATATAGTTTCAATTCATTTCTTTCGGTTCTATCCTAGTGCTAGACTATGAGTGCAAAAAGTCAATGTTATTACTGCTCGGGGAATATATTGACGACAATGAAAGCTGTCGTCCACGCCCTTCAGAAATTAGATCTACAAAAAAAGATTACTATCAAAACATATATGTATAAAAGCAAACCACTATCCCTTAAGACGTTTTAAAAAAAACAAACGACGATTTTCTAGGTTCAAGGATAGCTACATCGATTTTTCACCTAATATCATCATATATCAATAAAACTCAGACATTTTTACTTAAAAATATTCTTGGAATAGATCTCAAATCGCCTCCCCACTGCCAGCATTCGTGCACGCGCGCATTCCCGGCACGTCGCGCCTCCAGCGACCATTATTATCACGGCATCCCGCACCGTGTGTCACCGTTATGTGTGGAGCTATGGATCGCGTGCTTGTGGACATTCTTTTTCTTATTATTTTCCTATTTAAGAGTCTGAGGACAATCCTCTTCAGTCTGTTCGATAAATGCAATCATCTGATCGTTGTCCAAGCACATCCTTTTAACAACAAAATAATTGAATTGGATTAAATATGAGTTTTTAATTTAACCATTATATAATACGAGTGTGTATGCTGAAATACAGTTCAGGAATATCAATTTAGTGACAAATGTCTATAACTTTTAACATTCGACATATCAAAGCGCTCCTGTCGTAAGGAAAACGCCAAATGAATGCGGTGAAGCGTAACTAAACTTCATAAATATAGCGATTGATACTTTGGTTAAATGATAACTAGTAACTATACCATTATGAATAGGGTAGGTACCTATAGGTTCGCTGTACACACGTATGAAAGGTCATTTAAATTGATTGCGTATTCTTTGCCATTTATTACCACGTCGTTAATCAAGTAAATGTTTCGAACGTACTCATTACTTGAACCATTCTTGGAACAGCCTACACACAAATTTGGGTCGATGTGTCACCATCGGGTTGCCCTATTACCCTATAAGTCACGTTCATATCACCCTAGCTTCCACAGCCATGATAATATATGTCAGCCGTAAACTTGACTCCAATCCAACAACGCAGTTCAACGATCCCGCGATAGTTCCCGCATTCCGCGCGGCGCCGATAATCGCACGTCCTCTGTTACTGACACTGTGCTACATACACTATTTAATAGTTACCATAGCACCTAATCAAATGTTCATAAAAGTGATGGTGGCAAAACCTTTTGTAGCTTGAATCGGCAGGCACCATAGTCACACTTATTTTTTCTTCCTTAGTACGCTTTTCTCTTATCTCATTAAATTCGGAAAAGAGCATGCAGTCCACCTGATGATAAGTGGCCGCTGAAGCTCATGGACATCTGTAAGCAACTTGATACGGAACAGGGATTTTATCTAAAGCCAGTCCCAGATGTTTTGTTACTCACTAGAAGTAAGATGGTTTATCGTTCTGGTTTGTAGGGTTTTCCAACTGTCTTCCAAAATAGCAACATACCTATGGAACACTTCAGGCAGAAGTCTGGAGTTGATTACATGTCACTTACAATCAGGACTGCTTGTTTCTTTGCAAAAAGTTATGAGGAAAAGAATTATAATAGTAATTAGCTTCATATACTCTGAGCATATGACCAAAACTTTCTATTACTACAACCTAGCTGATGGTACAAGCAGTTTTACAAGTAAAACACGTGTAGCATCATATAAAAATGCTAATATAGGAGTGGTATAGACCGTAAACATGCCGTAAGCAGTTGTAGCTAGCCAGTAAAAGGCAACGAACCGATGTATTCCAGCGCGATTCAGCACGCTACCCACAGCACATCGGAAGCACACCGCAGAAAGAAAACAATTACAATGGATACGTAATCCTATTTCAATATTAGCACGTTATAATGCCATTTATAGAAAGAGTTAAGTTTGTTTTTATAATCGTACCTAACGATAAGGCAGACGAGACACCTGATGGAAAGTAGGCACCGTCGCCAATGGACCTTTGTAACACCAGAGGAGTCGCCAATCCATCCCGGCTTTAAAGGAGAGTTCTTTTTGCACTTTCTTGAAAAGTCCCAGGCGCTCCGAGAATACCTCAGAATGAATATCAGTCTTGTTCTCTGTTACTTTAAATTTTGGTCATTAAGAACATACATCAAATAGCTAGTTATGTAATCTTGATACGAGTACTATAAATTATAACGAAATAAAAAGTCTCCTTACATCCAAACAACATTAAAGCACTCCCTGTGTAGACTACGATCATAAAATGGCGCTGAAAACAACACGATACAAAATATACAAACCGTCAGCGGTTACCACAAATACATACTTATTTATTTATTTATTTTAACAAAATCCACAGCTCTTAGTAGTAAAGATTACATAGCTTATGTAAAAAAACTTATAGCCAATTACGGATTTACATTTTTTAAGTAGCACTGTTAAACTGCCACTGAGGTTTACAACAAAACATTACTAGTGCAGGCGTGCGTTTGAGTGTGTGTGCGTGTTTGTGCATGAGCGTATGTGTGTGTTTGTGTGTGTGTATTAATGTGTTTTGCAGTTGCTAGTCCTTTACGTAATTAAACATTGAACATGTAGTATATATTTTATCATTTTATATATTGTAATATTCATTATTTAAATATAAAGAGTTATATGTATAGTATATAAATACATATATACAGTAATTATCGTAAACATATATAGTAATTATAATGTATGTAAATAAGAAACAGTAATAAAGTGTATTTGTTAATCAATTTTATTTTAGAGATATAAATAAGGTCACTGTTATTTATTTGGTTACTGTCTTTTAAAATTTTGCATACATCTTTTTTAAAAACTCATTATACAATTTCATTTAACTCATACCATCGCACCACACAATAAAATTATTGCCTACACTTGCACTATTCCACGAATTTCCAACTGTAGTACCTAATATCTTAATAAATAAGCAATAATACCACTATCACGTTTTACGCTTTGTCATTCTAAGAAATAGTTGCAGGCTGAGCAATTCATTTTGTAATCGAACTAATTAGGTCAAGCGATGTTACGATACTGCAGTCTACTATAATCTTATCACATCAGATAGACACTCAAATTACTTTAATTTTCAATCCAGACATATATTTCTGAGTTAAGTGACCCGCATATGGATATTTAAATATGTCTGCCTACTGAATCCGGTCACTATGTCAATGGGATTTTATTCGTTGGTATTGACACAGTGCGCTGATTCACCGGTCAATTAGTCTGGAGTTGAAATGAAATGGAGCGGGGATGTAAAATCATCCGAATGGTGTGGCATAGGATCACGAGCGATCACAATGGACGTCATTGAAAGCAAGTGGGTCGGCGAGCGGCAACAATGGGTGGTGCTCAGATGGCCGAGCTGATGTCACGGCGGACGCGCGAACAATGCCCCCAACACAATTAACTGTCGCGTGCAGTAAACAAGCGTTTACAATCAAACGATTTACTTCCACTATCATCACATTTTTAACATACGTTTTAGTTATCTTCTATATGGAAATAGTAGAACATGTTTGGTACATGTTCTACTAAGCATCGTGGAAGACTTGCCTTTCAATTAAAAAATGTTTATGCGCTCTAGTTCACTTACTGAAAAAAAACTAATATCTGAACTTAACCGTACTACCAACCTTGATAAATATATTGAAATTGCTCGCGAACTCATCATCAAAATAGAAGTGACCTTTAAAGTGTCAAAAAAAATATGAGGACACACGTCGCCAATCACCGAAGTACAATATGCACTACTTTAGGACACATTAAAAATAATGACAGAGACAGAATTGCTAATTTAGCTAATGCCAAGCTCAGAGAGCTATTGGAACAAATTTTGTAATTACATGTATTTATCGAATTCTATAATTGCTGGTAAATTTTACAATAGGGAATTTTCTAAATTTAGAGTACAAACGCAAATAGTTGACATGAGCGAGACTTACACCAATGATGGTCACGGAGCGTGGAGCCGGAACTGGTGTTGCAAGTCAACGGAAATTCCACAACGACATTGTCGCAATATGCGACACTTTAATATATCGAAAGACACCGGTAACTTGCATATCCAGAAAAGCCACAGAAGAAACAGCGAAATGTTTTCTTTCATAGTTCTCATGATAAAATTAAAATCAAAGTTTAGTCTCACCTTTCAGTAGGTATATGGAATCAAAGATCATCTTTTTTTATACATTTATTTTTATTTTATTTTATTTTTATTTCTTGAAGGAAAACTTACAGCTAGATATATAACAATATACGAAAGAGTAAAGTAAGTGAAGGCCATTTAAAAGTTTCCGCATATAGACAGACAATCATAGTGAAAAAGTAAAAAAGTCGGCAAGATACAAGACACACAAGGAAACATGAGAGACAAATGAGACTTAGATTAAGATTAAGATTAACACGCGAGAAAACAAAACAAGAGGAAACGACTAAAATATATAAAGAAACAAATTACAGTTCAGAAGTGAAAAAGTCTTCTGATAACTTGCGCTTCAGTTCGGAATCGGAGGTATGATATAAATCAATATCTGTATTATGTGACATGTCGTTAAAGGATCGACAAGATCTCACTATAAAGGAGTTTTGTCGGTACTTACTTTTGACTAGCGGTACAGATAATAGGGTTCCAACACGCCGGTTAAATGGCCGTACTCTAAGACTTATTTTACTTAGCAGCTCAGGGCAATCAATAGCACCTCTGGCAATTTTAAGAAGAAATGATAAGTCGGCTATGTTTCTTCTAACGTATAGCGGAAGAATATGAAATTTTTTACATTGTAAATAATAGTTAGAAAAAAATTTATTACATTTAAATTGTAAGTAACGCAGAAAACGTTTTTGTATGCGCTCTAATCTATCTATATATGTATTATATTGAGGGTTCCAGATTTGACACGCGTATTCCAAATGACTGCGGACAAATGCACAATAAAGAATTTTCAAAGTTTTAATGTTCTTAAAGTTTACTGCAATCCTTAAGATAAAACCTAAGGCTTTATTAGCTTTCTTAATAATATCTTCTACGTGATTATTAAATAGAAGTTTGGAGTCAAAGGTGACACCTAAATCCCTAATGGAGTAAATTCTGTTTAACAACGTATTATGTATATTGTAGTTAAAAATTATAGGGCTGCGTTTACGCGTAAAGGAGCAAACAAAGCACTTCGTTACATTCAATTCCAGTTTATTGAGAGAACAATAAGTTTCTAAGTAATAAAGATCTTGCTGCAGAGCCATACAATCTATAGTACTGGTAATAGGACATAAGATCTTCATATCGTCGGCATATAGAATGATTTTAGATACTTTAAAAGAAGTGTTTATGTCATTGATAAAGATTGCAAAGAGCAAGGGCCCCAACAGTGAGCCTTGCGGGACTCCTGACGGAATGTATACAGGTGAAGAACTACAACCATTTATTACAACTATTTGACTTCGATTTTGGATATAAGAAATGAACCATCTAAACAAATCACCTCTAATACCAACGGACAACAGCTTCCTTAAGAGGACCACGTGATCTATACGGTCAAAAGCTTTGCTGTAATCCGTATAGACCACGTCAACCTGCATTGGATTTGACATAAAGGTAGATATGTAATCCGAGAATACAATTAGATTAGACACGGTGGATTTATTTTTTAAAAAACCATGCTGTTCTTCAATAAAGGTGTTACGAAGACAAGAATATACTTGATCGTGGACAATTCTTTCAAATGTCTTTGCAAATAGGCAGAGTTTGGAGATTGGCCGATAGTTTTGAACCTCATTTTTGGGCCCCTTTTTATGAATAGGTGTAATGAACGCTCTCTTCCAAATATTAGGAACTACGCCCTCGTTTAGGGAGCGGTGAAAAAGTATACATAACGGCTGTGCTAGCGAGTCAGCACAGCGGACGATAAAGATTGGAGGAATACCATCAGGCCCAGCTGATTTATTAATATCAACAGCTTTTAAAAGTTTGGATACTACCGCACAATCAACATGTATATTACTGATATCAGGACCGGTGTCAGTCAGACACAAACTATTTGTATCAACCTTAAGTGTGTTAGTGGTGTGTAGAAAGTTGGAATTAAAATAACGACTAAACATTTCACATATTACTTCACCGTCACCTGATGACCAGTTTTCATACTTCATATTGCTGGGATAAGTACCTGAAAATTTCTTACTTTTGACGTAGTTCCAAAATACCCTTGGTGAATTACAAATACTATTTTCTACGTTGTTTATATAATCATCATACATGGCACTCTCGAGAGTCTTAGCACGTTCACGTAATAATGTAAATGAATTTAAATCCGATAAGTTGCCATATTTCTTATATTTACTGTGAAATTTATATTTTTCTTTCAAAACTTTAATCAATGGAGCTTTGTACCAGCGAGGAAACTTTGTGGTATGTCTAAACAAGGTAGACGGTACATATTTATTACGTAATATTTCCAGTTTATTATAAAACTCAGACACCGCTTCCTCTACCGACCCTTTCTGAAGACAATCCACCCAGTCAATACTGTTCAGCTCATCACAAATTGAGATATAATCGCCCAGATGAAAGAGATATTTCGTTCTTGGGGACACGGATAATGTACGGTGTTGGATAAAGTCAGCAGAAATGCATAAAGATTTGTGGTGGGTATCTTCAGGAACTAATGGGTCATAACACATTTGTACATTAATAATGTTGTTACAGAATACTAAATCTAAGACTTTGTTATTAGAATTAGCTTGGTTATTAAATTGAGATAAGGAACATAAATCAAGAATATCAAAGAAGTCCCGTTGGATAAAACCTTGTACATTTGTAGCATGTAACGAATTTCCATCTTCTGATTCTGTCCATATTAAATTAGGCAAATTGAAGTCCCCAATAACTAAATACTCATCAGATAAATTGTTTGATACAATATCATATAGTTTTGTGTAAAAACTTTGCAGTTGAGTCAGTAATGAGAATCCTAAGTTTTCATTACATATGTAAACGACACAGAGATTCAATTTTAAACATTTTTGTGACGTAGAATGTTTGAGATTTAAAGTAATCCATATGTCCTCAGCTGACGAGTACCATTCACCACGTTCATGGGCGACAATCGTACGACGGACGGCGATCAACACACCACCGCCTAGACTTTGATTTGTACGAGTATAATCCCGGTCGCGCCTCCATACGAGATATCGGTCGTCAAATAATTCACTATTACTGAAGTCGTTGTTAAGCCAGGTTTCCGTTAAGCAAATTATGTCGAAGTCATTCAGTGCGATATTTCTATATAATATCTGTGCCTTTGTCCGCAAGCCACGTACATTCTGGTAGTAAATATTAAACATTATTACCACAAAGTTTTAGAAAAAGAATGAGCGCATATAAACGATTTAAGCTACTAAATAAAACATTTACTGCAATTAACAAGAGTAAATTATAAAATAATAAAGTAAACACAATTGTTATTAATGTAAAAATATTGAAACACAGACTGCATTCAATTAAATAGCATAAGAAACAAGCCAGAAAGATGTAAACAAAAGACCTAATGTGCAAGCAAAACAAGCCTTTAAGTATATTGACAATAGATCGCAAAAAAGATAAAAAGTAAGTACCGTAGGTAGATGGACCGAGACCCGTCGCATAAAAAACAATAGCGATAATGAGAAATGAATAGACCATACCTGCGATTCCCAACTTTCGTGTACACATATTAAATATTAGCAAATTAACTAGTACTGTTATGTTATTTTCTTTAGGTCCGCTTCCGTTTTGATAAGAAAAATCGGTGAAGTGGTGTTCTTCCGTACGAAAATTTTGCAGTTTTTTACCCATACGAAGGCAAAATCTCTTTCCTTGGCGATGATTTTCGCCCTGTTTAGCAATTTTTTATGAACCATTGTTAAGTGATCGTTAATATATATCCTGTTTGAAACATTGAGGCCAATATCCGCGGGTGTTAGGAATTTGCACTTCTTAGCCGCAGACACGAAGTTGTCTCTCAGGTACCGATTATGCAGAGATACAATTATATTCTTAATTGTATTTTCGCCACGAGTGGGCACTCTTGCAATGTAGTTTATCTGGTCGTTATTGATATTTACATTGAGTTTAGCGGATATTTTCGAGAGGATATTATATAGATTTTCTGAATTAGTGCTTGGTACACCCTTAATTTCTATATTGTTTAATCTAGCTCGTTGTTCAACTTCGTGGGCTGTCGTTTCTAGAGATTCTAAACGTAGTTCCAAGCGGGCCACATCGTCTTTAGCCTTCTTAAGAGATTGTAGTTCGAGGTCAATTTCAGATATTCTTTTTGTAATACCATCAACCAAATTGTAAATATGATCTAACGAGTTTTTTACGTCTGAGATCTCTGATTTGAGCGATTTAAGGTCCGTTATATCCTCTTGAATGCTTCTTACGGCGGCCAATAATTCAGGTAGTGATGACATTTGGTCTTTGAGGCTCCGAAGTTCCGCACGAACGCTGTCAAGATCACCAGTTGCAAAGGGACCAAGGCTGGTAGGAGATTTACCGGGAACAGGGCTTGCAGCTCCAGTATGTTTACAGGTAGTGCACTTCCACGTGGTTTTTCTGTCGCCTAATTTTCTGTAACCAACCTCCGTTATCCCTGCACAGGGGAAGTCAAACTGCTTAGTGCACAAGGAACATTGGGCACCATCTCTTGCTTCCACACCACAGCGACCGCATGTAAACATCGTTTCAGAATTGCAAGGTAATGACGATAATAGTATGAGGTTGACAACCGTATGCAGATTGCGTTAACGAACGAGCGCGCGGGACACGGGTGTGCGACTTGTTGTCTTCCGACCGACTGACTTTACCGATTTGACCGACCGATTTACGATTATTGATTTACAATTCTATTAAAATATTACCAAATAAACAAAGTTGCAGAGTTATTGATGAACTCAGAGCTATATTTTACTTTGTACATGGACAATCGAATTAGAATAATGAAAATATTAGCATGAAGAAACAAGGGCGACAGAGTGGCGAAAGTATCGGTTGCGCTCCCATTATCGCCGCGACACGGTTACTCCATATCGAGATAGTGTGCCACCATTCGCTACCTGCTTGGGAAGTGGCGTGCAAGTCTAGAGGCGGACAAGTTCATAGTAACATGATGACTTAACAAACGAAAATACCACTAAACGTTCTTCGTAAAATATGCCAATTAGTGTGAACTTGTGTTTTAAAGGTGAGAAAAGCCTTTCTGGTTCGACTTCAAAGACACCACGGCTGGCAGTTCTTGCGTTTCGTTGGAAGGGTGTGGTTGCCGGCATACTTTTATGTAAGACGACTATCATAGTCCTCGGGAGTAGCAACGCATCTGTGATTGACTTCAGATTGAACCTATGTTCTATATGAAGTTGATTACAGATGTCCATGGGCGGCAGTGACCACTTACCATCTATCGTAGACTGCATGTTCCTTTGCTGCTACAATCAGATAAAAAAATATTTCCCTTAATATCAATGTTAAGAGAAATGTTTTTTTAAGATGAAGAGAATAGACTAGAAATGTTCTATTTCGTAGGATATGATGAGGGAGACCTACTTATCCAAGGTGTTCCAACTTAGTCTTCAGAGGTAGCAACAAACATATGGGTAATCTGAGGTAAGACTTTATACTTATTTGGGATTGATTTCAGATGTCCACTCATTTGCTACTTCACTAAATAGTATAAAACATAGTCTTTTCCCGCTGTCTGTGCCTGTGTATGAATTGAAATGAATATAGTGGAGAAACACTGATTATTTTCGGTTTTTGTTTTATAGAAGAAACGAAATTCGCCAGGTCGGCTACTCTATATTAAAATATAACATAAGACAAGCTTTACTGGTTAAATCCCTACTTCCCTACTAATATTATAAATGCGAAAGTAACTCTGTCTGTCTGTCTGTCTGTTGCTCTTTCACGCATAAACTACTGCACCGATTCTTATGAAATTGTGTACACAGATAGTGGTGACCTTGGGATCCATTATAGGCTACTTTTTATTTCAAATAATGGGTTGAAAATGTTAAAATCGAGCATAAATGTTTGTATGGTAGTTCGTTTTTGACAAAGAGGTGTACTAATAATTCCGTCAAGGGGTATCATAGATTTGATTAAAAACTTATGTGAATAATAAAACATTAAAAAATATTGATTTTGAGTCGACAACATATATCCGTAAAACTCGGTATGTCGCGAATTTTGTTAAATTCCAATGCAAATGACAATCGCCATATTGGCCATTTCGCCTGGACGTCATCGTGAGTTCGTTCAGAAATAATACATATAAATTGGTAATAATTAATTATCATTGAAAATGGATGTGACATAAATTTGATTTAATTTACCCACAATATAAAATTACGAGGAATTACCGATGAGTTATATATTAGGTATACTTGCGCCATCTATCCACTACTATCTTGAATTACATTGAATGCGATAGGTGGCGTTATTAACTAAAACTACGAAGTCTATCGATAAATTAAATGTTGATGTTGAATACTAATAATTCCGTCAAGGGCTACGAAGCACTGGATTGCAACCTTAAATATAAAATTAATCCGCTATAGTATATCTCTATAACTTATGGTTAAGTAACAATATTTTTTTTTATGTTCCATATTTCAACTAAAAATATTACGTTAATTTCGAGTGTGTTTTCTTCTGTTCGGTATTAATCCTTATATAAATAAATGAATTCGTCAGCTTTTACACTATATGCATCAAATAAATACTTTTAAAGATATTAGAGATTTAAAATAATAAAGATCGCGATGTGTCTCTCGGCAGGGGTAGGTAACCGTCGCTCGCGCACGCTAATACATGCCGGCCGCCGATGCGTGTGCATTATTAATCTGACCACTTGATAGTGTCCAGTGTTGAGTAGGACACGAATGTTAAATGAGTTTGTAAGAGTAGCGTCTTTTGTACTAGACCAGTACAAACATTGCACTTCACCCTGCAGCATCACCCTGAGATCTTTTAAACATACTGCGGAAAAGTTAAAATCAATCTTTGTAATCAATGCGTTTTGGTTTAAATGTGGAGGAGGATTTGGTTTACAAGGTGCTTCTTGGTATTGTGTGACCACTAAGATTGTTAATTAATTCAAAGAAAGGCGGTTTACAATCGTCTAATTTTAAAATTCTAATTCTAATTTGTCTAATTTTTAAAATATTTTTACATAACAATTATGATCCTAACCACAAATACATACTTTAAATTCGTTTCTTCACTCTTTGTATGTCCGGGTAATCGCCTGAGCGGCTAAACTCATTTGGATAGGACTTGCACTATAGAAAAGGTTGTAGAATAACATAATTATAGACTACTTTTTATCATATAATTTCAACGGGGTCGAGATTTGTGCGGGAAAAACTTTGCGATACATTCACTTTTACGCGGGCGAAGCCGCGGGTACAGCTAGTCAAATATATAACTGCTATAATGATTTATCCTCCTCCTCCTTGACATTCACACTCGTCGCCGGTTGGCTGACCAAATTGCTATCTCCTGATATCGTCTGAATTATTCTCGGTATCGTCGATAAGTGTATTGTTATGCCAACTCCGGTTACTACGAAACGAAATACGATAATGATAAGTACTTTCATATCTCATATCGTACTCAAATGATACCATTGAATTATAGTACAAAATAAATATAAGAAACTCAAGTACGTGCCAACTAAAATCCTTCTTAACATGATTCGTAATTTCATGGATATGATAGAAGATAATTTAATTTTTATGAAGCCATTCCCAAGTCTACAGATATGATAACTTCAGTTAGGATAACATTTTTTTAAATGAACGTACCATCTATGAGCAAAATTTTATGGAACAGGGGTTATATCTGAAGTAAATCATAGGCGTTACTTCACTCGAGGATAAAGTTGGTAGCTTCATATGAATGTGAGCCTACATCTACAGCCTTTCCACAAAACATAAAAACTAGAGAACAATTAGATTAATTAGAACAATTAGATATGATGAATCTGAATCAAATTTATGCAATACTTGCTCTTAAGCTACATGAAGAGATCATGAAAAGACAAATTCGATAATGAAATTAAATTCCAATAGGTTAAACAATAAAAAACTATTTTTTCCTAGTATTGTGCACACAATTTCCCGCAAACGGACAATACGCAAGTATCCGGTACGTCCCAAATTACATTTCCGTATTAGCGGCGTCGATCGTGCCGCGTGCGTGCTTCCACGCCGGAGAAACCTACTGTACACTCTGACTCATTCATGTTACTGCTTCTTGAGCAATCGTACACTGTTCAATATTGATTTACAAATATGCCAGACAGGTAAAGGTATTTATGCAAATAAACAAGATATATATATCGAGAAGGACGAAAGAAGGAAAGTACATTTTAAATGCGATAAAACTATTACAATTTGCTATTAAGCTTCTAAATATTAAGGCACGCATATAATAGACATGTATCTATGATGCTAAATATGATAACCAATTCGCACTTGGCCAGCGCGGTAGACTATGGCCTAAGCTCTCTCATTCCGAGAGAAGACCCGTGTCCAGTAGTGGGACATAATGGGTTGACGACTATGATATGCGTAGCTTAATATTCTTATTAATATAATTAAAATATTAATCGCACACGATGCTCATGATTTCATAAACGGTAGATAGTGAAGTGATTAGTCATATGACAAGAAAGAGTAAGAGAGATGAGATGCCGACAAATGCAGCAAAGACGGTGGTATAATTGGGACATTTTGTATGGAAAAATTACAAACATACTACTAAAAACAATATTATTTCTTCAAATTAAGTAGAATTCAACAGAGTAGGTATGACCATATATTGGACAGCCGTCACTATGTCGACTGGTGACGATGCAAGGTACATTCCTCGCAAGGGAAATACTGTAAAACCTGCTATTGCACATCGTTTTGCAACTTTACTGGCTCTATAATTAATACTTTGAATCTAATTGGACTTGCAACTTACATTTTATGAAGAAACAAGACCATATTCAGCATACAGTGATAAGAGGACACTCGATATCGATGAAATAGTACGTTTTTAAGTAAGTATTTAAATATGAATCATACGAAACATGTAAATTATTACATTCTAATGAATCAGTCACTTAAAATGCAGTATGCTAAGATGTCGTAATGAGCACACAACGAAATACGACGAATTCAGAAAACAAGACAAGAAAATCTAAAACAACATTATAAATGCTTCATTTAACACGTGCTGTTTATATTATTTTTAAAACTATAACACTAATAAGTGAGACTTCGAATGTAAAAAAAAGGAAATATAGTGATTTCCTAGTTAAAACTAAGCCCGATTAAATTTTAAACATACTTTCGATAAAACTTGTGTACGTACCGTAAAAACGTATAACACAAATATTAAATTACCTCGTTATGATAACCTGATAATGCTTGTGTAGATATTAGAAGAACATAATATGACGACTATTACGGTTCTTACAATTTTTTTTTCATATTATTTGACGTAATAACGAAAATTATAAACACAATTTATATTACAAAATTTTCTCCCAAGGAACGATAACATAAATCATTTTGGTTAGGCACTATTCAAGAATACATAAGAGGCATAAATTAAATTAGCTGGTAAAGCACACAAAAGGCTCGGACTCACCAAAGACGTATGAAAATAAGACGGTAGATCGATCCCACTACGATGAACTAAGATAAACCAGAAAAAAGAGACAAATATGAATGTCCCCGCAAGTGAAGGGTAGCCAGCGTGAGCAACGATACAAACATAAAAAGCCCATCGTACTGAGACAGATTTTACTTGAAGATCTAATAGATCTAGAAGAAAAGCTAGATGAATCAGTGTTTACTAGAACATTTACTTTCACTGTTGTAGTATTTTATGATAAAGAAAAGGGTGTATCTCGTCAATTGGTAAAACACATAAATTATGGTAAATTGCCTAGTTCAAGCAATTACAAAATTCGGACCAATTAGAAATATGCAAACTAAATATGATTAGTCCGATTAGAATATTTCAATTTGTGCTAGTGTTGCCAAACATAATGTAGTATCGTTCTTTAATATAATACAAAAAATAGCGTTAAAAAGAGTCGTTAGATATATTTAAAGTATGTCGCATTAGCGTATAGTCGACATTATTGCACTTTTCAATAGTACTACAAAATCTCTATAGTTCTTGAAAAGAAAAACTCGGGACGCTAGTTTATGAAATAGAATTGTTTGGATGTTGGGAAGATAGAGGTTTGTCTCAGCACGATGGCTTTCGCCCCCAGGACCAGACGTACCTGTGAGGAAGCCGCGCTTGGCGTGCAGGCGGTCCATCACCTGGCCCACGATTTCGCCTCCTTGGGGAAACAATAATCGATTTATGTGGTATTCATATGAATTCTACCTGACATGCCCTCTTACCAAATTGATAACAAGTATTGGGGGCTAGCAATCTGCCTATGAAAACCCGGGTCGTTATACAACTTAAGATCTTACAATGCTTCTTAAAGAGCTAGGTAGTATGTTACATACCTAATTAATAGAATGCTAAAAGATAAAACGACAGATCTATCCTAGCGGGATGTCGAAAGAAATGAGAGAAATTATTCTTCAATTTCCATTAAATAGAGAAAAATATTAAAATTGAAAAAAAAAACAATAGTTTTATTCTACGAAACTTAAATAAAAACAGATTAACTGCAATCATATCAGCCATTCAGAACAGTTATTACGTAGATATATCTATCATCAACAATAATTTTGTGAAAAATAATTCATGAAACATGATCGGTCTCGTTATAATGATTGCAGAATAATTTACATGCAGTTACTAGGGCCCCAGTTTAATCGAATACAGTTCAAGTACAATAGTACAATACACAAGGTCGACCCTCAGGTGCGCCGGCGCAATGATTCACTACACTTTTATATCTATGTACTTTACCTACTCTATTATCAAATATCCAGGCAACATTGTTAATTGTTCGCGTGATATCTTTTATTGCAGTGCAAACTACGTTGCTCTGTAAATTGGGTCTAAATTTCGTGACCACATTCTTTTTATATTTGGTAATGTGAATGGATTTTTCGTTAATAATAGGAGTTAAATTTACAATACTTTTTTATTTAATATATGTACTTTCAATGCCTGCCAATTTGAAGTACGACTCTGTAGAAAGTTAATCACATTCGTGTTAATTTGTCCATGGTATGTCTTGAATATAATGTGGAAAACTGTTAAAACAAGATTTTCTACATTGATATTAACATACCTATTATTTACACGACTCGTTGTATTTCAAAGAAAATTACAATCCTGTTACTACTAACCTCGTGACGGCATGTAACAACATTCCAGGGAGGATGTTAATAACTTTATGTGTTTAACATAATTATTAACACACCGTCATCGTACCATTCCACAATTTGCAACTATACAACGTTCTCGCAAATAAACATATCTGTAACTGGAATATTGCCTAGACATAAAGTACACTGCTATATTCACGCAACCAGTTGTAATTTAGATCAAAACTCCTTTAAATCGATTAGTTAAAAGCTTTAATGGGCTTCACAGCATCAATATTTATTTTATTCCAAGAAACCTGCGTGAAAAAGTACTATCTATCAAAGCCTTAAATACATTCTCAAATAGCTTATAATGTATTTTTAGTTAACTATTATAAATTCTTACTGTTGTAAGATTAAATTAGTATCATTGTTAACATTTATTAGAAAATCAAATTATTTTTAAATTCAATTTATTGTTAATTAAATTTATTATAAATTTTTATTATAAATATATATTATTAATATCTTCTAAGATTGTGTATCTATGTATACCTACTGATAGATACATTTTTCCTTGTTAGTGCAACGTTATACATAAATTAAGTAATGAAAATATATAGGATATTGTCATTCTAATTATAATAAACGAGTAATTATATTCACGGATGATCTTGCAAACAAATGACATCATTTGATTTTATGCTTATCCAGAAACGTATAAAACTAAGTCGCGTCCCGTTGTTTGTCTCTATGTACGCTTAGATCTTTAAAACTACGCTACCGATTTTAATGCAGTATTTTTTATTAGATAGAGTGATTCAAGAGGAAGTTATATATGTATTATACATAAATAATATAGTGAACACTGATAATTTTAGATTTTTGACTTATAGGCGGAACTATGTTCGCCGGGTCAGCTAGTTAAACATATTACAATGATAAGCGACATTTTGTGAGGAACTATGTATGTAACAAACATTACTCTTACGCGCAAAAACAACTGGTCAGATTTTGGAAAACATTGAAACACACATCGATTAGTATCTAGATTATCACATACTCATTTTCATGAAGGACGTGACCGAAGCGGACGAAGTCGCGCGAATAAGCTAGTCATGTGTAAATAACGCGGATGTATATAAAGATTATTGAGTTAACACATTCATAAACATTACAGTACCTACTTGGACCTACCCGATACCACATGACTAATTATGCTAACAGAGAAATCTACCTACAGCTCAGTATAGAGCGAAGTATTCTCGGTGGAAAATCATAACCGATAGAGAAACAGTCCGCTAATGAATCAATCATGAATCAACGGGAGCCACGGAGTTCAGTGTTATTATCGTTACTGTAAGATGTTTCAATGACAGATTAGATGGAAATGTATCTGCATATTCATTACTGCTAGGCTGCTGGCTTTATTCATGATAAGAACTATACATTCGACGGAAATAAGTTAATATATTATTTCAAAAAAGTGTGTGGTTACTTATGTACACGCGCTAGAATTTATACTTCTTTGGCGTAACAAGATAAAAAAATAATAACTTTCGCCTTATTCTCATCATTTTTTCATAACGAGGTTAAAGAAGTACCTATAACTTCAAAAAAAAAACTTGCGGCACTCGGGGACTGCCGCGGTAAAGCTACTGCATAGCATTTTCATTCTCATTCTCATTTTCATTTCAACATCACACTGTGACTTTTGTGTGACGAATCTTAAAATTTCACTCTCATCACATTTTCATAACGCGCCTAAAGAAGTAAAACTTCAAAAATAAAAACCTGATTGTTTGCATACTATGATATGATATACATGTCATATGTTACAATCCGTTAAGCTATTAGGACAGTAGCGCGTGCCAAAGTAATTGAAATTACATAAGCTCGAAAAACATTACTCTCTTCTGTAGCAGTCGGAGAAAATAATGAAATCTTTGCAGGTGGTAGAACCAGTGTAGTTCGACCGGGGAAGTACCACCGCCACACCTATTTCTAGCGTGAAGCCTTCATTGCGTTTCGATGGAAGGGTGTGGTTGCCGGCACACTTATATGAGGCGACCATCTCAGTCCTCGGAAGTAGCAACGCATCTGTGATTGACTTCAGATAGAACCTATGTTCTATATGAACTTGCTTACAGATGTTCATGGGCGGCAGTGACCACTTACCATTAGGTGGACATGCAGTCCACCTAAAGGCAAGTGTTCACTGCCGCCCACGCCGCTCGTTTGCTACTTCAGTCAGATAAAAAAAAACAAATCGTATCTGACACCCTTACCTAAATATATCTTTTAGAACCAGTAATCGTGTCATTTGTTCTTCAACAAAATGTGTAGGTTCAGTGGCTTCATGGTATACGAATATGTAACAAAGATTTAAATTAACAAAATTGAACTAACAAAAAACAGTTCTTGTTGTGTTGTTTATGTGAGTTATCTGCTATTAAAATTTACAATATGATCTAAAATGTATGCTTTTTTATTTTTAACCAAATTTCGCCAAGTTTTTTGTCAATATAACAGTTTTAAGCCTGTCGAATTTGTTGTCTTCCAGTCCTTCTGAACTGTTTTTGATTTTAAAATATTTCAAATATTTTAAAATAAAATCTGTTCAGTTGTAATATTATTATTACGATGTTATGAAAATAACCATGACCCACGCGTGAACGAGGAAGCATAATTAAATATAAATTTATTTTCATATAATTACAACAACACTTAAGTACATGAAAATAAATAAGAAATATGGTTTCAAGTGGTTCTTTTAATTCTGAAGTTATGAGGAGCCTATCATTTACTTAACAAGTATAAGTAGTTACATACATTACTACTCAACACTGATACCTTGATGATTCATATTATTAACAATTTCCTGAATTATTTTCCTGATAACGTCCTACGTTACGTATTTTACTTAAATATCAATAAATACATATATAACGCATCCTTTTTTTTTTTGATATCGAGGGGGAAACCTTCGAAAGGTACCCGACGCCGTGGGAGCAACGCCGAGTTATGTGGGATGTTTACCTCACTAAACCCGCAAATTTTCTACTTTATTTAATAATTCATAATTCATTCGAGACAGTAGCCACATTAAATAAATTACATATTTGTTTCTTAAATCTTATCTTACTAACATGTATTATAAAAGTTAAAGTTGTGGTGAGGTTTAGACGAATATATAGACTGAACTAACATATTCTATACATGATGAACGTGTATGAAGCGGGCGGAGCGGCGTGAAAAGTGCAGTTATATGATAAAATGCTAAGTTGTCTTCTGACAGCACACGGCAACACGATAACACGTCAACAAACGTGACGGTTGCACATGGGTTTTACGAGCTGGCGCGTCCCCGCGACACGTCTATACCATTGACGTAATGAGTAATCAAGGTCTCGTTAAAGACTTGAATAAATAATACACCGTTAATTTAAAATGTGATTAACGAAGATACCGAACTTGTTTTAGGCATCACAGAGATAAGCATTGTTTGAGACATGATGAAATTCATAGATGCATGTCGAAGAGATTTTCTGAAAATCTTCAAAATATCAACCATCGTTTATACATAGAAGATCGTATAGGCCAACATTTATTTGAAACAGTATAGAAAGAGTAGGATCAAATAAAAGAATTAAACATAGAATAAATATATGCAATATTATGAAGACAGATTTTTTATGAAACCAAAAATTGTCTGGTATTCAATATCATATAGTAATGCAATAATCTTTATCTATTGCCTTTCTACAATTCATGCACGTGGAAAATCTGTAAGATTTGTCATATTATATCCAACCATACATACCAAAACAGCAACGAAACTGATACATATAGGTATTTCATCCTTACAACTGTTATACGGCGGAATACACATGACGTTGGTAGACCAAAGTCCAACTTTGAAAAATAAGTTAAACGGCAACCATGCAAATAACACGAGTACAGCAAGAGCGTTAATTACAATGACGCAACGAACAATGAGAGTTGAGAGGGCACCGAACAAAGGAGGTCAACTCTTACACGCCAAAATTGAATGCCTCATGCATACAGCAGGTAATTGACTCGCTTTTATGATTATTTCATGCTAATACAAAATAAGTTTTTTATCTGTAACGACAAATACGTCTGATGTTTTTACCCGTCTGCGTCAGACGGGGGATTTTGTTTTTCGAGGGTTTGTATGTAAGTATATATGTATGTACATATGTTTCTATGTATGCCCATATCTTTGGTACGCGCTATAGCCCAAACGGCATGACGGATTGAAACTTAATATATTATTCGAATAGAATCACTTGACAGAGTGACATAGGCTATATAATTTTTAAATATGGCGCCTGAAATCATAGAAAAATGGAGGAAGAGTGTTTTGAAGTGAAACTTCTTTAGCCGCATGAGGGTAAAATTTTTACAGATGAAACGTCACGCCGGTATGCAACGGAAGTGTCGGAAAAGAGAGAGAGAGTGATCGAGACCGATTGAGAGAAAAAGTGAGACAGAGCGAACGTCGTATCACGCCTTTTTCCCTTCCTCTTAATCTTGGAAATTTAAAGTTTTAGATTTGTATAAATATAAACAAGATTTATAAATTAGTTCGCCAAAGAAGTTTCACTTCTGACATGTGTACTTTGTACGCACGCATGTTTTTTTTTTACAATTCTAACAACATAGGCTTCAAATGACCCAAAAAATAATAAAAAAGACCGTATACCTACTTAAAAAAAACTGAAACTGAAAGAAAACACGTTTTAGGAGGTCGTGCTTTATGCTTTAGTAATTTGACAATGTTACGATTACACTATATGCTCTAATATTGATTATACAATGAAGAAATACTATTAATATGAAATACAGATACTACAAATGCAAGACACATATACGTGAACAAAATATCGACATACCTTTAAATCGAAGAAAATATGTGGATGCAATTTAAGAACTACATTTTTTTTTGCTTCAAAACGACAGCAGACGAATGAATGAAACCAGTTGTGAGATGCAACGTACAACGACTTGCCGAACTGGTGTTCCAATTATATATTTATACTTTTCATTGAATATTACATCAGTGGAGATAATATTTACCATAACTTTACATAACTAGTATGTAAAAATGCTGTTGACGTTTTTTAACTTAATCTTGGCGCGTCTGAGGAAAACGTGATTTTTTAGCAAAGAATTAAATTACGCGCGCAATGTAACACATTTATTAGTGAACTGGCAAACGAGCATGCTGTCCACCTGTTGACAAGTGATTACTGCCCCCATGGACATCTGTAAGTACTTTTACATACAACCAGATTTCTATCTGAACTCAATCACAAATTTGTTGCCAGTCCCGACGAGATGGTCGTCTCATACAAAAGTGTTTTTGGTTCTACCACCTGGTATTTTAGATTTAACGTTTTTTAACATGGAACTAATCCGCGTGCGTTGATGCATACACATAATTTATTTGAAGATTTACTTTATTGGTCGTTTACTCGTGAAAATTTGTCTCAGTACATAATATAAATTGATTTATTACGCCATAGGAGTATAATTCTTTTTTGCGTAAGTACATAATTATTTACCCATCAAGCTTTTGCTTGTAAAACGTTAATCATTATTATTAATAACATCAAATCGTAACATGATTATTTCGCAGATCCACGCTGCGGTTACGATATGAGATGCAGACCAATGAGCTTGAAGTTACCTGTCAATGAATATAATGAAGCTTTATCACTACCAAAGTATCACTTTCAGCAAAGGAAGCCAGGCCCGATGAGCCTCATCTAGAAAAACATGTTTATACTGACTGTTTGGTCCTTTTTTATTAATCTGCTTGTATCATACCTACTTACTGTTATTTAAACTGTAATGAAATCATGTATTTTTTTATAAAACTCTGGGTAATTCCCTCCGCTTTGACATTGCAGTTGTAGGTATGCACCAATTACAGATTGCGAATAATTGTTCCAAATCATAGCATAACATCTAATTTTATAACAAAACGAATTCAGTCGAAACCCAAGAACTATCGTCATTATGGTTAGGTATATCAAAATAAAGACCTACCCTAAGATCGAATCATACGAAAATAGATATTGCCATAATCAAATTGCATATATGTAGCTTTGCCAATCTGAAGAGGCGTTGACCAACAAATATACAAGACAAGTGTGAGAAATAGCTAAAAGGTCTCGATGAATAGTGCAGGACGATTTTATAAAAGTAAATCCTATTCGTGTCTTTGTGCTTATCGCAAAGAAACAAATAATCTTAAAATGTAAGTGTTTCCTTTCCACCCGCTTATAGTCGCGCCATACGAGTGGGCGAAACTAATCCATTGACGGCACAACTTCTGTCTATCGTACCGCGTATTTACATAATATTTTAATGATACCGCCTAAATACGACTAACGCATTTGATTATAATAAAAAAATACGTAATAAAAAAACGTGAGACGGGAAGGAAGTCGTTAAACACGTAAAATTATTATAAGAAGCGTTTCTAGTTCTCATGAATGTATGATCTACTTCACTTTTATGTTCCCGTTTAATTTGAGTTTTACACGTATCCGTCGGAGAAGCAGTGGCTACCCAATAAGTCTACTGTAGTTTGCAATCACAAATTAATTTTTAGCTCATGGAAAAATTACAATTTCAAAACATGCGTTCATAATTTCATGACTAATAAGACTTAATTAGTTATTTGTTAATTGTTATGTATATTACGTATAGGTAAATTCTAGATTTTATACATATTGGCTCTACCTATATTACTACATACGACGCATTTGGCTTAAAGCCAAATAAAGAAAGTACTTAAATATTTACAGAACAATTAAGAATGTGACCACTGGGCGCGATCAATCTTCGGAGAACTAATAGAAAAGTAGGTAGTTGAAATAGCAATATTTTTTAAACTTGTTCAACGCGTCGAAGAGGCAAGACTTTGCAGTCTTTCTCTGTCGTTAGGCGTTCGATTGACCCGCTTGTTCCACACTCGAGAACGTCCCTAGCGTTCCTAAGCCGCTCTCCACGTCACTCGTGTCAGATCCGTGAGCTCAGCAAAGGGACAAAATTACGTAAGTGGTCAAACAAAACAAGAGTCGGTACTCGGTAGTTGGCACGCCTTTCAATCGGACGTGGCTACACTTTCGCCGCGGCGTCGCGTGCCGGCGCCGCGCGCTTCCTCGCCTATTGTTTTAATTGTCATCACTGTGCCGGTCCATTATAGACCGTGTCGTAGTTCAACGACCTACACCCACTAGTCTTACTGACACCCTGTGAACGGAGTAGAGTAAACAAAGCCATTGTATTTGTACCGATTTGCAATTACGTGTTATTAACTTTCTCGTCTTCACAGGAAAATAATGTAGGTTATATGTATATTATATACGATCTGTCACTCCCGGCTCCGCCCATTGTTATTACATAGTAAAAGGTAGAATATACAAATACCGAATCACAATTAGAGTGTTTCGGTGAATCTGGTGACAGTGACTACAGCCTTTGTACTGTAATTAGGTATTACAAAATCAAAAAGACCATGATGACTAATATTTACATTTTGTAACTTTCCTCCATTCCCCTATACCGTAATGTCATCAGTAAGACATTACCTACACGTAACATGGTTATTGTTCGGAAATTTATTTATTTGTAATAAGTTACGTTTTGCCTAAAAGCATAGGTATATGAAGACAATTTTAGACACAAAGTGATCTACATTGATATATTATCCTGAAAAAAAAATACCCTATTTGTTAAGCAGTCGGGGAATAGGCAGATCACAAGCTACTAAAAATGAGAATACATATACACTGTAGGTAATATCTGTAACACGATAATATTAAATGTTAACACCAATTCGACATTATTAAATACTCTTCTAAAAGTTAAATGAACAGTTTATTTAATACAGACAAAATGAAAAATAATAATTTGGTAATTTTCAATTAATATTTAGAAGTCCCCTAAGCTACATTGTAAGGGTATTTATGTAAATAATTTTACATAAGTTCCTTTTCCATTTATGGTTTAGGTGTTTGAAATACTATATAATACATTGATTAGGTATGTCATATTATTACTTATGACTTTGCAGATCTGCAACTACTGCAAGACGTGATTCATTAAACATAGCTATTTATTTCGTAATATGATTTATCGAATTGCTACAACTCTCACGTTTAATGCTTAAATAAATGTTTGATATGCATAAAATATATGCACTAATTAAACATTCATGGCATATTTGAAATAAGTAGATAAGAAATGGTACAATATTAAATATCGATATGATATTATTAATACCAAATTATATCATTGAAATTTAGTTGATTACAGTTTTTGCACTCAATAAGTGTGCATACAAAGATTTAGATGAGAGAAAATCTGGGAAAATGTAAGTTAGATAATGTCAAAATACATCAGTCCATATTAGAATTTATTATGAATTTGTTTTTGTATTAATTCTTACAATTTTAAGCAGTATAAGTAGAAAGGAAGCAGGATTAATAACCACCGCTACAAATTTATACTTATTTGTGTTGTGCAACTGTTCTTCCATTTCAGTAAGCTAATTCAACACTCATAGCCCCCATACTAAAATTTTCTCGAGCCATGAATGCCATGGGCACACACATAATATAAAAACACCCAGACACAGAACAAATATCAGAATTTATCTATAAAAAATCTAGCCGAGGATCAAAACCCAGAAATTGATGCATGTCAGACTGGTATGGTGACCATGTGGGTTGTCATGTAAAAGCTTTCTGCCATACAAATGAGTTGACCATCTTAGGCCTTAGGTGTGGCATCACTATCATTGGATAAACTTAGAATGCATATTCTATATGAAATTGGTAATATATGTGGCATGAGTGGCAGACTCATTTGCTACTTCGATCTTATTAAAAAATATGAAGAAGTAATGAAAATACCGCAAGCAAACATGTCGGCACCCTTTCATAAAGATGACCTAAGCATACATTATGTATGCTGTCACCAGAGCTAACATACACATAATCTAATTTTAGTGATTGTCTAAGTGCTAATAGTAACAATATATGAATTTCGCGCTGTACATTATCATGGCTTGATAAGGATGCTTATTCAGGTCAATATCTGTTGATAAGACACACTGCTTACTTCATATCTAGTAGAACTGTACATACCTGTAGCGCTGAGGATATAATAACTACAACCTTGTTTGAGAAGTGTTAACTTACACACATACATACATGGAGTTGTTGCCTGCGAATAATGGTTTTTTCAACATATTAAAACTATTCTACTTTATGCACAGAAGTTTTCATGAAAATTGTAATTAACACCATGAAACATGTACTACATAGACTAATGTCTCTCAATATATAGAACACAAAAATATATATTAATTTATAACAGCAATAATTGAATAATGTTCTGTTAATTTGCTTGTGAAAATGTTTGTTCTAATTTCATTCTCAGCTTTTGAACACTCACACTGCAACCTAATCATGTGATTGTCTCAAGATAATAATGTAACGGATTAACTGCCTAAATATGTCCTTGTAATTGTCATATATATTAAATGTGTGGCATGAGAATGGCCAAACACAATCGGCAAGTATGGAGAATGGGATTTTTAACTCTAATAAGAAATTTTGACATGCATCACTCACCTTTGATGAGTGGCTCGGTGACAACATTGACGTCTTCTTGTGGGATCATGTCCATAAGTCGGGCGATGTCCGTAGCCAGCATGTGGTCGACTACTTCCAGAAGTTTTGGCTTCAGTGGGTGGAACTTTGTAAAGTCGTGGTTGGCTAGTGTTTCCTGCATCTTCTTGATATCAGGGAAGTCACCAGGAGAAATCTGCTGCTCTCTCTGGATTCGATCATACACTTGGCCCAGATTTTTGATCAATTCCTTCTTTTTACCATCCTTACCGAACATGGAGGGCATCTCTTTTCTTAACTCGCTAACAATGTATGCATGAACTTTAGCAAGCCGTGCCCTCTTGATCAAATCGTTTAGCTTACGCAGCGCCGCATTTCTGGGTAGCGACTGCATGTCTCTGAAGAGGTCCTGCTCTTCATCCTCAAACAGCCTCCTGTTCACATCGTACCGCAAGGGTTGGTCCCAGAAGGAGCCGATGTACACTCTGGCCACTTCGGGCGTCTGCAGCACTTTGCCCAGCGACCACATGAGAGCGCCGTACACTCGCATCAGCTGCTGGTGGTCGATCATGTCCGCCTTATTCAACACGATGCGGATTTTGTCATCGTGCCCTCTCAACGCCTCGATACTTCTCCTGAACTCGTCGGAAATATCGAGTTTATGTGCGTCGAACAGGAGGATAATACGGTCGACGCGCTCCGCGAACCACTCCAGAACGCCGGTGAAGTCGTACCCTCGGTCTACTCGCTGCTTCTCCCCGGACAAGATGCCGGGCGTGTCCACGATGGAGATCCCGCGTAGTACCGGCGACGCCACCGTGGAGCACTGGAATCTGTTGAGGAAGGCGTTGCCGAATTTGCTGAGAGGGCGGAACTGCTTCTTTGGATCGACGACGAGTGCGTTTCCGGGAATTACGCCCTCTTTTTCATCGAACATTACAGCGATGAACCTATCGGTAGTCGGCTCCGGCCCGATTCGTATACCCGGAAAATCTCTTTCGAGAAGGTACTTGATAAAGGTAGTTTTACCGGTCGAATACTGGCCTACGAGTAAGATCATCGGCTTCGCGTCGAAGTCCGGGTCCTCCAGCTGTGGGGAGTGGAAATCGTGAAATTGGTAATGCAGCTCGAGCGGCAAAAGTTTGGTTTTGTAAATCTTTTTAAGACCTTCCACGACATTGTCGATACTTTCGGATTTTTCACCCTCTTTTTTCAACCAGCTAAACATGATTGTAATGGGTCCTGTTTGCTATACGTAGAAACAATTTAAACACAAGTTCACTCACTTCACCACAATTAAAATAAAATTCTAACTATTTTAGCGAGACCACCGCGACCATCCTACTTCACAAAAATAAAATGAATGAAATGAAATGACGTCAATGACATGTGTGACGTGACCATATCAATGCTGCCAGCTTAAAATCTAATTTTCAGTTTTTCCGTATAAAACATTAGTACGATTAAATTTGAATACAGCCATGTACCTACTACAACATACATGTTAATCCAATTTATTATTTTTAAATCTTACTTACATCTTACGTCTATGTCCTTAATATTTAAGAATACAGATTTATTAATTCTTAAAAGTTTGAAAATCAGCGTAGTGAATAAAACTATATAAATTGCTTGATGGGTCAATTTAAAATGATTATAATTTCAACAGCCATGTGTAGTGTGTGGGAAACGACTGGAAATAGTCATCACTCGTTTATTCAAGAAAATTAAAACGCTGGATGTATTTTTCATTCATGTCATTGGTTGTTTTCCGGATTTCTCCTTACCTATCACAGCCTAATTTTAATCAATGTTTGGCTAAATGATAAACAAGAAGCCAAGACCGACAAGCAAAAACCCTATTGTCAGATTTGACACTTGACAGATGTATGACAAGTTACAAAGCATGTTTTGTGGTTATCCTGTTTTGCTTTTGTGCGTATTTTAAAAGAAAAGAATTAGAAATGACTATATTTCACGACGAGATTGAAATCGAGGACTTTGAATATGAGGAAGACGAAGAAATGTATTATTATCCATGTCCGTGTGGAGACCGGTTTCAAATCAGTAAGGTTAGAATATTTTTTAAATTTTTATCGATCATTATAAAGCACCGGTACTTTAAAATTTGTAGGTCTTAGAGATATTTGAAGTGCTTAGTCTTAAAATTAGTCATCTTTTAATATGCTGTAGGCTATCTATATACACAAATGCTTCATTAATTGACATTTCAGGAAGAATTGATGGCGGGAGAAGAGGTTGCTACCTGTCCCAGCTGTTCCTTGGTGGTTAAAGTGATTTACGATTTGGTAAGTGGCTAAGCTTTGGATATGTTTACTAATTTCTACTTGTTCTTGGTGAAGTACAACCTCAACCTCCTTACAAAGTTACGCAAAAGTTATGGAAAAAAAAAACAGGAGCATGAAGTCTTTATGATGGTAAGTGATGACTGTTGCCCATGTAAATCTGTTACTAATTTTATTTAGAACTCAGGTTCTATATGAAGCTGATCATAGATGCTCTGCCACTCATGTTAACTGAGATGGTTGCTATGTATGTAAGTGAACCTATAATTACTCCCTACCACTATATTATTTAATATGAGAAACAAATGGTGTTACCTCCACAGTCTAATTACTGGTTCTATGACCTTTAAAAATAAAATTATTGAGTTTTCATATTTTTAGAGCTTAACATTGTACTCCTATTTCATAAAGGTTATACTTAAAAAATAGATGATTACATTTCATATTGTGACATTTTTCACTAGAAAATTGTACTAAATCAAATTATTAAAAGCATAGTAATATGATTGATACAAGCCATACAAAATTTTGTTGCATACTGGCAGCTAATTTCTATTTAATATTACCTATAATAAGTACATACTTTGCCTGTTTTAGGAAAAATTCAAAGCAGAGGCTGAAGAAATACGTGGTGAAGATGGAGACAAAGAAACTGTAAAAGCTTAAGAGAAATCCATCGATGATGTGAGTCATACAAATGTGTCATCACATGACAAGATGGCTGACCACACGGTCTCTGCAGATGGCGCCCGGAGTTGCAATGATGCTGTGATACTAATAATAAACATCCGTTGTACATAAGTGTACAGAATTGCAATAATATATTATATGGTTACAATTTAATAAATGATATTGCATATGTTTTTTTTTTTTATTTTACAGTTTATCACAATATTAGAAGGCTCACCTCAGATATTAAATAGTTGTAATTTTGGCTGTAATATGCAATCAACCCTTAATTAAAAAGTATATTGTTATTCTTTGACTTTTAATTTCTTTTTTGCTATAGACATATGGGCCCCTAGGCCAAAAAGGAAAATTTAATCAAAAAAACTATGTTGTATGTTGACTGGTGCTATGAATAGTTAATTATAACTGAAAGATTTTAATATAAATGCCTTTTATGCACATTGTGTGATCTTAAGTAAGACCATAATTTATAATTTATTTGCAATTTTATTCCTATAAGATTTGCACAATTTTCACCATGTAATAATTTGTCACATAGTGAAAAAGTCCATTTGAAAACCCCCATCATATGTCTTTCTATATTTCAATAAAACTGCATGTTATAGTAGAATATGTGATCTATATTACACTCCTAGAACACAATTTCTTACAACTTAACAATTAAACATGGTCAGTGTATATTTTCTGTAAGTATGTATTAAACAAAAGATTAATCACAAACTAAATGCAGTTGACTAGCTACAAAATACTTTTCCTATAATTCTCACATCTATCTAAAATATTCAAGCTATGAATATTGATATTGTCATGTTATAATTAACTTGCAAAACGATAAGTACATTGTACAGAGTAGGTATAGTTCCTAAATAAATGTGATATACATTTTATTAAATGTTTTCGAGAAATATTTTATATAATTAATGCAACATTGCTTATGATATTACATATTTATAAGTTTACACTAGAGATATTTTAGTGTGAACACTGGTTTTTATACATTTTGCGATGGAAGGATACTTTTGAGCTATCCACCTGGAAACATTGTTGAATACAATTTTTATGCGCTATACATTTTGCAACTACAATAGCATTTAAAGCAATTAATATTGGAATGAAAATATACTCTTATGTAACTAAATGTTAACATTTAAAATATTATAGGAATCAACAGTTTTAAATAAGCGAGTTTGTCATATTCCATTCATCAATACTTATATTAAGCATATTATAAAATATGATCTATAATTTAGGCAATACAAAGGGCATGGAAGTTATAACAAATCTGTATCATCCTCCATATGTCAATTTTAGAAAAAAATAAAACCAATATGACTAGAAAACGCAATTTGCGATTGTAATTTTATATCATGAATTCTCATGAGTTGAGAGAGCTCTCATTTATGATTATCTTAACTGTGTTGTATACAATGATACTAAAGTTTTCGATATGCGGCATTACCATCAAATTCATTAATGTAAAATCCCTGCATATTAAAAATAAAATAAATGTTCGTCCCTTAATTACGTACGGAGGTTATTTAGGGATTTTGTGGCTACCCTCAACTTTGATCTACCCATTATGATGAGATGTTTTAACACACTTTTTCGAAAAATTCAAGTGATATGATCCAACATCTCTGAATGTGAGGTGTGGCTTAACGCATAAACAGTTAAACACCTTACATAATTAATGTACACCAGATCCGAGCAGGGGAGAACTTGAGCATCCATACACACAAAACAACATAGGCAGATAGTAGTGAAGCGACACTACAGTGTTATATCGTCGATTATATTATTTACTTTATATTAAATCTTACCTAGACTGAGTGCTTTTGTGAGGCCATAATATTGAACACTGTAATTAAAAAACATGTGAAAATACATAACTTTTGTGCTTTTAAAATGCTATTTGTATATATATGTATATACATTCTGGAGACTAATTTGTTTATATCCCTATGGCCCAAGCTTTCCGAGATATTTACATTTAATTTCAAAACTCATTTATCTAGCATCCATACTACTTACAATAATTATATTAATTCATTATAAAAAATGTTTTATTTAAGCAAATCAATATGTTTTTACGCTTATTATATATTACTTTTACACTTGATATAATTATGTTAATATGAGGAAATTACGTAATATTTTAATTAAATAATAATTGTATCTCTCTGGTTGATGTGTTCAAAATCTGACACTGTTTAGTAGCTGGAAAGTCATGAGCATCTTCATACCGGAATTAGCTTACTTCTATATCAAATATAATGTTATATACGAGACAAACATGGGCAGCATTTTGAAATGATCAAGATGTCAATTTTTATATACATCGGAAATGTTAAGCCACAATAACACTTTATCACAAGTGACATTTGTATTAGTGTTTTTTGCTTCGTTGTGTACCTGGGATCTATTGTAAGCTCGCATTAGTCGACTCTCGGGCTTGCTCGGCGAATTCGATTGAATTAAATTAGATTCGGTAACCCGACGGATCACTCGAAGACGGTCCGCACGTCGTTTCCAACAGACATTGCTATCCCGTGTAGACTGACAGGTGTCCCACTTCCACTCAACGTCCCCGATTGCAAAACAACTAGTATCACCGCAAGAGACGCTCGCAGGCGGGTATTGAGGAACTCGGGCGTCCCCGCCGCGAGCGGGTGTTAGAAGACACCGGGGGCGAGACCCTAGGTGGTGTGGGCCAGCTGCGGCGCGGGGTACGGCGCGGGCGGGGACACCGGGGACACGGGCAGCGCGGCGGCGGGCGGCGCGGCGGGCGGCGCGGGGGGCGGGGACGTGGGCGGCGGGGAGGTGGGGGGCGCGGAGGAGGTGACGCCGGGCACGCTGAAGTGCCGCACGGCCGCCTCGAGCGCCACGTTGTTGCCGCTGAAGTACGCCGACACCGCGTTGTGGAACAGTAGCAGCTGCTTGTTCATCACTTTGACCTGTTCGACAAAATAAATGTGAAAAAACAATTTATAACACCATTCTGTAAGAATAAGTTTTTAGGAAATTACTACATTGTATAAAACAAAGTCTCTTCTCGGTGTCTGTTAAAGATCTAAGCATAAATAGGGTAAAGGTTTTTATGTATAAAACATGTATAATATAGTGGAGAAACACTCATACAAGGAGAGGCGGAAAGTTTTTGGGGGGACAACTAGTATATGAATAATACACTCAAAGACAAATATATAAAAACGGCGGAGTGATGGCTGGCGGTGGATGCGGCCACCTGGGGGAGCCTTGACCGCCTCGGTACGTACCCGGTTGTCGTGCAGCAGCTTGAGCTTGACGGCGGAGTCGTCGCGCAGGCGCTCGTAGTGGCGGCGCTGGCGGTCGATGCGCGCCAGCAGCAGCTCGGGCGGGTTGCCGCCGCTGCCCTCCAGCTCGCTGCGGTACGCGTCGTACTCCACCCTGCCGGACACGACACATTATATTAAAATAGTGGCCGTTAGTGGCGTATGCTGTGCAGCGTGTCCCCGATAGTTTTTTTTGGCGTATGGTGTTCAGCATGTCCTCGATAGTTCTTTTTTTTATACACGCTTTTTACACTCATAGCCTCACACTAGGAATTTCTCCTGTGTCGTAAGTGCCATGGACACACATAAGACGAATACACAAACCACACCCAGACTCAGAACATGAATCTGAACTCATCATGCAGATATCTGTCTGGCCGAGAATCGAACCTGGGACCCATTGCACGTCAGACCCATAAGTTAACCGCTCCGCCACGGGGGTCTTCAAATAGCTTTATTGGTGAGCGTGTTCATCACCGGGTTGAAGAAGTGCAGCGCACACGGATATATAGAGGAGATACCCGGGTGACGAGGCACGTACCTGGCGGCCTCGTACTGGCGGATGGTGAGCAGCGTGTCCTCGATGGTCTTGTTGGTGAGCGTGTTCAGCGCCGAGTTGAAGAAGTGCAGCGCGGCGAGCAGCGTGTCGCCGTTGCGTGTCAGTGAACGCTGCGTGTCCGCGTTGTACAGGAACCTGCAAACGCAATTTGCAAATGTCTCTATATTATTTGGTTTGATATTGAGTATAGTGAGCTATAACCATATCATAGTAATTAATACATAACAGTACTGTATTAATTAGTAATGAGTAATAATTGAGTGTACTAGTACAGTGTTTTATTGTCTGCATATCTTTGTATGAGTTTGTGTGCGTGCGTGCGTGTGTGGAAGTTATTAGCTTTTTGATATCCACTATTGGACATAGTATATATATTATTACATACATACATATTCTTTAAGTGGGGATTTATGTTAATGGAATGGACACCAGGCAGAGATTATTGATGTTACACAGCAAGACGCTACCGCCCCACTCTTGGATGTTGTCTATCAGACGCTTACTAAGGGGGTAGTGGCATTACTTCAAACTTAACAGCATAAATGTTAGTGTGTACTGCACGACCTGCTGGTGCAGCTCGAGCTTCAGTGTGAGTACAGTAGAGTGTGTCGTGCAGCGTGTACTCACTGCTGCTGCAGCTCGGGCGACTTCTGCGCGAGGTCGGCGAAGGCCTCCCCGAGCGCGCGCTGCGTGTGCGCGGCGGCGGCCAGCTGCGCCGCCAGCGCGCCGCTCAGCCGCAGCACGCCGTTGTACTTGCGCTGCGTCTCGCGGACCGCCTCGATCTGCGCCTCCAGCTCTGCACGCATATGTACGTGACGTTACTGACACTCATTCGTGAGTTAAGTGGAACCACTTTTTTGACATAGTTCGATAATCTATGCCGCTCAGGATTTGGCCTCAAATATTTTTTTAAGAAATAATGAAATTCAGTATACACAAGACTAGAAAACTTTTCCTTTTTAGATTTATGTAAAATGCTCTATAGTCAGAATTTAACCCCCAGGACATTTTAAGAAACAGTATAATTCAGTATATGGAAAGAAAGAAGACCTCTTTTTTTGTAGACCTACTGTAACCGAAAAAATGTGATTTATAATTCCAATTTGAATTTAAGAGCTTATGTCATGTCATCTATTATTTGACCTAAGCAACTAAATTGTACAGAAATCTAGAACAACACATTTTAAAAGGCAAATAAAGACATCTCTTCTCATTGTATTCAATTACAGAAAACAGTTCAAATTCGTACTACATTTTTTCTATATACACTACAGCCTTTTCAGAAACTCAAAGCCTTTTAAAAAATAACCCAGCCCAAACCTTAATACAGCTAATATTATTTTTCAATTTCTATTATTTAATTTTATAGTTCCATAGAATAACATTTCAAGGAATTATTAATAGGTTTATCAACAAAAAATTCAATGACAAGGTGAAGTTAACTAGAGTGCTTAGTGTAATGGAACAGTAGTTTAGCAAGTTTGAATACCAGCCTCAATCAATGCCAATTGAAAACAATTAGATGAAGTGATGTATTACAATCATTTCATATTATTCCAAGTGATGAATCTATAAATTGAAAATATGTCATTCAGTATTTATGACAAATCTCACTCATAAAAATTAATTTAAATTTCAACAATAATAATTTTAAATTCAACAAGTTATATCACCAATAATATAACTGTTTCTGTATATTCAGAGAGAGAAATAACAATAATCATGCCTCACCAGTATCAACAGTCCGTGAGCTTTTCCCGAGCTTCTCGTAGAGGATCTGTTTGGTGCACTTGTAAGTGGAGACTCCCCAGCTGCGCAGAGACTCCAGCTTGGTGGAGCCGGCGCGGAGCAGCGTGCTGCTGCCCGCCGCGCCGTTCTGGGACACGTCCGGAGGGGCTGCAAATGTTATGGATGTAAAGTCAAATGAAATGTCTTTATTTTGTATATGTCTAAAACACCACCGAATGAGAACATGACCTCAACTGAGAAGATTCAGTAAGAAACTCAATGGGTTTGTCTAACCATTTTTTTAATATACAATCATGTTTTTTATATGATAATAAAAGCTAGATCCAGTATCTTGCAGTTTACTAAAGAAGAGGTCTGTTTGGCAGGCACACTTCACTTGGACACTAATCTACTATGGAGATGTTATAAACATGTCAATATTACTATAATTTTTTATTCTGGTGGTAAAGTAAGAAAAAAATAAATGGAACTAACAGTTTGTAAGTGCAAGTGTAAAGACATATTAGATTATGATTATGTTTGAGTCAATTTAAAAAAACCATATAGAGAAAATATTGTCCGTAAACAAAACTGGCTTTGTGAGATCATATAAAACAAGAATAAACCACTATTTATCCTTGTACGATAATGATTTCATCTTATAATGGGTATCTCTAAATACTCTACTAAGTATTGTAAGTTTTTAGAGAGGTTAAGTTTTATTCCAAATCATATATAATTTACCATAGGCTGGTGGGAAAGGCATGGAGCGTGATGTGGGGAACTTGGCCTCTGTACCAGATGTGATGGAGTCACTGGACTCACGGAGAGGCGGTGTGTCTTTTAACATCTCATGTATACTGCGCTCTGACTGCCTGCAAACCACCAAACAATTCTAATTGATTTACCATATATTATTAATTGACTTGTGTACCATGTAATAAATGAATTAGCAGTGCATAAACATGTTAATTCTGAAGTGTTTATGTGACGTGAACTAGAATTATTAGTGAAAATGAAAAATACATTTGAAGTAAATTTAGTAAATATTACATACTATAGGTAAAAGTGCATTGGAAAAATATGGATAGATCGTCATGAATAAAATAAAAAATTAGCTGAACACATTAAATAGTCCAAATTTTTCCAAAAAATAATAATAAGTTACATACTTCTATCGCTACCACTTGTGACTGGCAGAAACAGAATCACAGCTAATTGGACAATTAATTTAGCAAGCGGCATTCGTACAAACATGGTTTGTTTTGTGCAGAACTACCCGATGAATTCGATCACTGTGTGACCAGAATGACGCACCACTTAGACATGTTGCAGGGATGTCTCCTTCTTTCTCCTCCGAAGACTTATTATCACAGAATAATTATCTAAAACGGTACATTGAGACTATATAAAGCTAATGTTTAACTAATTTTACGGCACTTCGTCTCTCGAACAATTTATTACAGTCAAGAAAACAGATAAAAAACAAAAATCAAGCGATCGAATTGACAACTTGACGTATCAAGATTCAGTCGAATACGCGTAGTAAAATAGATGTTTGATAACTGAATATAACTGTTATAATTTAATATAGTTATGGAATTAGTTGAAATATATTAATAATTCAAATACTAGTTAATATAAAAATCTGTATTTGCAACATTTAGGTATGTGTGTATAGAAATATATTTGTTGTAAATCTGTTTTTAGCTTTATATTCTATTTAATTATGACTTTATACTATAAAGTATTTCAAAAAGGTGATAATGAAACACACTAAATAATAAGGTGACAATGAAAATCAAAATAATAAAAGCCGATATGGCTGGATTACAGAGGCACTACCTTCATACCCTATTTCTATCTAACTTCATTGCTTAGCACAACCATATTCTGGTTTGAGAGGTACGTTAAGAGTACCATAGTTTTCAGAGGACTTCAAATTTAGTATTCAAGGTTAGCATCGCATCTGAAGTCGACATCAGCTAAGACTTTAATCTTATCTGCCGTTGAATAGGTACATATGGCAATGGACAGCAGTGGCCACTTATTATTAAGCAGAGATGTACAAGGTACCTCGTAAAAGTATCTGAAATACAAAATGCAAGATACTTTTGAATATAGATAGTATTTCATTTACCAGATACAAAATACTTTCGGGAAATGTATCTGAAATACAAGGTAGAAGATACGTATCTTTCAAATATTTTTTCAAAAATAAAATACTTTTTAACCGACTTCACAAAAAGGAGGAGGTTCTCAATTCGTCTATATTTTTTTAAATTTGTTACGATAAATGGACGAATAACTCAATATCACGCCAACTGATTTCGATGATTTCTTTTTATTAGGATCCATAAGGCCTGGCCCTCAAACACCCAAATCCAGAACAGAAATCTAAATTTGTCATTCAGATACCTCTGGCTGGTCGTCTGGCCGGGAATCGAACCTAGAACCCAATGACGCGACGTCAAAATATCATATATTATCATAATAATATGGGTATTATATAAAAGCTAGTATGTAGACTCTGGTCCGGTCCACTCCGATCACCCCAGTCACTCTGCTCACTTCACCAATTCCTGTCACTACGCTCACTCCACTAATTCCGGTCATTCCGGTCCTTCCGCTCTTTCCGGTCACTCCACTCATTCCGGTCATTCTGCTTACTCTGGGCACCCCGGGCACTCGAGATATTCGGTCACTCTGTGCACTCTGGCAATCCGGTCACTCTGTGCACTCTGGGCACTCCGGTCACTCCGGGTACTGTGGACATTTCGAGCACTCCGGGCAATTCGGGCAGTCCGGGCACTTCGCTCAGTCTGGGCCCTCCAGGCACTCTGGGCACTGTGGACACTTCGAGCACTCAGGGCAATTCGGGCACTCTGGGCACACCAGGCACTCCAGGCACTTCGGTGACTCTGGGATTTTCTGGCACTCTAAGCCCTCCGGTCTTTCTGGGCAATTTGGTCACTCGGGGCACTCCGAGCAATCCGGACGCTCCGGGTCACTTTGGGCATTCCTGGCACTCCGGGCACTTCGGTCACTTTGGGCAATTCTGGCAATTCGGGCACTTTGACTACTCTGGGCATTCCGGGCAATCCAGACACTCCGGACACTCTGGGCATTCCTGGCCCTCCGGGCACTCTGGGCACTTTGGTCACTCTGGGCACTCCAGGCCCTCCAGTCACTCTGGGCACTTTGGTCACTCCTAGGCACTCCGGGCAATCCGGACACTCCGGGCACGCTAGGCACTCCTGGCCCTCCGGGCACTTCATCATTCTGGGCATTCCGGGCGCTCTGGGCCCTTCATCACTCTGGGCACTCCGGGCACGCTGGGCACTTTTGGCCCTCCGGGCATTTCGGTCACTCTGGGCACCCCTGGCTCTCTGGTCACTCTGAGCACTCTGGGCACTCCGGGCACTCCGGGCACTCCAGGCACTCTGGGCACTCCTGGCCCTCCGGGCATTTCGGTCACTCTGGGCACTCCGGGCACTCTGGGCACTCCTGGCCCTCCGGGCACTTAATCACTCCGGGCACTCTGGGCAATCCGGGCACTCCTGGCCCTCCGGGCACTTCATCACTCTGGGCACTCTGGGCACTCCTGGCCCTCTGGTCACTCTGGGCACTCTGGGCACTCCGGGCACTCTGGGCACTCCTGGCCCTCCGGGCACTTAATCACTCCGGGCACTCTGGGCACTCCGGGCACTCTTGGCCCTCCGGGCACTTCATCACTCTGGGCACTCTGGGCACTCCGGGCACTCCTGGCCCTCCGGGCACTTCATCACTCTGGGCACTCTGGGCACCCCTGGCCCTCTGGTCACTCCGGGCATTCTGGGCACTCCGGGCACTCTGGGCACTCCTGGCCCTCCGAGCATTTCGGTCACTCTGGGCACCCCTGGCCCTCTGGTCACACTGGGCACTTTGGGCACTCCTGGCCCTCCGGGCACTTCATCACTCTGGGCACTCCGGGCACTCTGGGCACTCCTGGCCCTCCGGGCATTTCGGTCACTCTGGGCACTCTGGGCACTCTGGGCACTCCTGGCCCTCCGGGCATTTCGGTCACTCTGGGCACTCCTGGCCCTCCGGGCACTCTGGGCACTCTGGGCACTTTGGGCACTCTGGGCAATCTGGACACTCCGGGCACTCTGGGCACTCCGGGCACTCTGGGCACTCTGGGCCCTTTGGGCACTCCTGGCCCTCCGGGCATTTCGGTCACTCTGGGCACTCCTGGCCCTCCGGGCACTCTGGGCACCCCTGGCCCTATGGTCACTCTGGGCACTTTGGGCACTCCGGGCACTCTGGGCACTCCGGGCACTCCTGGCATTCCGGGCACTCTGGGCAATCCTGGCCCTCCGGGCATTTCATCACTCTGGGCACTCTGGACACTCCGGGCACTTTGGGCACTCTGGGCACTCCGGGCACTCTGGGCACTCCTGGCCCTCCGGGCATTTCATCACTCCGGGCACTCTGGGCACTCCTGGCCCTCCGGGCATTTCATCACTCCGGGCACTCTGGGCACTCTGGGCACTCCTGGCCCTCCGGGCATTTCATCACTCCGGGCACTCTGGGCACTCCTGGCCCTCCGGGCATTTCATCACTCCGGGCACTCTGGGCACTCTGGGCACTCCGGGCACTCTGGGCACTCCGGGCACTCAGGTCACTCCGGGCACTCTGGGCACTCTGGACACTTTGGGCACTCTGGGCACTCCTGGCCCTCCGGGCATTTCGGTCACTCTGGGCACCCCTGGCCCTCTGGTCACTCTGGGCACTTTGGGCACTCTGGGCACTCCGAGCACTCTGGGCACTCCGGGCACTCTGGGCACTCTGGGCACTCCCTCTGGTCACTCTGGGCACTTTGGGCACTCTGGGCACTCCGGGCACTCTGGGCACTCCTGGCCCTCCGGGCATTTCATCACTCCGGGCACTCTGGGCACTCCTGGCCCTCCGGGCATTTTGGTCACTCTGGGCACTTTGGGCACTCTGGGCACTCCTGGCCCTCCGGGCATTTCATCACTCCGGGCACTCTGGGAACTCTGGGCACTCCTGGCCCTCCGGGCATTTCGGTCACTCTGGGCACCCCTGGCCCTCTGGTCACTCTGGGCACTTTGGGCACTCTGGGCACTCCGGGCAATCTGGACACTCCGGGCACTCTGGGCACTCCTTGCCCTCCGGGCATTTTGGTCACTCTGGGCACTTTGGGCACTCTGGGCACTCCTGGCCCTCCGGGCATTTCATCACTCCGGGCACTCTGGGCACTCCTGGCCCTCCGGGCATTTCATCACTCCGGGCACTCTGGGCACTCTGGGCACTCCGGGCACTCTGGGCACTCCGGGCACTCAGGGCACTCCGGGCACTCTGGGCACTCTGGACACTTTGGGCACTCTGGGCACTCCTGGCCCTCCGGGCATTTCGGTCACTCTGGGCACCCCTGGCCCTCTGGTCACTCTGGGCACTTTGGGCACTCTGGGCACTCCGAGCATTCTGGGCACTCCGGGCACTCTGGGCACTCTGGGCACTTTGGGCACTCTGGGCACCCCTGGCCCTCTGGTCACTCTGGGCACTCTGGGCACTCCGGGCAATCCGGATACTCCGGACACTCTGGGCACTCCTGGCCCTTCGGGCACTTCCTCACTCTGGGCACTCCGGACACTCCAGGCACTCTGGGCACTCCTGGCCCTCTGGGCATTTCGGTCACTCCGGGCACTCCGGGCACTCTGGGAACTCCGGGCACTCTGGGCACTCTGGGCACTTTAGGCACTCTGGGCACTCCTGGCCCTCCGGGTATTCGGTCACTCTGGGCACCCCTGGCCCTCTGGTCACTCTGGGCACTTTGGGCACTCTGGGCACTCCGAGCACTCTGGGCACTCCGGGCACTCTGGGCACTCCTGGCCCTCCGGGCATTTCGGTCACTCTGGGCACCCCTGGCCCTCTGGTCACTTTGGGCACTCTGGGCACTCCGGGCAATCCGGACACTCTGGGCACTCCTGGCCCTTCGGGCACTTCCTCACTCTGGGCACTCCGGGCACTCCGGGCACTCCAGGCACTCCAGGCACTCTGAGCACTCCTGGCCCTCCGGGCATTTCGGTCACTCCGGACACACCGGGCACTCTGGGCATTCCGGGCACTCTGGGCACTCTGGGCACTCCTGGCCCTCCGGGCATTCGGTCACTCTGGGCACCCCTGGCCCTCTGGTCACTCTGGGCACTTTGGGCACTCTGGGCACTCCGGGCAATCCGGACACTCCGGGCACTCTGAGCACTCCTGGCCCTCCGGGCATTTCGGTCACTCTGGGCACCCCTGGGCCTCTGGTCACTCTGAACACTTTGGGCACTCTGGGCACTCCGGGCAATCCGGAAACTCCGGGCACTCTAGGCTTTCCTGGCCCTCCGGGCACTTCGGTCACTCTGGGCATTCCTGGCCCTCCAGTCACTCCGGGCACTTTGGTCACACTGGGCACTCCGGACAATCCGGACACTCCGGACACTCTGGGCACTCCTGAACCGATTGACACTCTGATTACGGTAGAGCAGAAATAGGGTCGACAGTCCCATTGCCTTGGACCAAAACGAACTTTAACTTACGTTGTGGCTGAAATCAGATCGAAATCAGCTGTCAGTTGTATTATAATTATGTATCTATTAATGTATTCTCTGTGTACAACAAGTCGTGGCGGTAATGTTAGATCGTTGCATAGCTACTATTACTGTAGACATACTCAGTAGTAGTGCGATCGATGATTATTATCATTATCGACCCTCTAGCGTTAAGCTTATTGTCTATTTGCTAAAGAAGTATCTGAAAGCACGATAATACTTTACGAAATTGTAGCAATGTGCTAGTGTATATTTAAAGTAACTTCGGGTATTGTGGCACACCATAACCTTTTTTGGAAATGAAAACAAACTTTTTGACATCAAACAGTCTTTATTGGTTAAATCAGTTCGCTGAACTGATGAATGACCAATGAAAATGTGTATTAGCAATATGAAAACGATGATTATTTCATGAACAAGAATTAGTAAAAGTTACCAAAAAAATAACATCAAATTAGATAATTTTCGATCGCTGCAAGCACCGGACACACGTGTGCACGCCGGGCCGCAGGGGCCGCATGAGGGCCCCCGAGGGTACAGATCCAACAATATTTCAGTTACGTACAACGCTGACGTTGGTTAAATTCGAAGAAAATAACATAGGGCATAAATTACTATACACATTATATATTTGCTATTTTAAGGGCATACAAAATTATTATTAGGTAGTTATCCTTATCACTTTTTTGCACATTACCTGATTGGCACATATGATTATCATATTAAATAATTAATTGTTGCCATACTCTGCAAAGACAATATTTTTTCAGGAATATAGAGCCAAATATGCAGCTATGTTTAGAAGATCAATGGGTTTTAGTCATGGATTAAGAAACTGGGGTAAGTCAATTAATACTTCAAGATTAAAACCAAGTATTTAAAATTTAAAGAGGGTAGAACCTGTGTAGTTCGACCGGGGACGTACTACCACTACACCTATTTCTAGCGTGATGCATTTCTTGAGTTTCGATAGAATTAAGTGGAATGCGTACACATTTGCTGACTCTATATTATTATAAAAAAGCGTGAACGTACCTGACATTACACATAATACAATATTATGATGATATTAAATACTGGATTATTATTGCGGAAGCATTATTATTTATTTCAAATATTATTTATATATTGCATTATTATTTAAATACCAATGAAGTAACACCATTGGTATTTAAATTGTTATTTGATTTCAAAATAAACAAGCTTTAAACTCCAACGTAGACTTTTTTGGATAAGTTACGAGTATAGAAAGAAAAAAAAAATTAACTTGTTTCTATTTTATTGGAGTCTCTTCACATATATTTAAGTCCCTTCTAACATACATGTATCATTGTAATCTGACGAAAATAAATTAAATTTTATTATACTAAGTTAAATGAAAAAATTGATGTGTAAAGACACATTTATTAAAAGGTCTAAAAAGCAGGCGAAGAAATCATTTGTAGGTAAATAAAACGTATATATTTATAAAAACTTCAAGTACACGATTTAGGATCAGGACCTATCTTTTGTGGAGTTGCGAAAAGTTGCTAAATCCAGGTGTACATAGATCTGTATGTTCGCTATCTGTACATGAAGAATGCCCGCTTAACTTTGAAGCATTTTCGAACATTGTATTTTGCGATTATCAATATTTATTTCATGTAATGTAACGGGATAAAATAAAAAACGCAATATATGGCACCAACATATTATAATTATTAATTAGAAAGTAATGCAAATGATATATTTTAACTTTAAATATATGATAAGATATTAATTATCTTCATTTTGTTATAGCAAATTATTTTTTAATTTGTAAATGCAACGAATCTGGTACAATCAATGCATTTTTATACAAAAATGGGGAAAGGACTGTCCCTAAATAATTTGAACTTGTGCTCGAATATTCTTGTTTTGTTTTCTCCTTTGATTTTCATCAAAAAAAAAAATCAATATTAAATTAATATAAAGCCAAAGTTAAAAAAAAAGATTTCTTGTACTTTAATTACCATACCAAATTCAGTAACTTTAAGCATTTACATTTTAATATCCAATAACAGTTAAAATTATTGAAATATACATATTCCTAAATCATTAAGGTAGTGTTGATCACAAAAATAGATTGAAAATATATTTACATTTATTATTAGTGTTAATACAAATATTTAATTCTACACTTATTTTAAGTACCTAACTTTTACACACTAGTTGTAATTATTTGAGACTAGCTTTTACATTTGTGAAGACTATGCTAACAGAAATATTAGTTAATAGCTACAAAAATAATATTACTTAATGAATAATACAACGTAAACTTAACGACCATCATACTTAATATGCATACTTTTAAACAATGATTATAATATTTTACAACATACTATAATTATAAAAAATAATATAATGTTAAGAAGATCATCTTCCCTGATGGGTTTAATCAATATGTTATCGTAATTTTTTTGCACCTTTCAAGCAATAAAATTTTAACAATGTTTTTAAAAATGAATTAATCTGCTGATATTCAAGATTTTATTTTTGTAGGTATTTTACTTTTTGAATATCTAGATTAGATGATTTTACTTTTTTAAAAGATTGAAGTTTGAAGTATAAGATTGAAGTAAGGGTTCTATCTGTAATAAAATTTTAAGTAAATCCTAGGTGCGGTGCTACTCACAAAGGCACTTATTGTTTCTCAATACATATATTAATGTAGGTACATAAACATTTATCAAACTAATTAAAATCTATTTTTGGGAAATCGTTACTTTTCATTTATTTATTTATCCATCTATAGTATAATTATAAGTCATCTTTGGGTTATTTTTAAAGGTAAAAAGATATATCTACTTAAATTACAATGTTATTATTAGTTTATGTACCGTGTATCGTTTGTAAAACATTGTAGAGGCAATTTCTGGTTATCGCCTACATTATTATAGAAAATAAAGTTGTCAGATATTCGATTCGTTATTAACTTCAGTTAGTGTTGGTATCTGTTCCCAATATTACATTTAAAAATAACTATTCGACGCGAAAATTTAATTATTGTTTTTTACATACATTTTTATCCTAGTCACCGCTCAACGTATTGTACATATCAAAACCGAGAATCTTCTTGGATTGTCTCGCACTGTCTATGTAGACGCGGTCCCTGAGGACCGCGGGGACAGTGGGGACAGTGGTGTGTTCGCGGGCAGCGGGCGCGGCGTCAGTCGTGCGCGCGCGAGGCGGGCGGCAGCGCGCGCAGCGGCCGCAGCTCGGGGCCGGAGCTGTTGTCGCTTATCACGATGGTCTCCTGCGGGCAGCACGATGTCTTCATCGATTCTGTCGACGTTTTGTGATTCTGGGAAAAATAGTAAAATCTTTAGTAAAGTGTTATATAAATTACTAGCAGAACGCAGACTATAATGTAATCTATCTAACTATTATACATTTGTGATTCACTCCTGGACATGTTTTTACACTTTGATTCTTATTACTGAAGTTTCAGCAAGTGTTCCTTGTGTTTTATAGTAATAGCCTATGTTACTCAGGGATAATGTAGAATTATAATAATGAAAGAAATTTTAAAATCGGTTCAGTAGTTTTTAAGTTAATTCATAAGTAACATACAAAAATACAAAGTTTTCCTCTTTATAATATTAGTATCAAAGTATAGATTAACATTATAAATGCAAAAGTTTGTGGATTATGAGGATGTATTTGTTACTCATTCACGCAAAAACTGCTGGTCAGATTACCCTTGTCACACATATAGTTTATGTCCTGGATTTACAAATCAAGTCGCGAGCGCGTTGCCAAGTTCGGCAATAGGATATATGACCGAAGTGAACATAATGTTTAACTGATATGTAGCTACTGACGAGTACATATGTATGTCTTTGTCATTGAAGAAATTACTATTAGTCATAAAAACCAACTGTGGTTTTAAAGGTTTAGGTGTACCTAGATGACCTGGATTTGTATTAATACCTACCTTCCTCGCTCGGATTACCGGATAGTTTTTTTTTTATTTGACCTTATATATTTTTCTTTACCCACAGTGCAAATTATGTCATTATGAATTTATGCAATTTACAGCACAAGACAATAAAGCTATTATAGCTCTCCGTTTCATAAGTGTAGGTAGTCGTAGCAAGTTGTCAATCTTAATTTTGTACGCGACTGTTACAGTGGCCAATTTCCGTTGAAGGGCAGTGAACTTTAAGACGTAAATAGATTTTATGTGTTTATGCTTTGGATTTTTTTTTGTATATTGATAGGTAGAACTTTTTGTAGTTGGACTCTGGCGAATTTAGAGGTGTGGCTTTTTCAATCAAATGACAGCGGTGTTATGTACGGAACGCGTTTTGCCCGATCCCGAATGCGACATGCAGCAGTGGCCCACCTTAGGAACGAATGTATTTAATTATAGATGGATCCATGGGTCGCAGAAGTTAATTACATCATACGGACACCACGCTCATCTTTTATTTCTATTATAAAAAATAACAACATACTGTGCTACTACAACAATTAACAAGCTGGGAGGCAATAATTGTTTAGTTTTACCTAAAAAAACAAATTTCAAGAGATTTTGTTTTCTACACATTTTTAATTAAACAATCATAGTATACCAGTGGTACCTATAAGTAGTTTCTCGTAAAATAGTGTAGGTAAGTAGGACTCCTGTCTTTTTCAGAACGGCTTCCAGATAATATTCGCAATTACCTGTATTATTCCATTGATTTTCTTATTTTTTATATATTATTACTGCAAGAAATGTTTATGAAGACATCGTGATTTTAGCAGCATTCCCTCGACGTGTGATTTACCTCTTGTAAACGAGATGTTCGAGAACGGTCATCTTTTATAACGCTGCAAATCATGACGCCCCGAAACCATACCATCCGTTCATCCATCCATCAGCCCTTTGAGGTCCACTGCTAAACATAGGCCTCCCCTAAATGACGCCACTCCAACCGGTCCTGTGCCTTCTGAATCCAACGGTTTCCCGCTGTCTTCTTCAGGTCATCGGTCCACCTGGTGATGGGGCGACCTGTACTCCTTTTGCCTAAACGTGGTCGCCACTCGAAGATCTTCCTTCCCCATCGGTTATCGGTCCTACGAGCGATGTGGCCGGCCCATCGAAACCATACCGAACCATCTAAACTAGTAGATGAAACCAACCCGCTTGAAGCAGTGCGCGATGGAGTGGCACAGCGCGGCGGGCGCGAGGAACCGCTGCCGCATGAGCACGTACAGCACGGGGTCCAGCACGTAGTTCAGCAGCATCAGCATGTCGGACAGCTGGCTCAGCGCCTCCAGGCGGCGCCGCCCCGCCGCGCTCAGCGACAGGTACAGCGCTGAGGTTATCTGGAACATGGATATAACGTTATATTTTATAGATAGTGACATGGCTTCAAGAAAGACCTGTCCTTCAAAATCGGCGATGCATTGATGACTCCTCTGTTGTTGTAAACTTCCATAGGCAACGGTGACTACATTTCATCAGACGGCTTGTCTGTCTTGAACAAGCGGACAGCGAAGTCTTGGTCTTGGAAAAATCGATAATAAGGACTTTATAATTCTCGTTCACAAATTAGCTGTATATTGAACGTTCCGAGAAATTTTTCTACCTGGAGTCATGACACTTACTTTAAATCGATATTTAGTAAAGGGGAAGTTATCTAGCTACTAGCTGGCTAAATGATCGGTTCTAAGAAGTTACTGTGCTCCTACAATCTCAGCTCGAAGTTTGTTTATATGTATGTCTCTTACATACATGTGTGAAGAACTTATCTTCAAAATTAGCAATGCATTGGCTATTCTCATGTCACAAAAGTATTACCTACTTTAAAATATTAATTCTACTTTTTGAAGAATGTTCTGAAGTGATAAGAAGAAAATCCCATTAAAAGTACAAATAGACGAGATAAATAATTGGAATAACCAAGTCTTTTAAACTACGTAGGTACATTTGTTATTGTTTTAAGCAATGCTGATTTAAGTTACAAAGTTTGTATTTAAAAGTCTGCGAAGTTTGTATTTAAAGTCTGCAAAACTCCAGTATTGTGGAAAACGAAATTATAAATTATTTTTCAGTCCGAAACATTTTACTTTCAAACAACTTTCTGAATTGAAGATTATGATTTTTTTAATTGGAATGCGTTCGAAGATTCAAGGACTCGTAAATAAATAAAGTAAATTATTGGTACTTCTATTGCGTTCTAACTGTGATACTCAGGTTGTAGCAGAAAGAAGGTAGTCATCATGGTTCGACTTACGAACACTTGCTATATAATTTTAAATGTTCTAGTGTGCAGAAAACGGTAAGACAAAAAATTGAAACCGCGTCATAGGGTTGCTACTCGTACCTACCTTGTAATAAAATGTTTTGCGCTATTTCGATAATTGTAACTTTCGATAATTGTACTTTTTATCAAAAAAAGTAAAGCACGCGATAACACATTCATGCATAATTTAGGATTTAATTATAGTTTTGTTAGCTTTTCTTGTGTAAAACAAAGTAAAAACCAATCAAATGACCAATAACCGTAGAGATATTGAGCAAGGTTTTCAACTTTCCTTCGCTTAAAATAAAGAGAAAAGACTGCACTGAATTCTCTATCTCTCTTTTTATGTAATTGGGAGAGTCAGATAGGTCATCTGCAATTATTTCAATTATTTCTCTATTTAACCGGTGTTGCACGTTTTCTTTTATAAGCAGCCGAATGTAGAGTAGGGTAGGGACATTCTATGTAAATATGATATATTTACATAGAATGCCTCTATGCCAAAAGCTCAATGGGACTTTCGCTGTATAATTACAGCGTTTCTATGGCAACCTTCCGGTTCCAGCACAAATAAAAACAAATTTACATAAAGATTATAAATAACATTGAGTGATATGAGTAATATTGCATTTTCTTTCAATTCAGATAGTTAGATCATGTTGATATTGGTAATTGAGTTATTTGACTCTTATTTTACCATAGGTGAAAGTAAGTAAATATTTTTAATTAATTTTTTGTACCTTTTACCACAAATGAAATTGAATTACTAAAATAAGTTGGTCACCCTAGAAGTAGTGAAAGTAGTGCATCACCTTATATAGAACTCTCGGTTTAGTTATGGCACAGTATTATTATCATTATGGGTAGCTTATAATGATTTAATGCGTTAGTGACCATTTTAAGTGTCGTTGTAGTAGTGAGTTTATAACGATCCCTTATAATGTAAACGGTGATCCGTTTACGTTTTCACCTATATATTGAAATACATTGCACGTAACGAAATGGTAACTGTTTTGCGGAAACGTCATAAACGCGTATTAACGACACAGTATACATGACGCAAATAGTTGTAACAAATATATCCGACAATAAGAAAAGGTATTACGAATAAATTGTTTGCTATCTACTTGACCTAATAGATAAACTAAACATTACTTGTATTTCATCAAATTGTATAGCCCCATTCTATTTACCGAATGACCAGTGTTAGCAATAAACTAGCCAACATATAACTAGTGTATAGTGTACCTACACGCCTACGATGTGGCTTACTTTATTATAAGTAATTAGAGCCCTACATGCCACCAATAAACTCCAACAAAGTAATTGATCAATTTCTAGGAAACGGAGCATTCGACATGATATCTTATAATTGATCTTGTTGACAAATTAATGGTTTTAGGGATAAACTTTAACCTGTTAACTTAGAGAACAACGGCTGACTTAGATTATCGGTTGTCTTTTTATAGTATCTCACAGGAATAGCTACGTATCTGTGATCGTCTTCAGATAGAACTCCTTGATTTCAGATATTCATGATAATTACCATTCACCATCAAGTGAACCGCATGCGAGATTGTTATTTCAGTCGTTTATTGTTTTTCTATATGAGACGATTTTAACGAAACTAGTCGCCCGTAGCATCGGTCGAAATTCGACCGTAATTTAAATTAAAATACTAAACTTAATTGTCCAAAGTAGTACAATTCTCAAATTCCAGTATTTTTAAATTTTCAAGTAATTTTGAACGCGCCCGTTTAATATAAAAAGAGGTTTAATTATCTAAGCCGCATTTAAAAGCAATAGCGGTATTTTGACAAAGACATCTGACATTTTTGACGTTATGTATTTTCATAGTAAGACATTGAATGTCCTATTTCGTTTACTATGTATGTGTTTGTGACAAATGCACGGTAGTGTGTGTAATGTGTTTTTAGTTGATTTTATGTATGATAGCATTATTTGAAAAAAATATTAACATTCTGCACTCCTTCTCTACGTCCACTATAACCGTGCAAAATTTCATACTAATCCGTCCGCGGCATATTACTTAAAAATCCGTCACAAGTTTTTGCTTCACGTATTAATATAATAATGAAAGTCTCTGGAAATGTGTACTATTTTTTTTATAATAATGAAGTAGCGAACGAGTATGCAACCCACCTGATGGTAAGTGGTCACTGCCGCCCAAAGACATCTGTAAGCAACTTCACATAGATTCTATCTAAAGTCAATCACAAATCTGTTGTTTTTCCCGAGGACTATGGTGATCGCCTCATATTAAAGTGTGCCGGCAACCACGCCCTTCCATCGAAACGCAAGGTATGCTTCACGTTCGAATGTGTACTAATTTTCACATATCTTATTCCTGCAGCTTTGGCCACGGCGGTCACCGCAGAATACCGCGGTAATGAGTATCCTATGTGTTATCACAACGTCTACTTGGCCAACAACTATATTTTAATTTTTGGCTGAAAGAGTAACGACAAACGGATATAAGGTATATCCGTTTGTCACATTCTCACAAACTTTCGCCGTTATAATATTTTGTAAGGTGGTAGAACTAGTGAGATTCGACCAAGGAGGTGTCACATAGTTACTCCGGAGTAGCTACACATCTGTTATTGACAAATAGAACCCCTGTTTTGTATGAAGTTGCTTACAGATGTCTATTGGCAATGGCCACATACCATACGGCGGATAGTGTGTTTCTTTGCTACATTCTTATGAAGATAAAAGTTAGCAAGATTTTGTGTAGATTGTTCATTATGAATCTTCGCTACATAGTATAAAAACAAAGTCGCTTCACGCTGTCTGTCCCTATGTTTTAAAACTACGCTACGGAATTTAATGCAGTTTTTTTAATAGTGATTCAAGAGGAAGGTTTTTACCTATCTATAAAACATGCTTATTATGGTGGAGGGACACTGATAATTTTCGATTTTTGACTTTTACGCGAAACGAAGTTCGCCGGGTAAACTAGTTGGTAATATAATAATAATAATACAATTTATTGTATTCGGAAAAGAGGAAGTTACGAAACAAAAATTACAATTTTAATATACAAAAGGCGGTCTTATCGCTAAACAGTGATTTCTTCACCCTTAGGGTAACGTGTAAACATGAGTATAATGTAGTATAATGTTTACCTCTTAAAGCTCATATTACATCATAAATATCCAATTCGCCCTTGCGGCCGTCAATAACACTCGACGCAGTAAATATTATGGGAAATACGAACTGCAGTCCAATGCCACGCTCAATATATTTCTAAATCACAAGCACTCGATGATGATGCAGGTAATCTGAATCCGTTATGAATATATATAACTGTTTGTTACCAACGATAGCTAGATTTATTTTTATAGGATTGTAGTAGAAAACGAATTTGAGGTATACTTGATGGTAAGTGGTCACTGCAATTCATGAAAATGTGACTAAATCCATATAGTATAGATTCTATGTAGCCTATGACACATGCTTTACCATTTATGAGCATTAAAATGATCGCCTCATATGTAAGTCGGTCAAATCCTAACAGAAACACGAAGCGGCTTCATGCTAGAAATAAGTGCGGCGATAGTACCCTTTGCATCTAACTAAACCATCACCCTGCACATAATACCTATTCTCAATCTCTATTTGAAAAGTTTCTCATCTATTTAAATTTAAGTCTACAAATTAAAAATTGAAGAAGACCTCAGCGCTTCCGGGTTCAATTCCCGTTTGATGCACACGATATTCAAAACAAAAGAATTCCAGTCGCGTTGCGCGTTATTCGGCGCGAACTTGTATGTTTTAATGAATTCCTTGCCATTTATCGAAACAATGAAATATTTTGAATCGCACCGTCAACTGCATGCCAATTAGAAGTGGATAGAGTATACAATTGTTATTGTATATGTATTGTATCTGCGTATGTACCTACATTAAGAAACATACGAATTATTGTTGGCACCTGCACGCTCCTGACTTTTAATTGTATAAGGTTACAAAAATAAAACTTCTCGAGTATAAAAACTATTAATAGTTATTTAATATAGATGTTAGATTTGCGAAATATTCGAAAACGATTTAACAAACACTACAACCGATTTGATATTGCAATGTTTAACGTGAAAAATGTTAGTTTAGTAAATAATTTTTGAAATCCTTACTCTTGTTAGCATCACAGATCGCGCACATAACATTTTTAGAAAAGTGACTTCTGACCTAAACTACTAAATAGATTACCTACATGGATTTTAATGAACTATTTATATACGAGTTATAAGTATGAATAAACACGATATAAATATTATAAATTTAAGCAGGCCATAGTAACTTATCAGTATCAGTATTATACCATATTTTCCTCAATGGTTGTAAAAGTTGCGACATTAAGCTCCATCTCAAACACCAATATATTTGTAGGAGAGCTAGTGCCTGCAGCTTCTCACATTATAAAATTTGTTGATCTAATGTTAGTTAATGTCACCTGATCATAGTTAATGTTCCAGTATGATGTTATCAAAAAAAAACGAGTATGTCAGTAATTTTTGAGAATTCACTTTATATTTTCCTAATTGTAGATTTTGGATCCTTTGTAATAGTGAATAGTTAGTAAAAATTTTTTTTATTTGTAAGAATATTAATTTCAATATGTTAAACGTGGATTTTGAAAACCTTTACCGTGAAAATGACAATGTTGAGTCAAAATCAACCGTGGCGGTCCTCCACGGTTCGGTTTGCACGCTCGTTTCTGCCACGGACGTGCAAGATGTGGAACGAGCTTCCTTCTGAAGCATTCCGGGGGCGTTATAATAATAATAATAATAATAATAAATTTTTATTCACGGAATACACAGCAGCATACACATGAAAAAACAAATATAAAATAAAACAAAAACATAGTAAACAAAAACAAATTCTTACAAAACTAGAAAACATATATATGGAGGGTACCGCGCTGCGAAATAATAAACCGTGAAACGGACTACCCTCAGCAAATGCCATGGAAGTTATGACATGGGGCTCTTCAAAAAAGGTGCGAAAAGACCTCTCCTTCAAATCCGGCAATGCATTGGCGACTCTGGTGTTGCAAGTGTCCATAGGCGACAGTGACTACTTTCCATCAAGTAGCCCGTCTGCCTTATCGTTAGGTTTAATTATAAAAAAGAAAAAAAAACAGTCATCGCGTATTTTCCCAACATTTGCCTCCCAATGTTTTCCACATCGGTACAAGTGTTTGTTTTTCAAATCATGAATGTTAACACAAATAGAGTGATGCTGGCGAGCGGCGCGCGACCGGCATGCTGATGTTACGAGAGAACTCCTGACATATTTATTAGTCGTTTGCATTTGATCGCGATCTAGCTCAAATGTCTTTATTTTTGTTGCAGCTTATAGCTTTAGACTAATTTGATCGCGGATTTGATGCATTTTAATATGTAACTGGTAAGCACGATATTGGAGGTTCGAGATTCAAACCACTGATTTTTCTAAAATTATGTGCGTATTAAAAATTGATTATCACTTCTTTTCGGTGAAGGTAAACATCGTGAGGAAACCTACATACCCGAGAGTTCTTTAACAAAAAGTTCTCGGAGGTGTGTGAAGTTCTGGAATTCGCACTTGGTCAGCGCGGTGGACTATAGCCTAAACTCTCTCATTCTGGGTAAGACCCGTGCCCAGCAGTGGGACAGTAATAGGTTGACGAAAAGCACGATATGCGGTTATTGAATTCTTCTGGTAATATAGGCGAAAAGAAATCCATAATATAATGTTGCAATTTACTTTGGTTATGTTTTTAAACACGTTAGGGATCCGGGAGGAATTCGACCTCCTTAGGAATTGCAAGGGTAAATACCCTCAAGGCCCGAAAATCCTTGCCCCGAAAATTCTTTATGATGACTTATTGTTAGTCATAGTATATGGGTAACCCGGAGAGTAAGACATTCCAATACAGTACAGTACAGCTTTAGTTCAATCGCCAATAATGATATTACTGAAACAGGGCCGGATCTTCTCAGTTGAGGTCGTGTTCCGATCCGGTGATAGTGTAAAAAAAAATATATGTAACTGACAATTTGTAAGTGCCTCCATAGCCCTATGCAAAAATAAAGACATTTCATTTCATTTCAAGACATTTCATTTAATTTAAGGGCCTTTCTTAGATTTAATAAATAGTAAGTTATTTAATTTACCAGAAACCTCTTAATATATTATACTGAAGGATGTGAACGAAATTTTAAATGAGGTTAACCTGATAGCAACCCGCCTTAAAGTTTACATCGAACCATTCATCCTTACTGTCGACACGCGAGGGTTGGCGGTGAAAATGTTTTAATAAGAAAAATGTAGAACAGTAACCTTAACACTATTAAATATAAAAGGTACTAGTTTGACATGTTTAACACTATAGAATGAAATGAAATAATAAAAAAGTAGGACGAGAAAGTTACTTCAAATATAACTAGCTGCACTATATGGATACAATACCCGTGTACCCCAGACACTGGTACGGTAAAGAGGACATAGTACAGTGTTATACAGGAATAAAATGCTGCGTCCAAAACCTAAATTGTGTTATCGCTATCATTAAGGAAAATATACGAAAATATGTAGATATTTTTTGTACGGTATGAGGATTATTGATAAAAATCTCAGTGGACCTCGAAAACCTGTGCAATAAATATAAGAGAACAGCTTACCATTTGCGGCAGCCAGCATATCATAAACAACACGGAGAGCGTAGCCATCAGTCTGCTGAAGGCGACCTCCTCCGCGGTGGCGGCGTTGTGGTGCAGCGTGGCGCCGGACGGCTCGCGGCGGCGGCAGCTGCGCCTCGACACGCGCCGCACCACCGCCACGCCGCTCCGTGGCGCCGTGATGGCGTACAGCGCGCGGATCACGGCCAGGTTGCAGTATACCAGCACGGCGCAGAGTAGCGTACCTGTCACATGCAGACACGTCAACATAATTGATAGGTGGTAGGAGTCGTCCTTGAACTAGAATATGGCTACACTGTAACTACGCAGAATAGGGTACCACCCTTCGAAGCATATACTTTTAATACCTACCACCACATTTATTTCTAGTTTTTCAAAAGATTGCTGTTGCTGCATTGGCGACTATCTTATTCCCCGGGAGTAGCGACGCATCTATGATTGCCTTCAGTTAGAAACAGTTTTATCCGAAGATGCTTATAGATACCTTCTATACAGAACCCTTGGTATGTGTGAAGGTACCTACTCGCAGATGTCAATAGGCATCAGTGACTACTTACCATTAAGTAGGTACACTGGATTTGTTTTGCTACTTTAATCTTATATTAAATTCATACTTCCTAGAAGATATTCCTCTTAACAAAATATTTTTTTTTCAAAAAGAAAATTATACACGTAACACTGTATAGCAAGTTGGACGACAATGATTTAATGATTTTCAAGGTTTCATTTATCTCATATTAAAAAATAACTTAGAGGAAAATCGAATCGATATTCTTGTTTCTTTTGGAATCCAAAATACAAATATGCTATTTGCATGGAAATTGAACTTTTCATTTCAATAGATTCAGTTTACTGGAGCGCGAATACTTTTTGGGAAGAAATTCAATTTTCTACGGTGCGATCTACCTTCGACGTAGGACGTGACTCTAGGATTATCTTGATCCCGTATTCTTTCATAAGATCTATATAAAGACTCTTTATATTAAGGGTGGTAGAGGACATTCGTTCCATATGTAAGGAAAAACTTTCAGTGAGCCTGCTCTACTTCTGTACTTGTCTTGCTACTTATCAAAACACTAGGATAGTAGGAACACGTTTTGTATGTACTAGAACATGTTTTTATGTACACTTCAGAAAGTTTGTTCTGGACATTTTACACGTGACTAGGCAAAAGCTAAAAGAAAAGCTAAGTGAAAGTTGTTGTAATAATTAAGTACTTTTTATTTTCGTGTTATAAAAGTGGGTATTTTATCTTAAAGAATGTTTGAACTGGAGTAAGGCCTCTTGTAGACACACGTTTTTTCTCGGTAAGGTAAAGACTCCGTACGGCTCAAAAAACGTGCCATGTACAACAGGCCTTAGAATACCATGATTTAAACTTAATTTTGTTATATTTTAAGATCAATAAAGATCCATAAGCATAATGAAATACTTCTTGTATTTCATTAAGCTTAAAATAAGATTTTTGGCTATTTCTATTACTAAAAGAATAAATAGGCTAATCTCTGAACTATTTTTCATGCTTCCCAGAATAAATAGTCTTTGGAATTTATCGATGAAAGGTTCTCCTGTTTGATTTTTTTTTTGAGTGCCAATTCTCGTATATACGTTTTGTATATGCTTAGTTTAGCCATATCCCAAGTTAAAGTTTAGATAAAAAGTTATTATAAAATTTATCTAACATGACGATGATTGTCCAAGTTGTGTACAAAGTAGCGATTCTCTGGAAACTATTCGGAAATGCAATTATAAACACTGGATCGTGTAAAGCTCTTCCCGCGGAAACACGAGCGGACGCCGCCATTCAATATTTATGATTACACGTCACGACTTATCGCAATCCCAAGAGCTGATTGTTATATTTGCAGTCTGTCTGTCCGTTTTGATCCTTATTGATTTTCTAGGAGATGTGAAACCGGTTTTTATTTTTGTCGTACTAATTTACTTAGGTCTGTGCTCCGAGGTACGAGTAATCGCAAATATTTTTCTGGGTATTGACTTATTGAACAGACAAGAAGAGTTCCAATTGTTTTATCTAAGTTTTAAAGATTTAAGAGTGTATTAGTACGTTTATCTGTACCTAAGTAGAGGTACGCCCATGTGCGTAAATGAGGCCATCTTCTACGACTAAGTATCTAAGATCTACCACAGTTGCAGTACTAAATTTGAAATCCGTAGATTAATATGTCGTTCATTCAAGTAAGCCAAAATATATATTTAAAAAAATCTGAAATCTTAGGGCGTTTGCCACATCAGATTCGAAATGATGTCAATAAGATCATATTTAAAAAAAAAACAAAACACTGATCATGCATTGTCATCCAATAATCTGTGTATTATTTGAATTATTTCCCCTCAATCAATACCAGATAACAGTTTTAAATTTCTTACTAGTTTGGTAAACCTATACGAACAAAGGTAAAGTTGAATAAAAGCTTATACCATCGCAATAACTACATGTCTTAACATAATCATAAATATTTCCTCACCAAACGCAACATAAAACACCGCGTACGCGAAGTTGAGCCCGGAGACCGCGTCCCGGTACCGCTTGCAGTCGCGGCAGGCCTCGTCGTAGTAGAGGCCTATGCCGACGATGGGCGCGCAGGTGAGCGCCGCCGCCCACCACCACGACACCAGCAGCGCGATGCGGATCAGGTAGTATGTCACTTGCTGGAACAAACGTTATATTGCGTCTTTCGTCCTACGAACGTGCAAGATGTGGAATGAGCTTCCTTCCCAGATATTCCCGGAACGCTATGACATGCTATGACATAAGAAAGGTGCAAAAAGGGCTCTCCTTCAAAGCCGATGCATTGGTGACTCCTCTGGTGTAAAAATATCCGGCGATGGTGACTACTTTCCATCAAGTGGCCCGTGTGCTTTATAGTTAGCTAAGAACGTAAGATTTTTTTGACAATTTGAAACTTTTCTTAATGTATAGTGTAAGAAGTGAAAATTTCGTGGTAGAAAGGGACTTAAATAAATATTATGTTCCTTTAATAACAGCTCACATTAAATGCCTCCCCAAACTATGATAACAATTTTGTTATTGCCACGAAATGCAAATTTTGCATTAGTTCACTTTTATCTTTTAGAATATAATATCCAAGTTATTACAATTTAAAGTTATGGTACATTATTTTAAACGAGTGTGATACCATAGTGCACAGCTAGTCGATAATATTTTTTATCTAAGAGCCACCTCACTCGGGCTGGTCTCCGGTTTGGCCAGTACTACCATCATATTGAGACAAATATGACGATCCGCGTGGCGGAGCGGTTACCATATCGGTCTGACGCGCAATGGGTCCCGGGTTCGATTCCCGGCTAGGTATCCAAATGTTGAGTTTAGATTCCAATTCTGGTTCTGGGTGTTTGTGTATTCGTCTTGTGTGTGTCCATGGTACCCACGATATAGGAGAAAATCCTATTGAGGGGCTATGAGTGTAGAAAGCGTTTTTTAAACATAGACCTAGTTTCCGAGAACCGTATAGAAAAACGGAGATGTATCTATAGATCGTTTAGCCAAAATGAGACATATAACCGTTTTCACGAAAGACACGGATTGGGTGGTGTTAGCAACTTTTTCGTTTATTGCCAACTTTTCTCATTCGTCTACCCGGTTATAAGTTGCAACAGCTAAGTCGAGAAACATATTTTACCTATATTTATTTATAACCAAACACAGCTCTGCACTCGCGTCCTTAATAAAAATCACTGCGGTGTTATTCAACCCTCTTGTGGCGAAAATGAAATTCTTTGTTCTTGTTTTATTCGCTAGTTTAATGAACTCTGCGGCTTTGGACGACTCAAAGGGCAACTGTTTTGTTATATCACATACTGCTAGCGAACTTTCGGTCTTTGCTTTTAACTAGCTGTCGTAAGTCTTTAAAAGGTGATGGAATCCTTAATCGAAAACTCCGTTTCTATTTAAGAACAGCTGTGTCACGCACTACTCTGTTCGTGTTTGAAGAGTCTCGGCAAATCATTATTGTCCCACTGCTAGGCACGGGTCTTCTCACGGAGCGGGAGAGTTTAGGGCCGTAGCAACCAAAGTAAGGTCCGAGCGCTCGCCAAGCGCTCGCCAAGTGCGAATTAGTAGACTTCAAACACCTCTGAGAACTATTTTTATATAGAACTCTCGGGTGTGAAGATTTCCTCAAATTGAAAAGCAGTGATAATCAATTTCTAATACGCAAATAATTTAAGAAAAATTTGTGGCAAATTTTCAAATCCCAATTTGGCCTGGCCTGGGATTTAAGCCTCGGACCGCCCGAAAAGAGAGGGCAAGTTTCAACCATTAGGCTATCACTGCTCTCTTTGAAAATTGTGGTCTGTGAAATATATTTTTTTTTTTATATGCTTAATATGCTTAATTCAAGCTTTTCAACTTCGGCTTCGTCTTCGTTTTAGGAGTAACAACGGCACAACGCACATGTGGTTTACCTCATGTTAATTACAAATGTAGTAGCTACAGATGAAGTGGCCAGTATTGACCACCTACGATCAGATAGGACAAACCACAAAACACGCTTTCTACACTCATAGCCCCACACTAGGATTTTCTCCTGTGTCGTGGGTACCATGGACACACACAAGACGAATACACAAACACCCAGACCCAACATGAATCTTAACTTATTTTCAGATACCTGTCTGGCCGGGAATCGAACCCGGGACCCATTGCGCGTCAGATCGGTATGGTAACCGCTAAGCCACGCGGGTCGTCAAAACAACAAAAGGTTCTAACATCAAAAAGTTACTTAAACCGTATTAGCAAAACTTCCTGTCCTATTTCAAATGTTTACAGGATAAATGATTTCAAATGTTTACAGGATAAATGATCGTCACAGAAACATAATGCAATTGTGCCCGAAAATTATGCACATTTGATTACTTTGTGACGCCAGAGTGAGGAATGAATAGCCAATTTTTCCTTTATACTATTCGCCGGTAAAAGAAGTACCTATCTGATATTGGTCTTATTTCTGATAACTTATTGAACTACCTACTCCCTAGATTTTATAATAGTAAATCTTTCAAGATTTTCAGAGCATATTTATTTGAAACTGAAAGTAATGATTTCCTCCTAGACTAGGTCGAATCCGAATGTGATAACTGCGCGCTTTACGAAACTCCCCAAAATGCGGAATATAGATCTGCAAAATGCAAATTTTGCATTAGGACCCTTTATTCTCACTGTACGATATATATCTTACTAATTTCACTACACCATTAATTGTACCTTACTGTCCTTGAGGTGAGACAAATGTCTAAATGTTCTGGGAATTTAATTAAACTCTCTTACCTTACAATTTTCTCTTCGGCTAGACGTATTAGTTTCCTTGCCACTGGTAAAATATTAAGATATATTGTAGGAAAGTTTATTCAATTAATATTGCAAACTGACACTCATGTGACTTTAAATGGGCACTTTTAGGATTTTTTTAATTAAAAAAATAAATAAAAATAAATTAAAAAAAAACAAAATACATATATAGGTACATCATGTTCTATGTGAAGTAGTCACATAGAACCCCTGATCTACTTATCAAAAATATTTCCTAGAATTTATATAAAAAATTTATAAAAATTGAATTTTAAATAATTCATAAACTACTTATTGAGGTTGACAACAAATAGGTACATTGTTACCCCTGAAGTCTAAATTGGAAAGACTCTGTATGTTCCTTTTACACACACTCCAAGCCACAATACAGCAGCGCGTACTGTGTTTAGGCTATATATCCCACCTTTAAAGTTCCTACATTCTCACAGTCACGTAGACAGGTTATCAGGAAAGCAAGTTTAGTCCACTTTCATACTGATTAGTTTAGTCCCGCCACGTCACGGGCGACACGCTTACATCGTAATGGCGGGATCGCTTGACCAACCGCTATGTGGGTGAATATCAAGCAATGAATATCTTTTATTCGGCTCATTTGCATGAGCTAGCTGAATATCTCATTACGTTTTTTGAAATAAACCTTCTTTAGAACCGTTGTGATATAAAATTTGAGAGGAAAATGCGTTACGAAAAAAGTTGATGGCGGTACAACTAGATGGCGCGGTAGGTACTCCTGCCTGAATCAAGCTAACGATTTCCTAGCTTATATAAGAACTCAACTTTGTTAGATCTGAAATAATAAATATCACAGTTTTGTCGTGTGTGAATTGCATACACATTTATGTTTTTTTTTTATTTATATGGCCGTAATTTTTTTTTGGGACAGACTTTTATGTAACTTCGCAAAGATCATGATTAAACTTGCGAACATTTCGTTTTAATTTGCGCAATTTATTTGTAGTAAGTATTGTTTCCCTCTTCATATTACAAAAAATGTTTTAAAGGCGGCACCACCGAAATACCTACTTCTGCCTAATAATTGCAGTGTAAACAGCTGATGTGTTTTGAACGAAACTATGTGAACGAAATCATACCCAATCTTTTGACAAAATAAACGCGTGTTTTTTGTTTATTGTGTGCTTTGTCTTGTCTAGAAACATATAAGTACTAAGACGCTGTTGAGTATCTTAGTATCATCATACTTCATACTAATATTATAAGGGCGAAAGTTTGTGAGTGTGTATGTTTGTTACTTCTTCACAAGTAAACGGCTGGAACGATTTTCATAAAATTTGGTAGGGAGTTAGCTGATACCCTGGATTAACACATAGGCTTACTTTACTTACTTACTTTTTACGCTGGGAAAATATTTTATTCCCACGGGACAATCGATTTTTGTTAACGCGGGCGAAGCTGCGGGATTCAACTAGTTTATGAATAAAGGGAATTCTGTACATCTCCCAAAGGTAGAATTCCATGACTCGTCTAACAAGTGATGTTCTGTCTCCTTTATACTCTAATTATTCCATAGAATCCCTTAATCGTACGGTGGCTGGTAGAATGTGAGCGCTTGTTTTCCAGTTTCATGGTATTTTTACGGCCCACATACTTCATATGGTCGTCAGAGTTGTTCGTTTAGCCACTTTTTTGCATTTTAATGCACAATTTAAATATTTAATGCTAGTTGCTAGTCATTTTAAATTGTATAAGCATTACGAAGATTAATCAAACCGAGTTATATGTATAATGTAATTCTAATTAAGAATGTGAACAGATAATACATACCAATAAATTTTTATCCCTTGATAAAATAAGGTACCTATGTAGGTATGTATAATGATATAACATATAATTTGCTGTTGTGTGCAAATTATACATTTTCTGCGGAGCATATAAAAATCTGTATCAATACAGAACTTTACAAAAAAAAATAACTTAACAAAATATTGTATTAGACCTACAAAAAACTAAGTATATTCACTACATAGTATAAAACAAAGTCGCTTCTCGCTGTCTGTCTGTGTTTATGTATGCCTAGATCTTTAAAACTACGGTACGGAATTTCATGCAGTTTTTTTAATAGATAGAGTGATTCAAGAGGAAGGTTTTTATGTATAATAAATGCATTACATAGTAGAAGAACACTGATAATTTTAGATTTTTGACTTTTAGACGAAACGAAGTTGTCGGGTCAGCTAGTATAACATAAAAGACGAAGTGCAGTCTCAACTCTCGATAGAGTTCCGACGTCACCAATGAGATCATGCCTCCAAACATAGTTGTGACTGTTTTAAGCAGTGTTACTTCGTTGTTTATTAATTGAGAAGTCGGGAATTTATTTATTAAACTTCCGGAGTAAAATAATTGCGCAACGGAAGCTCCGGCGAGCGCTTAATAAACTTGCAAGTGTTGCGTCATTGCTAATATTGTGCTACATTCGCGGACGAAATACGTTCTTAAATCAATATCCATATTAATATTATAAATGTGAAAGTGTGTTTGTTTGTTCCTCTTTCACGTCGCTATATAACTATTATATGATATGGTTTATAAGTTGGGAGATAGTTAGGAGGGTGGAGAGTGACGTAGGCTACTTTGTACCGCGCTCGCTCATTCCCATGAGAATATCGATGTTTTGTTAGTTGCTGGATATTTAGTACTTCCAGACGTTGTTAATAGATGGCGTTAGTAATATTAATTTCCAAGTCCTGAATAACGTTATCAAATGCTACGTGTAATTTACTTAAGTCAAAAGCAACTGATAAATTCAACGGAAATTTGAATTTGTTCTGACCATGCGGGCGAAGCCGCAGGTAAGTGCTAGTTATTAAATAAATAAATATTATGAATTCTTATATTTATGAATACAATTTAAGCATAGATAAAAAATATTTTAAAGAGGGCAAAAATGAAAGTTATTCTTAAAATGATTATGACTTAATTGTTGGTTTCATATTTATTTTGAGACACATTGTATATGTAATAACATGTCGCGAACGGAAAGGTATAATCCGTCGGCCATAAAGTCCTTGTTAATCGCATCGAGTTAAGCTTTAAATTACAGTCATGAGCTTCCGCGGGTAAATACCATCGAAGTATCAATTTCAAGTGTATGTATTAGTGATGTAACTAATGTAATTTTTTGAACATTCGCAAATGCGAATGCCAATGCGAATATCCCTCACGGACATTCGCGGATGCGAATGTTGTTCTTTTTCAGTTTTTGGTGTAGGGGCCGAGGGATCTAAACTGCGACCATTTTTTCGATCGATAAACTTCAGTTCGATTTCAATTTGGATAGATTTGGCGATTTTTTTCCAAAGCTATTCAATATTCGCAACATTCGTACAATTATTGCGAATGCGAATATTTTCGAATGCAAATATTGGTTACATCACTAGTACATATCGAGTAACTCCGTTTCCTGCCCACGCTTTTTAACACTTTCAAATAGTATATTTATTTTTATGCACGTTTGCTGTTACTACAATAGTAACAGCAAACGTGCATCAATTTGCAATCAAGCATCATGTTGGTACCTAGTGCTCATGGACCCGTTTAATCAACACATTCCAAGCAAACCTCTGTTTTTCCTAAAGTCGAACACTCAATGGTTAGCTTAATTTGAATACGTAATAAAATCTCCTTTGAGCCACTAGTGCACTCTTTAAACTAGAACACACAAAACAAAGTTGATATCATAATAATATATGTCGGAACGAAGTGAGATGTATAACGAAAGCTAAGTAGGTACTTAGTATTTGTACCCGATCGCATCACACGGAGGGTAATGGTTTTTCGACCGTATGAATGTCATATCGCATGATACCGCTTTTTTATTTAAAGCGGTATCCAATACAATCATAGTATTTTGATAAACTCAGATAACGGAAGTAGGGATTTACTATTTATTTAAATAAAATTGGATTAAGATTTACAACGTTCATGATGTCACAGAAGTGTCAAAGAAAATACAATAGAGGATGAAATTTACCAAGACCACAAATTAATATTTTAACATATTTAAACTAAGGATAATTTTATGCAGTCGGCTTTTTAATTAACATTGTTATTTGTTCTACGTTTTATAATCACGGATTTGCTGCATTATAACTTGTTAATATCAACTATTCTAAACAATATTATGGTGTTATTAAAATTGCAAATGGTATTTCTCCGTTACATATTATGCGCTGGCTGCCGTCGCGCCGGTCGCGTTTCACCACTCAGTACCGAGCGAACTTCAGTAACAAGACGCTCAGATCATATGGACATATGTACTGTGCTCAGACGCTCGTGCACACCACAATTCACGATTGTGTCCTCTATATTCATCTTGTTTTATTATAAACCGACTGTGGTAGTTGGAGTGGAATGTTTTTCTATCATGTGTATGAATATTTGTATGTTTATGTATGTATGTGTATGTCGGAATAATGTACAACGCAAATGGCTAGAATTGAAACATATGACATATCATTGGAGTCGACTCAGTGTAAGTTTTTAAGTTTGACATACGCTATAAATTTTTAAAAATTATACCTGGAAAATAAAAAAAGACGGGGGACGGAACGACTATTAATAATATCATGATATTATGAGTGTCAAAGGAAACCGAATAAATAGACCACAACAAATTATAATTACCTACACTAATGCAAATATGTATAGTACTTTTTATACTATTTTGGCGCAAACTTCTAAAACATGCTAAATTAAAGAAATAATAAAAAATAATACCCGACAGCAAATATTAGTTTGAGCGATTAGGTTTTTGTTTTCTTTATAATTTCTTGCAAACTCTTAACGTTGGCAATTGACGAGCGATTGTCGCTTTAAATAAACGCTTCGTGGCCCTCGCTTCAGCTTTGTAAGTTTGCGAACTAGAATTGTAACGGAGGCGTCGTAGCGGAGGCGAATGCGGAGGTGAAGAAGTCCGCCTTCGCGGATGAGGCGGTTAAAGAAGGCGGAGGTTAAATGTTAAGTAACTAAAAATTACTAATTTTGATAAACCAAATATAATTTTAAATAGGTACTTATAACATAGCACAATTCTTATCGAAAGTCTAATTACTAATAGTCAAAACTAAGAATGGGCAAACATTTCTTTGAAATAAAAGCTTTGCGGCCTACCAAATTTCAATTTATTAAGGGGGCGATTTCTTAAGGGTTGATAAGTTGCATGCAACCAGCTGCACTAAATAATCGTTCACTTAGCACTGAAGTTGACAACGCGAGTAAATAATAAAATTGCTAAGTTTACGCTATAATTTATATCTCATTAAGGTCAGATATTTTTGTGCTCTTCATTAATTAGAGGTGTCTACAAATTGAGGCTTCTTTTCATAAATGTACTACCATTTTTTGTTCACTCTTTATCGTCGTCGCCTCTGCTATTTTTGAATATGTCAGCCAGGTTAGAATACTACACCTACGCGACCAAACAATGCGACAAGTTGATTCCTGTTTTTTGACCTACTACCTTTCTTTACCCACCGCCGAAAATCCTGTATTCCGTGGACAAGTATACATACCTAATATTCGTTCTTGACCATTTTACTAGCATCGCAACATGCAGCCGAACGACCGCGTCGCCTAGCATGGCTCCTTCAAGTCTTGTGCATCATATTCAACGTTAAAAAAACTCCGCGATAATTTTGCGGGTACGGAGACGACGGTTCGAGTTTTTGCGGAAGTTCTGCAGAAACGGAGGCGGAGGCGGAGCTCCGTTACAACCCTATTGCGAACTGTTCCCTGAGTACACGTGTATTATTTGTCCTCGAAACAAGCATCGTTCTTGTTTCCGTACATCATACATTGCAATGTACACTGCACGCTTACGTTTTACCTTTCGGCCATATCTTGCAATTTACTTTGAAATGATAAGCGACAACAAGAAGAATTGTTTTATGGAAACATATTAAACTCGTGGTAAGGGTATATTGGTCGGATAGCACAATGTGCCCGGAGCAACGAGTCTCATATCAGATTTTAATAAATCGGATGCGAAACCTTACAAAAGAAACCGCAGTGTTCTCAAAAGAAGCAAAAAGTCTGGTGAAAGTCTATGGTGAAACTTTTCTTGTTACTCCATTGCACAACATGAACTTTCATGCTTTTATTTTTTATTAATTAAAATCAGATAAGTAAGGAAGGGAAGCTGAGTACAGTAGAGACACTTAATAAAGGGCTCTCATGTATCAACCTTTGAATTTTATAATTATTAACAAACAATAAAAAATATATCGTCTTGGAAAAGGTCTTTGTAGTCTATCAATTTGCATGAAGTGCGTGATGGACTATATCCTTAACATTTTCGGTCTAAGGGGACACACATACACAGCAGTTTGACAAATGTTCCTGCAGCTAATCATAGATCATACGTCAGCAGCTATCTACACCCTTCCACCAAAGTGCAAGAACTACTACATGCTAGTACCTCCCCCTTTTTTTTAGTGTGTGTACTAAACACGCTCACACGCTTTCTACACTCATAGCCCCATACTAGGATTTTCTCCTGTGTCGTGGGTACCATGGACACACACAAGACGAATACACTAACATCCAGACTCAGAACATGAATCTAAACTTATCATTCAGATACCTGCCATATTGCGTTGAATTCTTGCGTTTCGATGGAAGGATGAGGTTGCCCGCACACTTGTATATGAGGCAATGATCTTAGTCCACATGAGTGGCAACGCATCTGTGATTGACTTCAGATAGAACCCATGTTCTATTCCAAGTTGCTCTCAGATGTTCATGGGCGGCAGTGACCACTTAACATCAGGTGGACTGCTTGCTCGTTTGCTACTACAAACAGATAAAAAAGAAACCTTAAAGTGGAGTTCATCTCCTATACTGTCTTTACCAATATAGAGGATACACGTTACACGCTTTTTACACTCATAGCCCCATAGTAGGATTTTCTCCTGTGTCGTGGGTACCATGGACACACACAAGACGAATACACAAACACCCAGACCCAGAATAGGAATCTAAATCAGTCTGGCCGGGAATCGAAACCGGGACCCATTGCACGTCAGACCGGTATGATAACCGCTGCGCCACGTGGGTCGTCAAAACAATATTTTTTTTACAAAACCAAAACAATTATTTATGTGTTCGTCCGTCAATTCCGTAATGGCTGAAACGAAAACGTAAAAAGCAAACTAAGCGCATAAACTCGTACTAAGGATACAAGACCAGGTATGATAGTGGTCTGACTGAATACGAGATAGATTTTACAAAGATCAAGTATCCGGCAGTTAGGGTTCGTAACTCGCACCAATTGACACTCGGCAGCGTAATATGGAATGATTGAACTTCAATTGAATATGGCTATTGACCGCAGCTTAAAGATGAATAGATTCAATATGAACACTTATACAAATAACAACGTACCACATCTGGCGTTTTTTCTTTTAATGTTTTCAAGTTTCAACATTAAACATTTATCTTTCAATAATGTTTTAGTGACATACTGCTAGTGAATTTACTTTAGGGTACCGCCTCGTAAGTATTAATCTTCGTACCACGTATTGTTTCCTTGCAAATAATGTACAAAATATACTTGAAATGTATTTTATAAACCCTTCTATTGGCTTGACTTGCAACTAATTGATAACATTTTTAAAGTCAAATTAAGATTACCAAATTAACAATATGTGCTTACTTAAGTCAATAAGTCTTTTACATATGTATATCTACGTAACAATTGATTTCTTGCTTCGCGAGTACTGTAAATAAACAGTCGTATTCGCATTGGCCTTCGTGAACGTCACTATCATCACAGTATTATTATCATACAGTACTCTAACTCTGCCGTGTCCTTGAATTTTATACCTACAGGGGCGTTGGGCGAAAGATTGCGTTAGGGCTGCCTGCCTATAGTATTTTAATTACATCTGACAGTATGAATACTTTCTTTCTAGATTTTTGATAGTAATTATTATATATTTTTATTTAAACAAATACAATTCATGGTGAATTGTGTAGGAAGTGTTGAATACATGTAATGTTTTTTAATTAGTCAATTTAGGTTATAAAAAATAACTATTATTTTAATATGTGAGACTTTTAATAACAAATCATTATTTTACTAATAATAATTACAAATTTGACACTGAAAAATATTTGCGCCTCGACTGAGACGTACGAAAAGCTTTATTATTAAAGGAGATGGCTAAATACAGTATGGACGACTGCCCCAGCAATGTATAAACATAGAACCTAGGAATATGTAACGCCGAATAGCCTAATACTTGTATTTTATATAAAAAAAGTTACAGGAACTTTTCAAATCTTCACAATCCTGAAAATAAAAAACATATAACACCTACGCTAACAATTATAAAAACTGCAAACAAGTGACATTGCTAAGAACTTTTTTCTAGGCGTTTAGTTTCGATGTACCTGTGGCAGTATCAATTAGGTCAGAGATTTAAAACACTGGATTAAATTGTGTTTTTCATTACGAACCCACACAGATTTGGCACAGTGGTAGGTGCTTTAAAGCAAAGTAAGTATTTAAAGCACCAAATAACGTGATACAACGTGACTTAGAGTTACAATAAAGGCAGTTTTCAGAGACAATCTAAAAAAAGTAGTTGAAATGATATACCAATATTTTTTTTACTTATATTGGTCAGTACAATCTACAAAAATGAACACATAAATCTATTTGGTAGAACTAACCTTCCTATTGACAACCCCAGCAAAATGTGTTCGTTGCGAGACTTTCCGATGGACCAACAATTAATGCTCCACAAGAAAATATTCCCGTCGACACAAGTAAGTTCAACTGTTTATAATAAGCACACTCATTACCATTGCTTCTGCCACAACTACAGTCGAACATAAAATAGGAATGTATGCATAAATAGTTGGTCCATCGGGAAGTCGCGGTTCGTTGTTATATCAGTTACAGACAGACTGACAAACGTGCCAGGGTCCTTTTTCTATATGATGAATGCTAAATCCTTCCTGAACTAGATAATGGGCGTACTGAGCACATAATAGATATTGGAATACAACAATAAAGGTGCGATTCATATATTTATTATTCCATCATTCTTACAAGAACATTATCTAAAAGTGAAGCCGGAGCTGACAATGTGTTCTGGTGCCTCGCCCACCCCAAATACCAGATCATGTCATGGCATGACAGCAACAGCCCAAAGTTCTGTTCCCTACAATACAGCTGCAGTAATATGACAGTATGTCGTCTATTGCATTATTTTTTGCTTGGCTTTCATATAAAATATACACATAGTTTGGCTTATATGTCTTGATTTTATTCGGTCTTAGCGTAGCAATACCACACTTTACGCATTGCATGTTGAATTTTATGCAAGTCAAGTCCGTGTCGAGTAGCGAGAGGTCGGTAGGTAGGCAAGCACAATGTCCAATAAACAGGCGAGGGTCAATGAAAATCCAAAATTAAAATGCACAACGAAGAAATGAACAGCAGAGCAATCAAACGACGTCTGACATCTGACTGACGTTTGTTTTTTTCATAGAGATAGGAATTGAACTTCACGCGTCATAGAATCGATACAGTTCGATATAAAAAATCGATTGGTTTAAAATATATAATTATCTTGTTTACATCTAACATTTTTCGACATGAAATAGGTACTAAGATTTATAGAATAAGTGGCATTAATTTTTCATTTTGATATTTTTAAATATAATTGCCACACTAATAATCCTAGACCACTTCATAATCTACCCGATTTTCCGCATCAAAACGAACAAAAACACAATAACAAGCACCGAAAAACGAGTTCAACTCCATCGATTCCCGTCAAAAACTTGCATTTTCATATCTTTCTTGGTCGAAGAAAAAAAAACCGTTTTGATACCAGCATGTAAAGATCGATATGAGCAGTTTCATTTTTTAACGTTCTGGAAAATCGATATGATCTCTCCCTCTTCCCTAGCTTACATTACTTTTCTACAACCATGTCATATCTACAAAAAAACAATTAATTACTTTTTATAAGGTAATTAATTCACGAAAGTTCTGGGAAGTTATTAATAACTTAATAATTCATTAATGAATATTTAAAAATTAACAGTCACTATGAAATTCTTATACATGTCTGGGGCACTCATTTAGCCATCTCCTTTAATAGTATAAAAAATTCGTATTCGGATAAAAAGCATAATAAAAAATAATTTTGGGAAATATTGACATGGTGGAGAAAAAGGAATATCTTTCATTTGGTCATAAATACCTGCAGCTACTTTACAATTTATATGTGTTGTTTTAAATGAAGTTTGAAATATTTCCTCCATTTTTTTTACATATTGCACAAAATCATCCCTGAGTATTATTAAAATATTTTGTAAATTATTTTTGCAGTAGTCCCGGTAGCTTAAATACCGACTCTCTTCGCTGAAATTATGGCTTCTTTGATCGGGCTTTATATATGACTTCAAGGCTTGACAATCATCTTTCTCCAAACAACGTTTTAGGAGATATCCACAAATATAAAAAAGACCCTTTTTTTTCAGGCAAGTCTGTCATCCCTGTAGCTCCGGGATCAGAATAGGGCTATGACATCCCCTGCCTGTCGTAAGAGGCGACTAAAAGGGGCTTCCGTGTTTGCAGACGGCTAGAGTGAGAGCTCGAACCGTTCGGTCAGGCAATCCCGGGAAGGACGGCGGTATATGTGGTCGCATACCGTCGTAAAGACTAGACGAAGTGGTGGGCCCAAACGCCCATCTGGGAGGAGCCCGATGGGGCAACGCGCTCGGAGGATTCCGGTTGAAGTCGTTTCGAGATCCCGGAGTCCTCCTTTTTAGAGCCGAGGACGGCCACCGGGGGGGTTTTAGTGCGGTAAAAATCACACATAACCCTGCGTCGCTCCCACGGCGTCGGGTACCTTTTGAAAGTTTCCCCCTCGACAACAAAAGAAAAAGGTTTAAAAATGTAATTATAAATTTAAAATGATTTATTTATTTTATGTAGTTATTTATTTATCGAACAATATTCTATTGTTTGCAAAAATATCACTTACCTATAACTATGTACTTTATTGAAAAGAGATACACTTCGCCAATGGCATGTAGGACACACATACTTACCTATGTCACTTCCCTTTATCATAATATCCTTTAATTATTTATGGATCCAGGTATTACATTCAATAGAAAAGCTAAAAACCAATTTATTAAAAAAGAAACAAAGAGAGAAGGTAGTTCTAGTACATTAAAAAACATTATAATTGTCTTACCTTTCGTAGTTTCAAGGCAATTTAAAAAATGTTATCTTTGGATGTGTTAATGTAGAATTCAAACAACCAAAAACAGTACAATATAGTCTACAATTCTTCTTCGCTATATTATTAGTAAAATAAAAAAAAATCACTGCTCAAAAAACCGTTACACCGTCCGCTCGTCTCTACGGCACATTCGGGTCTGTTTGTATACCGAATGCAAACCGAAATCGAGGCGCGTAGGTATAACTTGCGTTTCGTGCGCTTCTACGGAGTTAGATTACTGTAGATATTTGTACCGTGCTATCATTCTATGCATTTTTCCAATAAATAAGTTTGTTTTGTGTCCGACTGCGTCGGAAGCAAGTTAGTGTTGTTCGATCGTACATACGCTGTATGTACATATGTTTGTCAATTTAGTGCAAGATCCCAGAACGATCTGATATAACTTATTTTCACTCAAAATCAGAGATGCCAAAATAGGTAAAGTAAATTTATCTATTGTTGAGCTTCAAAGCTTCTGACAAAAGTTTTGACCCATAGAATGGGTCTTACATATATGATAACTATTTTAGAATAATATTCTGCAAAACTTAAGTAATATTCGGCCATATGAAAATAAGTTAAGTAGCTCTTATTTTTTCCCTTTCCTATCCCTTTCCTATGAGATCCCTGCCCAGGTGTCACCCGGCAAGCTCCACAAACACGCATGTATCACGAAGAACATGATACTCTACTGTGAGAACATGGTTTCATCTATGTGAAAATAAGTTATGTCAGATAGCTCCGGGGTCTTACTCTAATACGCTTGATATTTCAGGTAAATCTACCTGATATTTTCGTCATCTATATATTAATACGAGAAGCAAAAATTTATGAAGCATTTTTAAGTAATATGACGCGGACGGATTATTATGAAATTTTGCCGGTTATAGTGGACGTAGAGAAGGAGTGCAGAATGTTAATATTTTTTTCAAATATGCATATAACATACATAAATACACTACCGTGCATTTGTCACAAACACATAAAAAAAATGTGTGCGTGTACTAGCGTACATTCGTGAGAAGTGAAACTTCTTTATGACGTTATTTTTCAAAAAATAATTTACTATATGCAACTTTACAGAAATTGGTTAAATAAAGTTAAATTAGATAAAGTTTAATAAAAGCCTTTTATTAAACTTTATCTAATAATGTAATCTATAATAATCTATCTAATATCACGCGTGGTAGGGATAAGAAAAAGATGGCGCGTAACGGAAAAAAAAAGATGGCGCGTAACAGAAAAAGATGGCGCGTAACGAAAAAATGTTACACTATTTTTTTTTCCAACCCCGATAAAGAACTTTCACTTCATTAATAAACGAAATAGAACAATGTCTTACTATGAAAACACATAACGTCAGAAATGTCAGTGTCTTTGTCAAAATACCCGCTATTGCTTTTTTAAGGGGTTTAGCTAATTAAACCTCTTTTTAATATTTAACGGGTGCGTTCAAAATTACTTGAAAATTATTACATTTTGTTTGAATTTGAGAAATATTCGTACTACTTTGAACAATATGAAGTTTAGTTTTTTAATTTAAATTACGGTCGAAATTCGACCGATGTGACGGGTGTGACGGGTATTATCAATTTTATGACAACTGACGTACAAATATATTATTTTTTAAATATACTCATGAATAAATATGGTCGGCGGGTCTATATTTAGTTGCATTTCAATATGTATATTTCATATCATTTTATACGTACAGTAAGTACACTCATATCCAAAATAAATGTTGCCACTACATTATTCGAGAGAACTGATTGATTTATTTTCGATTTGGAGAGTTGTTCGATCGCTCGATTATTTTTGTTTAAAAATAAATTCGCACAACTTTTATGATTTTGTTTTGATAGCCGACGTGGCACAAATACTTGTATTATAGGTATTATGGTTGTTGTCTAGACATCTTTCATCCATTTCTTGCGTAATAAAATATCTTTGATACCTACTGTATATGATCGAACATTCAGATGTTTATTTTTAGGAATAAAAGACTTGACCTAACCTACTGCCTGATTGACTGATGCGCTATCGTAGAGCCTAAACTACTTGAAACTAGAAACATAAAATTTGGGCTGTGGCTTTCCTTATATACCTAGTGTGTGTACCCACTTAAAGATATGTTTTTGACATACCGCTTCTAAGAAGGTTAAATTGAAGATTTTTCGACCTTCGCCAATTTTGAAGCAGACACATAAAACTCGTATTTATTTTGGGTACAAATAATTTCAGAATCTTAAAATTACTTATATGTCAATTTATATGCTTGTGCATTTACATTTACAGACATAGAGCGTGTCAGACACGTAACGTTGTAGACAAAATTACTTTTTAGTATGATCGCACTAATAGACAGTTAGTTACTTATGGCCCTATCATAAGTAACTATAAGCTTATTTATAAAATGAGTAGTCAAAAGTAAACTACTCATATCGAATTGCTTGTTCCCATAATACCTTTGTATTTTGGGGACTATGAACAACATTATCATCTTGTGCATGCCAGGATGAGCTCTACCCGCTTAAAGATGCTGTCAAAACTGAAGCAATCTTGAGGGATCAACCGAAAACCAAATATTCCTTATATTGTAGGTAGACCAAAAATTATACATCCTATATGTTATAGTATAATTTTATTTTATCTATTTATGTATTATTTTTATTGATAAGTAGGTAATATGTTTATTAAATTATTGTTTTTTTGGTGATTAATTAAACTCAAATTCAAAGACTGCGCCTTACGTTGATTTTGGATAGTACATTTTTCGAACAGGGCATTAATACGGGGTTCTGCAGTATCCCGCAGTAACCCCACTTTGCGGGATAGCAATCCCTAGTGGGTACTCACATCATAGGTACGTGCCTACACGTTCATGCAAATATAAAATTGTATAAACAATTACACTCTGACGTTACAGATTAAGTTGATGGTAGCCACATTAGTAAGACAATATGTCATTTCTGCCTTTTTTGCTGAGCCATTTTTCATCGATCTAGCTTTGTCTACGACCAAAATAGGAATAACTGCCGCGGTAAAGATATGCTTATACCAATTACGTCAGCATGATGTTTCACGTAGAGGTTAGTAGTATGTGGTAGTATGTTATTGTGTGGACTTTGGTACTAACTGGCTTCATTTGACGGCGGCACATGACGTTTTGTGTCTTCGTGTAGGTACTTAGGCACATTTTAACACAGGAAAGTAAAATTATCTTCATTCGAAAACGACATTTTAACTACAGTTAAAAATTTAGTATTTTACAATATAAGACAGCATTATAGTGGACAAGCTATTTTATAAACTATGAATATTTTTAATAGATTTTGGCTCTGATACCCGAACGGCAGCGACGACATTCGCTTTCTTAAGTCGATATGTGTGTTTTAAAAATGTCATAAAGTATATTACAATTGAAATTGAATATCAAAATTTTCTATATGGATTTGAGGTAATTGATCCGAATGCCGGGGTATTTTCTTGTTACCGTAACATTTAATTCATTCATAGTTATTGTCGTGATTGACTTTAGATAGAACCCATGTTCTATACGAAGTTTCTCACAGATGTTCATGGGCGGCAGTGACCACTTACCATCAGGTGGACTGCGTGCTCGTTAGTTACTTCAATCAGATAAAAATAAATGAAGCTTAAAGTGGACTCTATCTGCTATAATGTCGTTACCAATATGGAGATGTTAGAAGATTTTGTGCTTTGACTGCAGATGCATACCCACATTTATATTTACCTGTTGACAGTAGTTTTAAGTGTTACTGTGTTCTGATTAGGGGTTGCTACGAGACTTAAACGAAGCTTTCCAACTTAGTTCGCAGGAATAGTAACTCAGTTTCAGCTAACCTCACATAAAAATACAATCTAATTTGAGGTTAATTACAGATATCTACGGGCGGCAGTAGCCACTAATCTTCGGAGAGACTTGCTTGTTTGCTACTTCTATATTAAAAATAGTAATAAATATTTAATCGACTTTCAGTAGGATATTCCACCTATTTGCACTTAGAGGTGTCAAGTGGAGGTAGGCACCACTTAACAGGTATTACATAAAAACAGTAGGGAACATCAATCCGTCACGACTATGAACAGGTTTGCAGCCATAGTTGCTCGTAAAGCTATGTATGTGGGTGGTTATGGGCTTTTTACGGCCAACCTATGTTAGTGTTTCTTTTCATTATCAGGAGATATTATAAAAAATAACTGTATTATTAGGGGTTGGAAAATTTTGGTTTCATAACTGAGACTGGATAATTATACCATATTCCACCGAGCTGCCTTAATGCAGTAGGCGTATATTATAAGTCTTTTGTTTCAATCTGTCTAAAAATTTAAACCGAAGAGTACTAGTATCAATACACATAAGTAAAATAGTACATTTATAGCTACATGACATATACATAACATTAAATACATATTCGTCTTAAGTGAATTAAGTCACACAAGTCTAATTTTGAATTTATTCTATCCTTTTACAATATAATGGAGAACTGTTTTGAGTTTGAGTGAGGGAAGTTAAAGAAACTAAATTACGCTCATAAAAGCATTTGACCTCCCGGTAAAAAAATTATCTAATCTTGATCATAAATACTTCTGATTAAAGAAACTAATTACTAACATTTAATTACAGTAGTTCGATTATGTCACACTCTTCTTAGATATAACGCAAGAGAAGATAAATTGAACAGGTATTAATTTTCTTATCCTATAATTTACATCGACATGATACAAGGGGGCTAAGATAGTAATGGCGGGTCCCAAGCCATATCGAGTCTAATTTGAATGTCTACTAGATGCTTATCGGCCGACAAGATAATATAAATTACATAGAGTTGCACTATAGAGGTTTGACTTGTAAATTTTTAACATAATTCTGTTACATTTCTAATAGTCTACAATATTTATGCAGTGTTATTTATGCAGTCTACAATATTTAGTTAGTGAATATATTTTTTATGTTATTTCAATATGTCAGTTTTAGAAAGAGCGGATAACTTAATATCTATAGTCTCCACCAGTCAATTCTAGGTGTAATACATGAGTTTTGATAATAATAGTTAAATTTATTTAAAGTATTATGTCAGTATAAAATAAACTAAAAGTCATAACTACGACTGTACGGTAACACATTGTTATATGTTTTAATAGCTTCTTATTTAAAGAAAATTCTATTTTTACCTTCTATTTACTTTCGATTTATGCTATTATAATGAAGTTGGAATTCAAGATGAAACATTAAAAAATATTTTTATAAAATGACATTTTGTAAAAATATTTTTCACTCATTTTTCACTCATTATTTACATAAGCATTTAAATACGTAAGGAACAATGTTATAAAATGACTAGTCAATTGCCTCTAAGGAGTTTTATAAAAAATACGATATGTATTCCTACATAAATTATAAACATGTTTCATTAATTTCACAGAAGGCACTGTAGTTACATGGTTTATCTGAACAGCGCACTTTAGACGTGATTAACGGTTGAAAGGCTCGCCGAGATCGGAATAAATTATAATAAATGTAGATAGTAGCCAACAGGGATTATGTATATATGCCCGCAATCTAATATCCACTTGTAATAAAGCAGTCCCTCAATATTAAGAGTTAACTAGCTTCTGTATCAAAGTAATCTATATAATTAATACGTGAAGTAAAAACTTGTGGTGCATATTTAAGTAATATGCCGCGGACGGATTATTATGAAATTTTGCGAAGTTATAGTGAACGTAGAGAAGGAGTGCAGAATATTAATATTTTTTGCAAATAATGCATATAACATACATAAAATCAACAAAAACACATTACACACTACAGTGCATTTGTCACAAACACATAAATAATAAACGAAATAGAACATTCAATGTCTTACTATGAAAACACATAACGTCAGAAATGTCAGTGTTTTTGTCAAAATACCCGCTATTGCATAACTAATTAAACCTCTTTTTATATTTAGCGGCTGCGTTCAAAAATAATTGAAAATTATTACATTTATTTAAATTAAAGAAATATTGGTGCTACTTTGGACAATATGAAGTTTAGTTTTTTAATTTAAATTACGGTCGAATTTCGACCGTTGCCTCGGGTGACTAGTAACATAATATTGTCCCAGAGTCGAACACGGATTTTCTCTCGTTATAAGAATTGCTGGTACTAAGATGGCAAAATATGGATTAGTGGACTCAAAGGTGTTTGAGTTCTAGGTTGTAGTTTGAAAGCTATTTTTTTTTGTGCTAGAGCAAGCATGGACTTTTTTCCAGATTGAGTAGGTACAACCCATTATTGTCCCACTGCTGGACACGGGTGTTCTCTCAGAATGAGAGAGTTTTTAGGCCATTGTCCGCCGCGCTGGCCAAGTGCGAATTGGTGGACTTCACATACCTCGGAGAACTTTTTTTTTAAGAGATTTTGGGTGTGTAGATTTTCTCGCGATTCACCGAAAAGCAGTGATAATTAATTATTAATACGCACATAAATAAGTGGTGCGTGTCTGGGTTTGAACCTCGGACCTCCCGATTGAGAGAGCAGAGTTTTTCAGATTCCGTGGACATAACTTTCCAGAGAATCCGGGGCAAATCCATGCTTGTGTCTTATAATACAATTGTTTTCAAGATACTGCGAGTTTGAAATTGCTAGTGCCCTCTGGGGTGCATTTGTCTTTTCGAGGAGGAGAGTATCATAGACCGAAATAATGTTTGCGATATTTTCGCAGATTGGAGTTTGTACTAACAATGCTTTCTCCTCAGACTAATGTAAAATACGTTCATGGTAAATCCTCGTTACTTACAAGTCTTCTATGGTGTAAAGATTTTCTGTACCTGCATAATATTGTTGACTGTTACTTAAGAAATGAAATGAAATGTCTTTATTTTGTATAGGCCTACGGGGGCACTAACAAATTGTCAGTTACATTTTTTTCTTACACTACCACTGGATCGGAATACGACCTCAACTGAGAAGATCCGGCAAGAAACTCAGCGGGTTTGTCTTTTTTCTTATTTATATCCATTTTTTTATTTTTTTATATAATTACAATCATGTTTTTTACTTACTTACACGTTCTTAGTAACGTTTATAATCTTAGAAAGCCAAAATACAAAGCAAATCATAACTGCTGATAAATTAGTGCAATTTATGGCTTAACGCTGATGTTTGCAGCATATACTTAATTACTTAACAACAATTATCACTTACCATCAGGTAGATGCAGACTACCTCGATACTTAAATCAGCTCAATTCTTCAGCTCGATACTTCAATCGGATAAAAAGAAAAGTCCATCATACCTTCTGGTAGAAGAAGGGTCGTGTGAGCGCGAGGTACCGCTCCAGCGCCATGGTGACAGCGATGCACACGCTGCCGATGCCGAACACGCGCAGCACGACGCGCGCCACGCACGCCGCCCGCGTCTGCCGCGCGCCCGGGATCTGCTCTGTCACTACCATCGCGCACATCATGCCCATCTGGAAGAATATCCATCTTTATTCCGTCCATTTCATATCAACTTCTATTCATATTGATATCAACTTCTAAACAATAAGTAATACACTATAGTAATCCATTTTTTTTTTGAGTGAAGTAGCAAACGAGCATGCAGTCCACCTGATGGTAAGTGGTCACTGCCGCTCATGGACATCTGTATTCAACTTCATATAGAAAGTGGGTTCCATCTGAAGTCAATCACAGATGCGTTGCCACTCCCGAGGACTATGATGGTCGCCTCATGTAAAAGTGTGCCGGAAACCACACCCTTCTATCGAAACGCAAGAAATCCTTCACGCTAGAAATAGGTGTGGCGGTGGTACTTCCCCGGTCGAACTACACTGGTTCTACCACCTTCAAATTATTAATCAAATAATTATTCAAATAAATATTACATTTACGTAATAATAATATTATGTAAGTGCAATAATTACTTTATCACTGACTATCATCGATGCCGCATCCAAAGATGATCTGTTCCATAGCTCCACGTAACGTAACTTTAATACGCAGGGTATAACAATATTTATTGTTTAACGTTAACCCACTTTTATTATTATATCATTTAATTTGTCTGTTATCGAAGTAACTAGATGGTAAACTTATAACTTTTTGTACCTACGCCCGATATTATAATGTATTTATGTTATGATTTCTCAGTAAGTGAATTATGTAATTCTTTATGAGAAATAAAGTTCTTCTTAAACTATAAACACAAGTAGATTGTTCAAACAACATCTTCTCTCCTTCATTCTTTACGTCCTTCCTCACTTTATTTCTTTACTTTCTTTTAATTTAGAGAATTATTAGTCTCTTGGTGACTCTACTGCGATTGCATTATCGCCACACTATTTTTGTCTTGTAATAGCAGAAAAACCTCTACTGCGTTCGATTTTCAGAGTAGTGATTATGGTAACGTAATTATCCGATGCGTTCTCAGGACTAGCATCACATCAGGACGTTTATCCTATATGAATTGAAAATTTAATCATAGTCTTTGAGGCGACAGTAGTAATTAGTATCCACTTACCATCGGATGGCCTTCAAGCTTTTTTGCGAGTTCTAAATTATAAAAACAATAAAATCTGTCTAAAAGAAAGCAATCAGACAAAGAAGCTGGTAAAGTTACAGACAGTAGTTAAGCGAGAATAGCATTACAAAGTTGTTCTAGGTACAATTTATAGTTCAACTATGTTACCAACACCATGGTTTCGACATTGCTATAAGTGAATCTTCAGAGTCTATCAATGGACAGTAATATGAACGAAATAAATTATTAGTAATATATATTATGTTCAACTTACCAACGCAACCAAATCATTAGCAGCCAGGGAGGTGAGCAGCAGCAGGTGCTTGCGGTTCCTGACGCGGCGCTCGCCGGTCCTCAGCGCGACGATGGCGGCCGCGTTCCCGATGATACCAATCGCGTATACCACCTTCACCACCATCCCAAACACCCCGGGACCACTCGAAGCAGCCCTCACAGCACATTTCACAGTCGTGTTCGTAAAGTTATTCACCACGTAACTCGTTAGATTCGACACTTCGGGAGCGACGGATGATAAGGACAACGTAGTATTCATTTTGATGGGTTTTTTGTTCGTTCACAGCGCAGAGATGGATGGCTTCATTGGCAGTCGCTCAGCGTCGCTTCGTGTCGGAATGTCTTCGATAATTCGCGATTGTTTTCGCGAGCATCGTCTAACGCCGGACCAGCCTAGAAAGATATTTCGGATTAGTCTTTACTTTTTTATACATACAATATTTATTTATTTAAGACACACTAACAGTAACACATACATGACATTAATAAAAACTAATTATATAACAATTTTCTGGTATGTTTACTAATTAGAGGCGTGTACAATACTTGCCATTAGACGTGTAATTGCAAAGAAAAAAAGTAACTATATCAATATTCTATTAATAATATCAGGCACTGTGAATTTAACATGAACATGAACTAGTCTTATTATTCCCTGAATAATAATACAGATACCTGGTGTCTGTCTAGCCGGGGATTGTATCAGAAGCCCATTATGTATCAAACCAGTATAGCGACCGCTCTACCACGGAGGTTGTAGGAATGAACATTTTTATTTACCCTTTTTTTATTAAGGTAGTCCTTAATAAAAAATAAAAAGTAGTTACAAATAATCTCAAATAACCAAACTTTTCTTTCTAGAGCATTCGCTCCAAGATCTTAAATATCTAATGAAGACGTCCGTCCCAAAAATATTGTAATTTAATATCTAATTATTTATCTTATCGGCTAAACATTAACATTCAGTATTTAATACGAGTTAGACTTAATGAGTGCCAATTAACACGTACCACAGCCAAACAAAGTGTTAGCAAGTTATGAGTGCATAACATAACATTGCTGCAGCTTCTTATAGAAGATATAAGTATTTGTAGTAGTGATGTCACGAATATTCGCATTAGAATTTGCGAGTATTCGCATATTTTAGATACTAGTCACCCGTTGCAGCGGTCGAAATTCGACCGTAATTTAAATTAAAAAAGTAAACTTTATATTGCACGATTTTATTCGCATGAATATTTCTCAAATTCAAATAAATTGTAATATTTTTCAAGTTATTTTGAACGCACCCGTTAAAGGTAAAAAGAGGTTTATTTAAAATCTAAGCTGCATTAATAAGCAATAGCGGGTATTTTGACAAATACATCTGACAATTTTGACGTTATGAGTTTTCATAGTAAGATATTGAATGTCCTATTTCGTTTATCATGTATGTGTTTGTGTCAAATGCAAGGTAGTGTGTGTAATGTGTTCTTTCGTCGATTTTATGTATGTTTTATGCGTTATTTTAAAAAATATTAGCATCGCGTAATTCTCTCTACATCAACTATAACAGTGCGTAATTTCATACTCCTCCGTCTACGGGAAGTATCTTAAAAACGGATCACAAGTTTTTGCTTCACGTATTAAAACATAGATTCCCATTCGCATTCGCAAGTATTGGTGCGAATGTTTTGCGAATATTGATTTGCATTGCTTCGCAAAAAAAGGTCGCCAAATATATCCAAACTGAAATCGAACTGCATTATGGCGACCTAAAAAAAACCTCGCCAAATTTGTATCATCCGGCTAGGATTCAGTTCTTAGTAGAGGAACTAAGAACTAAAAATACCAACATTCGTATTTGCATTGTCATTTGCGAATGTTCATACGAAATATTCGCATCCGCGAATGTCAAATAATCACATTCGTTACCTCACTAATTTGTAGTAACTATAAAAACTGGGAGGTGCTACCATAGAACAGTTCCCAGGTCCCATTCCTGGCTGCGGTAGCGGTCACGGTCAGAGTAGGGTGGGGGTGAATGAACTATTAAAAAGTCTATACGGCAGAGTGAGGCTGGCCTCACACTGTGTCGCTTGTAGTTACGATGTGGCTAATGTCGTCCACACTATTGTTTTGGGCGAAACTATATGTTCCGTTTAGATTAAACTGCATTTTTCATTAATTTCATCTTTTTCTGGGCTACAGCAGGGCCTGCGTTTCGGTGGAAGGGTGTGGTTGCCGGTCACTTTCATATGATGCGACGATCTTTGTTTTCAGGAGTAGCAACGCATCCGTTAGAACGCCTGTTTTAAATAAAGTCGATTAGAGACGTCCACTGGCAGCATTGGCCTCTTTTCATAAAGTGGACTGCTCGTTTGCTACTTGAATCGTATAAAAAAAAGCATCCGTGCATGCAGTTGCCGTGGTGCGGATGTGGTACGTGTGAATAGGTACCAAGATGTATCCTAAGATGTGAAAGCGCGGAGAACGGTACTCATGCATCAGTGACAGTAAATAAGAGTTAACGACGCAAACAATACCTATGTTTATCAGTGTCACTAATTATAGTTTAAAAGTAAATAGTGCAGTGGGCTAATTGGTGGCAGGAAGCGGGGCGGTAGTATCACGGAACTGCGAGGCGCCGGCGATATAAAAATATATCTCTGAGATAATAAATTATAATAATATTTGGTTATTTTCGCGGTTTGGGTTGCCTATGCTTTGGTAATGAGTACCTTATGTGTTAAGCGTCGTAGTACACTTGGTGTGTTTCAGCGAAATCCGACCGATAGTTTTTGCGAGAAAGAGTAACAAACGCACCTACATATTTACAAACTTTCAAATTTATAATAGTAAGATAATTTATTTTTTTGTGACCTAATAAAAAAATATATTACTTTTCTTTATATTGCCTACATACATATTTAAAAAGTTTCTTTTTTAAGGGAAATTTTGTGACTACTGGTTAGACGTTTTCGAGATTTACACGCAGAGGGGTGGAGAGGTTAATCATTACAGGTTTCCATCGTTAATAACTGCATTTTTTTTATATTATTCTTTGCTATGGGACATCAAGTCTTAGCAATTTTATTTGCGCTAACAATGTTAAAAGTACATCTCTTGCTATTCCTTTCAGAAGAACTCGGTGACGTCTAACACTGTTATCATTAGGTCGAAAGAGGTGCAGCGGTGTTGACGGTGATTTCTATGACGTTTGAAATATTGAAATTGTATTTATTTGTATGTATCAAATATGAATAGTGTACTCTAGTATTACTAGTAGGCCTTATAATTATAATGTATGTAACTTTAAAGATACAGAAGGGCCTCTGTAATTTAAGTAGAACGAAGATTAATAGGAATATTATATTAAGTATCCATATTTTATGTAGGGTGAACATTAATGTCGTATCGTAAATTAAGTTTATAGGCAAAGCGTATGATTATAGGAGTCGAATACTGGACTGATTGTAGTGGGCGCGACCGTGAGGCGGTCTGCCGAAGAACACTCTAACACAGTGCTTCACAAACTTTTGCTTCTACTCTACATAGCCTATATCACTTTTCAATCCGAGTCGATTCTAGTGATTTGTCATATATCATCATCCGCCAAGTCGTTAGGTGTGTAATGCTTACCAAATAAATAAACATATATAACACTAGCTGACCCGGCAGACTTCGTACTGCCTTAATCGAATTTCAAGGCAGAATGCGCAGTTCCTCTGCCTTCTAGCAGAGTCGCAGCTATTCCAGATGAAGCCAACGCTAGAGCAACATTATTTCGCGATCTGATCCTCGCCAAAAGCAATGAAATTAAGAACGTTTTTCCGGTTTCTCCGGGCGCATCAATGAAATAAATTCCACCAGATCCACTGTTCACAGCTTCTATCACAGTATCGTACGCAATTCTTTGTTGTTGATTTAATTGTGGAACATTTGTACGAACTGTTTCGTCTAATGCTTCAATGTCGTACTGTTGTTCCCTTTGCAACTCGTGGTTTAATGCATCGTGCATATGACGATTGGGTGCTGTCATTCCCAAACACGACAATACTTTATTTGCTATCAATAAACACATATCTTCTATCATGATCAATGTCTCATTGTAAATTTCTTCCGTCATTTGTAGTGTAGGATTCAAAGTTTCACGGCGCACACGATGCAAAACATCCTCAGACATGTCATCTCTATACTTAACCCACATATCTTTACCCACAAATCTTTTGGATTCGAGGGGAAACATGTCGATATGATAATCGCAAACAATGTACGAATTTGATGCGGTGATGAAGATATTACGGAATCCTTGAGCTCAAATGATGGCATCCGATCCAATGCTATTTTGAACATGTTTACTAAATTGTTATTCTGATGAAGAAACATTTGTAATTCTTGGACAATGGTTCACTGTTGGATTGTGAGCACAACGATTATCAACTTCCGCATCTGAATTGCCCATAAAATAAATTTGTAAAAATTGATGATCTGCATCAGGTAGTGGTAACATTGCCCCCAGTAAGTGATAAATTTGTCCTTGCATCTGTAATATTTTTAATTTTGTCCATTATTTATTTTCATATATACAGCGTGTAACGGAAAGGGGGTATTAACCCTGAAAGAGGTGAATGTGCTCATGAAACTCAACAACTGCTGTATATATATTTTAGTACAAACTTGAGTAATAAAAAAAAATCTGATATAATACCTTGAAAGTGAGATGTCATCTGGAAACAGTTATTATATTTCTGAATGTTGGCCAAGAAGTGCTTAGAATCATTTCCAATCCCAGAAACTAAAGAGCGTAAAGGATCTGGTAGTGGGACCAATTGTGGCAATTTTACTTTGCCTCCAGCACAACTTAATCCAGTAGATTCACCAGTATATATATTTTAACGCCTTACAATATTTACAAATTATTTTCATTTTCCCAATTGTTACCGATTTGCCGGCACAATAATCAATTGCTGGATCATAGTGGAATGCAGCTCGTTCAAGAATCACAGCAGCACTGCGTCTGCGGATTCGGTCAATTTCATTATGTCGTGCTCGCTGTTGTTGTGTTTGATGTGCACGAACTCGTTGCATTCTAAGCCTATCCACTTCATTGTCACTCACTAAATAACGCAATTCTGACATGGCAATACGACTATTTTCTTGATCTGTCTCTCTCTGGTCATCTGTGCGGATAGCACGTGAGGTAGCTCTTTGTACATCTGATTGACTTCGACGACCTAAGTCTGGTCGTCTTCTCCTCGGCATCGTAACGTAATTAATCAAATTTCTCGCTCACTTAAGAGTAACGTAACAGTAAAGTGTCACTATCACAAAATATCAATAAAAAAGAGCCAACTACTTGGAATGTCACTATCACAAAGGATCACAAAAGTAAAAAAAGTTCTCGCGCACGTAGCGGTAATCGGCACTCACAAAGATAGAAGGATGCACTCATAGAATATCGTAACCATGATCGTAAAACAATATCGTCAATCGTAATACTTTTTTTCCGTGTTCCGATTTTTTTGGAGTTTACCTTTAAGCCATAAATCTCCGTATTCTGAAGTGCGACAGAATGATTGACATAATTACATATTAGTTGGTTTTCAAATCTATGTCAAATATCATGGTTGTGTTCAGAAACTTAATTTGTGATAAAACTCAAGATTTATCAAACTTATAAAAATAATCTGATACAGTTACAACTGAAGTTAACTAAAAGTAAATTTCGCGAAGCCGACTAAATTAATTGGAAATCAGTACTACTAATAGTTTATTACATTTTTTGTCGGGTTGCGATTGACTTTTGTTTATTTTCGTAACGCGACATTAGATCCTCCAAAGCGCACGCGAAGACTTTTTTTATAGAGATTGAATTTGAACTTTATGCAGCAGTAATAAATTGCAAATTGACTCTTTGTCGTTAAGAACACACCTAAATTGCTTAGACAACAGTGAGTGATTATAATTTAATATGAACTTTATTGAATAGCAATAAAGTTCAAATTGACTCTAGAAAAGATTTCTATGGGAAATAGAAAAGGGCTGTTTTTAGGGTTTTCCCGGAAATTATTCGATTTTTTCTCGCCTTTTAAACCTTTCCTAGACCTCGACGAACATTTAAAGACTAAAATAAGATAAATCCGTTCAGCCATTCTCGAGTTTTAGTGGGACTAACGAACAACAATTCATTTTTATATATATAGATTGTGAGATAATAATTAGGGATTATTTATATTTAAAAGGATGGTTTCAATAAAATCATACTTTGTAAAATAGGGCAATAGAATGGCCAATGAGTATCCAGAGTAAAAGCACGGAAAATTTTAAAATTAAATTACTAAAATAATTATTAAAAAATAGGGGTTGGTGATAGAAGAGCAAAAACTTAGGGTTGTATGTATTTTTGAATATCGTATCATAAAAAAATTAAAAAAAAATTGTCAAAAAAATGAAAAAAAAAAATTGAGGGGTGGACCACCCTTATTATTTAGGGGTGTGAAAAATAGATGTTAGCTGATTCTCAGACCTACCCAATATGCTTACTAAATTTCAGAGGAATCGGTCAAGCCGTTTCGGAGGAGTATCGAGACTAACACTGTGACACGAGAATTTTATATATAAGATTACCCTAAGAAAATGTTGCAACTCAGTATTTCTTTTTGGGGAACACTGTAAATTTGGGAAACGCTGCTCTAGAAAGTATCATTCAAGTTGTAATAAAAGTAACGGTGAGGATTTTAGTCTTTCTCTATCACTTTGTTTTAACAAAGCGTTATAGTGAGATGGCAATGTACATATGTACTATCGACCAAATTGATTCATGACCCACCTTGCTGACAGTTCGTTTGTAATTTTGGCAAAGACAAATTCGTTTTCTTGTCGGGCGTGGCGTTGCACTTATGACGTTTTTAATATTAATAAACAACAGAAACATCACCCAGGATGACTTTTTAAGAAAATTAAGGCGCTCCCTCACCGGGAGCATTCATGTGTAATGTAACATTATAGATTCCACTTTGAGCATTACATTACACTGCTACCTCCTTGACCGTATCAAAACTAGCGCATTGATGTTACAAGTTGTATCAAGATACTACATATTGTAACATTACAATGTTCGGTTCTGCTCGTTCATTAATGTATAACGTTACAATCTGTATAACGTTACATTCCATGCGAATACTCCATATGAGGGAGCGCCTTTAGAGTACGGATATTTATTTAATTTTCGAAGGCAAGGTTAGCGACAAAACCAAAATTTTGTAAATATTATCAATGTAAATATTATTGAAGTGAAACTTCTTTATCGGGGTTGGAAAAAAATTTAGTGTAACATTTTTCGTTACGCGCCATCTTTTTTTTCCGTTACGCGCCATCTTTTTCTTATCCCTACCACGCGTGATATTAGATAGATTATTATATATTCGATTATTAGATAAAGTTTAATAAAAGCCTTTTATTAAACTTTATCTAATTTAACTTTATTTAACCAATTTCTGTAAAGTTGCATATAGTAAATTATTTTTTGAAAAATAACGTCATTAAAGAAGTTTCACTTCTTACGAGTGTATGCTAGTACACGCACACATTTTTTTATTATTATATTTTATTAAAATGACTTGGGAAATCTTCCCAACAGTAAGTTACATATTTATAAAGATAATTATTATTGGGTATTGGCAATGTTAACTAATTTTTCATTTTATCGGTGTCATACAAGACAATAAAAATATTTATAAAGAAAGCACCTTAGAATAAGGAACTCGTAGAATAAGCATAAACAATACAAACTGAGCACTCTATAGCTTGTTCATTTATATCAAATAGCATTTCGTAAGTGTGAGTGAAACAAAATATGTCTGTCTGTTTTTATTAAATTAGCGTGTCACAAGCGGTCCTCTTTTGAGCTCTATTATGCTAATAAATTCAAAAGTTCCATCCAAATTGCAATTTTCTTTATGACGGCTGGCATCTTTATTTTGTAGTTTTACGTTTTGATAGTGTTGATCGATAGTGTTGTCGATAGAAGGGCAATGCGCATAATTATCTAGGCGACTGTTTTGATTAATATAACATATCAAATCTCATATTAAATTTATATTCGTAACGTATGTTTCAACTCATTTGAAGTGGGACATTCATTCGGTGCATTAACACTAACAAAATGACAACAAAATATAACCTCTTTAAATATTAAAAGGAAAGGATGTCAAGATTGAATGCTAATCAATAATTATTTACCAATTGTTTTACTGTATATTAAAATAGGTATTTACAAGTTTGTTTTGTTGTTGGTTGTTTTGTTTCAATGTATAATTATATCCTGTAATTTTATCATTTAAAAATTGGCGCACATAAAAAAATATTTATTTGTAAGATGCTCAGTAATTAAGATATAAACTAATAACATTGAGATCGTTAACTGTATCTGCGCAGCTTCTATTGTAGGGGTATTTTTTGGTACTTGGTTAAGCAGAACATTATATTTGTTTTTTTTTTTGCTTTTCTTGAACATGTTATATATTTTAGACTTAAGAGGCGAATATTGTTCTTCACAAAAAACTAGCCTCGCAAATATTTATTTGTTCAATAACATTACCGTTGTGTATGTATAAATTTGCTTTTTTTTTGTGATTGTTATGATGTTTTTTTTCTTCCATTGACCACTTAATATTAGTACCTAGTGCAGCGTTTACAGATTTTTAGTAAATATTTAAACGTATCCAATTTACATTCAGAATACAATCGTTTGCAAATAATATAATTTTGTCATCCGTTCTACGAGTACATGGAAAGTCAATAATATTTAAATCGGAGCATGAATGCAGAATGCCGATCAAGCTGAGTTTCTTCACCGTAAGACATTTTGTGGAGGCGAAATTGCAGGTGAAAAAAAATCTGAGAGATTTAGTATCAACTAGGTACATTTAACACTAGGCACTTAAACACAAATATACAACGTAGACAGTTGACAGACCAAAAGCTGCCACCTCTACGGAGGTCTACAGAGAAGTCACCGCCGCCAGCTCGGACAATAACATCTAGCCTCTATCAAAGCGTCAACCTGCCCCGATAACGCTCTAATGATATGATAATAAATGCTCTACGTAAAAACAAAAAAAAAACTTTATATGAATACTACAACTTATACGACTGATAAAACTAAATCATGTTTTATATCGACGCGAAAATGTCGATAATGTGGCATCACCACCTTGTGACAACCTACGAATTATTGAAACAGGACAGTATTATTTGTCTCTTTTCTACGCAATATTTACGTCATACGTAAAGAAGGACAAGTATATGCATTTCACTTTACACTTATAACGTTGTATCCATGTCTTTTTATACATCCATGGAAAGCACGGTCAGTGAAATCAGTAACTGTCAGTGTCATATAAAATAATAACAAGTCGGTTTCCAAGACAACAAATGTTGACGCAAATTTCGACCTAATTGCGTTTGAATGGCTGGAGGAAAATAAGCATATGGTGGGTCATGAATCAATTTGTTCGATAGTACATATTTACAATGTATGGGCTTAGTACATCGATATAGAAAAACCCAAGATACACATTAAGAGTCTCAAAAGTGACCGGTGAAAAAGAGCGCAATGTCAAAATTGAGCGCTCATTTCAAGTAGTACAATTTTATTACTTTGTGTTTAAAGCATTGTAAATACAACTTTAAATCATGGACGTAAGGTTGTATTGCAAAAATATGGTCGTTATGACCATTTTTAATTAACTGACGACAGTTTTAGTTGCCATCTTTGTTCGAGACTGTGTATTTCTATATCGATGGCTTAGTATAAATTAATACGACATAAAAAGCTGCCTTAAAGTATAGCTTACTTTATTACCTACATCAATTTGTCATATCTATTGGTCATGAGCAACAATTGCCACTTAACGTTAGATGGATGGTACACCAGCTCGCCAATTCCATAAGAAAAACGGATAACGAGTAGAGAAAGACACAGGGATGATTGATTACTTCAAGTTCCAGCGCATAGGCTTTGTGCATAATATCGACGTGGGAAAGCGAACTTGACATAATAATAATAATAACAGACTAATATTTATATTTAGCTCCCGAACAATGTTTTGTCATATGAACACTTATACAATGATTAATCTACAATCATTTTGCTCATTAATCATGCTCAGGATACTGTTGGAGCTTTCCCGGACACGGTGCATCAGAGAGTTGCATTTTTTTCGTTTATGGTGTAAAAACAGTTGACGTGCGCTTTCGTAAACATCCCTGATGCACTACAGTATTTCGGTAGCATCCTAAAACCCATCAGCATCCTAAAACCATTGTTAATTTGAACTCGAAGAGCAGTGTAAGTTTTAAGTTTTTTTTTTTATCTTGAAATATAACAATTTAATATACATAAGATTTTTACATTAATATTAGGATGGTATCATAAATTACATACAGTAATCGATTTTGATTTAAAATTCAATATTTAGATAATAACATACTATTAGATTATCTAATTTAAACGTTACGAATTTTTAAATAGTTTATTTGGTCTGATTCTAAGTTGAATTTTTCAAGATACAACACGATTGCTTTCCAGAGTCGCTATGTTCTCTCTGAAAAACTTAGGCAAATTTTCATTTAATCCTTAAATGGTTGGGTTTATTGTGTTAAGAAATAAAGGAGTATTCCTATTTATAGCGTGATCCCGATTTTGCGTTTCGATGGAAAGGTGTGGTTGACGGCTAACTTTTATATGAGCTCACTTTTATATCTTAGTCCTCAGAACTAGCAACTAGCTACTCGTTTGATACCTTAATCAAATCAAAAAAATGTCTCAGTTATATTATTTCCATCAGGCTTCATTTCACATTTTTCATTCATGATTTTTTATTTCAAGCTTTAGAGAGTAAGTTTCACACTATTCTTATTAATGGGAGATACGAGCTTAATAGTTGCTTTGTTAGGGAGTAATTATTATGTCACTCAAACCGGTGACACGAAATCACCTTCATAAAAGTCAATCTTAAAGTCAACTAATGTGATATTTTAAAGTGGTGGAACTATTCACTGATATGTTTCATTCTACCTTTAGAAGCATAAAGCTGCTTCTTAACTTGCTTTGTCTACTTGGTAATGACATTAGATATTATAGTAGTTACCTTCAAAATGTGTCCCTGTAGTTCTTACCAGGACTGGAATAGGGCTACGGTATCCCCTGCCTGTCGTAAGAGAAGAGGCGACAAAAAGGGACTTTTTCGGTTGCGGGCGGTAAGAGTGGGAGCTTGAACCGTCTAGCGAAGCGACCCCGGGTTGGACGACGTCACATGTGTGGCCACACGCCGTCGTAAACACCAGGAGGCACAATGCTCACTGGGAAGAGCCCGAATGGGGCATTGCGCTCGGAAGACTCCTGTTGTATTCCAATGATGATCCCGGAGGATGGCTACCGTGGTTTAGTGAGGTTAAAATCCCACATAATCCGGCGTTGCTCCCACGGCGTCGGGTACCTTTTGAAGGTTTAAATATTTAAGTAAAGATTAAAGGTACCTGCAAAATGCATAAACATTTCCATACTATAATATTTATGTTTAGGCACAAGTCTGTAGCTGCGTGATGCATTTTGCATTTTATTATCATAATTTGTATAATTCCTTTCAAATCAAAGAACTATCTTTTTGCAAATATACTTACCTAGTTACCATATATCAAGTGAGAACGTATTGTGAGAATCTTGTGGGTCTATTTATCACCGCTGTAAAGGACACATTTTCCATGTGATCTTTCATCTCCTTCATATTTATACTCGTAAAGATGAGTACGAGTATATAATTGCGTGTTTTTGTATATTTAGTACAATAAATATACGTTTTTATCGATTTTACCTTTAGAAACAGCTTTGAAATATCAGTCCAATATACTATATGTTTAAATTCTTTGTGTAATAGTTATGTTTGATTAAAGTACAGTTTTTTAATTTTCATTTGATTCCTATAAAATTGAACGAGCTCTGTGAATGATAGTGTCTCTATTGGTCCCATAATCACCGTTAAAATGTTGATTTTACTTAATATCGAATCTCCGATACTGACTACTTAACGAACTCTGTTTTTTTGTTTGATATCTGTAAACAACTTCACATAGACCATAGATTCTATCTGAAGTCCATCACGGATGCGTTGCTACTTCCGAGGACTAAGATGGTCGCCTCATATAAAAGTGTGCCGGCAATCACACCCTTCCACAGAAACGCAAGAACTGCTTTACGCTAGAAATAGATGTGGCTGTGGTGCTTCCCCGGTCAAACTACACTGGTTCTACCACATTTAAATTCTGTGTATGTAATGTGTAATTTAAATCGTAATTTATTTACAAAAGAGCACAAATACTCTGTTTCATCCTAACTCTCTGGCAACCCTAACATGAGAAATACACATAAGCATGCGGAGCGGTTACCATATCGGTTTGACATCAATGGGTTCCGGGTTCGATCGCCGGCCGGACAAACTGATTATGTAGGCAAGATAGGTTGAGTTTTACGATCTGGTCGTACAATGTGTATTAGTGGTACTTTTAACGAATATACGCATTTGGATTCGCAATTGCGAATATTCACGTGTTTTTAGGTATTCGCATTCACAACAATTAGTGTGAATGTGTTACGAATATTGAAATGCAATACTTCGCAAAAATACGGTGGCGACCGTATTTTTGAAAATTGAAAGATTGACGACCTAAAAAAAATCTAAAAAAGTCAAACAGTCTATATTTCACTACCTTTTTTTTAGACCTGGCCCCCTATACCGAACACTGAAAAAAGTACCAACATTCCCATTCGCATACGCAAAAGTCTGTACAGGATACTCGCATCATTATTTGCAAAATTGTGATTATTGCAAATAAAAAATATTTGTTATTATTTGATGACAAATGACATTCGTTTCAACACTAATGTGTATATTATGCAACGTTCGTTCTTTGCAAAAAATTAGAGATGCGCCGAATAGTGGTTTAACCGAATAACCGAATACCGAATAATATTCGGTTTAACTTTTACCGAACCGAATATTCGGCCGAATTATTCGGCTTACTATTTCTTATTAAAAAACAAATACGAAAGTGTGGTCATAAAAAAATATATATTAATTAATTAATTTCCAAAAAATGTTGATTTGATGATTAGTTGCTTTATTTTACTAGCTTTACTCGACACACTCCTCATAGGATTTCTTTGCCTAATAATATAAATCTTACGGAAAATACCTTATTGTTCTATACCGTGCCGTGTAGCCAAGAAAATAGAAAAACTCGAACCTAATATATTTGGCGACAAAATCAAATACTTCGTCCGAATACAAATAGTAAAAAAGGTGCCTAATACGCCGAATACCGAATCACAACCGAATATTCAGCGCATCTTTACAAAACATTCACAAACAAACTTTACATAGCATTCAACCACCTATATGGTTACGATAATGGAAGTATAAAGCAATATAACCCATGTGTCGTCCGCTTTATAACAATTTCTCGAGCGTGGCTGTCACATCAATAATACGTAAATCGGTTATGGAGATTATGGTCCTTAATCGAAGATGCAAATACCTCCTTTGTAAGCTGAGGATGATTACTTACAGCTCTGGTTGTTATTACAAGCTTATATTTAACTTGCATTATTTAGACTGTAAAAGCAGTGATAATGGTTGGGTCTCTCAATGTCCGAGGTACGTGTACAAACATTGTAGAGATACCTAAGAATCTATATATTAATACGTGATGCAAAAATTTGTGACGTGATTTTTTAAGACACTTGCCGCAGGCAGAGGAGGTATGAAATTACGCACGGTTATAGTAGTGTAGAGAAGGATTACACAATACTATTTTTTTTTCAAATAATGCATAAAACATACATAAAATCAACTAAAAACACATTACGCACACTACCCGAACACATACATAATAAACGAAGTAGAACATTCAATGTCTTGCTATAAAACACATAACGTCAAAAATGACAGATTTCTTTGTCAAAATACCCTCTATTGCTCAATTTATTTAAATTAGAGAGAAATTGATGCTACTTTGTACAATATAAGGTTTACTTGTTTTCATTTAAATTAGGGTCGAATTTCGACCATTGTGACGGGCGACTAGTATAAGTACCTGACGTTCTCTAAAAATGTTCCTAGAGGTTTGTGAAGGGTACCTACTAAGGGTATAAAGTTAATGTTCTATTTCGTTTATTATGTGTTTGTGTCAAATGCAAGCTAGTGTGTGTTATGTATTTTTAGATGATTTTATGTATGTTTCACGCATTATTAAAAAAAATAGCATTCCGTACTCCGTCAACTATAACGGTGCAAAATTTCATACTCCTCTGTCCATCTCCTCAAAATTTTATACTACTTAAAACCTAACCCCAAATTATTGTTCCACATATTAATATTTAATACTATAAACAAATTATGTATTACATAAGCACGCACATTTACGTGCTATTCTAAAAATATGTGTTAAATTGGCTGCTGAAATTGACACTTACATTGATTTGTTTTCCCTAACATGCCACGCACAGTACCTACTCAACGTCCGAAATCCATTTTGTCGTAATAACTTATTTAGTAAAAATATCACAGTACACATACTACGCGCAATTGTCACAAACACATAAATAATAAACGAAATAAACATTCAATGTCCATGTAAACACATAACTTCAAAAATGTCAGATGTCTTTGTCAAAATACCCGCTATTGATTTGAAATGCAGCTTTATCAATTAAGCCCCTTTTTACCTTTCGGGTATATTAAAATAACTTACAAATTAATAAAATTTAATTGTATTTGGGAAATACAAACAATATAAAGTTTAGTTTTCGAGTTGAATTACGGTCGAATTTCGACCGTTGCGACGGGTGACGAGTAGTATCTATTAAATTTGCTTTATTGGTCGATTTATTTCTTAAAATTGATTCGACAGTATTAAAAACATAAAAAAGCATATTAGAAATATGCTTTTTTATTAGTAGTTTTTTGACTTACTTATTATGGGGTTATACTTAGTTTTCAGGTAACAACGCATCTGTAGCCAACCGGAAGTAAAACTTATCGTACCTTGGATGGCTACCGCCGACCCCATGGTTGACAGTGGCCATCAATTCATATATCCATATATATGTAAGACCTTGACCGATTGACATCGGTATATTGCATGCTTGATTGTTATTTCCATATTGTGGAAAAGAAAAGAAATTGTAGGTATTAAATTTAATCAACTGAAAACAATTTAAACTTAAAAGGAAAATAAAACCCTACATATATGCCCTTTCCTGTAATTCTAAATTTGTGTGACTGTTATTTGAAATTCTATCCTCAATCACGCTCTGCTCTGGCTCGTGTCGCATATCAACGATATGTTTTTGACTAACAACTGCGAATCTGAAATGTTGATTAGATACATTACGTAAAAGTTGCGAAGTCGAATATTTTTTACCTAAAACTTTTTTTTTCTTGTCTGTTATGTGAAGTGCGAAATTTAAGCGGTTATCTTAGTAGTAACATGATATATGGATTCAATAATATTAAAGGTGGTAAATAGGGGTTAAAATTTGTAAAACTTAATTTTAAGCATAACCCAAGTTCACAAGATAGGTTTTATAAAACTTTGCTAAATGGAAATGAGCGAATGTGCCATCTGTCGACATATGATGAGTATTGATTTTTTAATCTTATTTTATGCTACTTAAGCACCTATCTGCTGTTGCTACTAATTTCTACTGACCATTACTAAATATGTACCGGCACAAAAATATCCTTGACTACCCTATAATATTTTTTATTACGCTTTACTGCACTATTATCTCATAAAAAAAAACAACAAAAACTCATAATATTATAATATTTATTTTGTGATTATTCATAATAATTATAAAAGTTTGTTCAAAAGCAGTGTGTTATTTATCTGAATTGTATTTGCTCACATTGAACTTACGAAGGCCGCTTCTTGCAGCAATCACCCGTAAAGCCTCCAAACCATGATACCGGATACTTCGAATTTGCCGTTCAAATACAGTTAATTATGAATGATATCATAAAGTTACATATATTTTTAATTTCAAAAAAGATGTTGATTGCTTTTTAAATAATATGATTAAATAAAAATTACGAGTGTTTTTATAAGGATTAGGTTTTTTCTTCAAATTTGTAAAGGTATTAATGTACATATATGTACTTTTATAGCTATGTAGTTAAAAAGGAATAATAAATTAAATTTAAACTTTTTAGAATCGCCTTTAAAGTTATTTCGAGCAAAATTCAAATATGTTTAAGCGAAATATTATGGAACAATTTAATAGCCTCTGTCAGACTATTTAATTGTTTCATAATAAAAATAAATTGTGAAGACGAATTATGGAAATCGGAAACGATCGTTATAGAACTTTCTTTGGGCGCTCTACTTATATTGTTTTGTTAGTCCAAAAACAAATTAATCATTGTAAAGTTTATTATTATTCATATAATTTATGAGTGCATTAAAATCTTTAGGTATGTATAGTAAGGTATGTTACTAGAAATAAATAATTATTATCATTAATTAGTAGAGTTAATTGAAATACGATAAATATACGACATACCTTAAAAATATATTCTTCAATATTTCTATTGGTCGCTTAAGTCAAATAGATCCTTGTTATATTTTGGCGCGCACAATACACTCACTTAGAAAATCCAAAGTCAACACCTGCTAATAATAAATAAACGTTTATTTCTTATTAACAGTCCAAACTTTTGTCTAGTATTTCTTATATTTAGTTGAAGAAGTGTCGATCGTATGTTATCCCGCGGCGCCGGCTGCAGGAGACGGCCGCTCCCGAAAGGAATCCGCGCGAACTGCCCCGATAGCGCGCCACGCGTTGCTTACTAACAAACAAACACTTTGTTGACGCCACAGATCACACAATGAACAGAAATACCCTGCAATGTACGTACTTAGCAGTATCGTAACAGAATGAGCAGAAGATCCCTGTAATGCATTATATTATATAACATTATCTAATCGGCTCTTGATGTCATTGAAGTAAATATGCATAGTTGTATATTTAAAAACCTATTTTATATAAATAAAAGTATTTATACGCGTTAATAAATATCCGCCATTGAAACGTCTCCTCGATGGAGAACATGATTGGATACCAAACAAGTGAATTTCCAAAATTTTGGGCGTACCTAACTATATATCGTCGCTTAAGTTCTAACACCGCGGATCTCAAATTTAGCAAATTTAAAATTTTTAAGAGAGCAAATAAACTGTCTCAAATAGTTATTTTTAATTCTACAACTAGCGAATAATATATTGCGTTTAAAATATTAATATACTCATATTAAAATAATATTTTTTATGAAAATGTAACATGTTCCTATATTATTTTGAGATACCATTATTTCATTAACTTAAAATTGATATTTTTTGAGTTACGCGGAGGATTAACATCATGACGAAACGTACAAGTTTGCAAGTACGTAAAAGAGAGGGTTCATTTTAAATAAATCCTAATTCGTAATTGGCCAGTGACTTGTACTACTAGCTTATTTTATTATTTATGGATGACTTGTATGGTTAAGTCATATTTGAAAGTGCGACAGTTACATTTGATGTCTTCGGTTAATTACTATGTAAACGAATTAAGACTAAGTACTCATTAACGGTAGAGCAATATGTATGTGCAGAGAATGTAGAGTTCATATTTCTTAGAGAGTAGGTATTTATCTTATTCTAGTTTTGTATTTGTTATATAAAGAAATACATAATATGTGAAAGGTTCAACTGTCAAGCGGTTCAGGAGACACAGCCTGGTAAGGCAAAGGACAGTGGCGTTTCAATTTTTGAAGGATAGAAACAGTGTAGTTCGACCGGAAAAGTACCATTGACGCCCCTATTTCTAGCGTGAAGCATTTCTTTCGTTTCGATGGAAGGGTGTGGTTGCCGGCACACTATTATATGAGGTGACCATCATAGTCCTCGGGAGTATCAACGCATCTGTGATTGATTTCAGATAGCACCCATGTTCTGTATGAAGATATTACGACCATTATTTAAGTCAAAATTGGGCTTCTAAGAAATAACTCAAAAATAAATTAAACATAATAAATAACTAGTCACCCGTCGGAACGGTCGAAATTCGACCGTAATTTAACTTAAAAAACTTCATATTGTTCAAAGTAGCACAAATATTTCTCAAATTCAGTCACTCCGGTCCCTCCGGCCCCTCTGGTCACTCCAGTCACTCCAGTCACTCCGGTCCCTCCGGCCCCTCTGGTCACTCCAGGCATTCCGGCCCCTCCGGTCCCTCCGGTCACTCTAGTCACTCCGATCCCTCCGGTACCTCCTGTCACTGCAGTCCCTCCGGTCACTCCGGTAACTCCTATCCCTCCGGTCACTCCGGTACCTCCTGCCCCTCTGGTCACTCCAGTCACTCCGGTCCCTCCGGCCCCTCTGGTCACTCCAGTCACTCCGGTCCCTCCACTACCTCCGGTCCCTCCACTCCCTCCGGTCACTCCGATCCCTCCAGTCACTCCAGTCACTTCAGTCCCTCTTGCACCTCCGGTCCCTCCGGTCACTCCGATCCCTCCAGTCACTTCAGTCCCTCTTGCCCCTCCGGTCACTCCAGTCCCTCCAGTCACTTCGGTCCCTCCGGCCTCTCCGGTCCCTCTGTATGTATGTTCACTCCAGTCCCTCCAATCACTCCGGTCCTCCAGCCCCTCCGGTCCCTCCAGCCCCTCTGGTCACTCCAGTCACTCTGGTAACTCCGGTCCCTCCAGCCCCTCCGGTCCCTCCGGTCACTCCAGTCCCTCTGGTCACTCCAGTCACTCCAGTCCCTCCGGTCACTCCGGTCCCTCCGGTCACTCCAGTCCCTCTTGCCCCTCTGGTCACTCCAGTCACTCCGGTCCCACCGGTCACTCTAGTACCTCTGGCCCCTCCGGTCACTCCGGTCACTCCAGTCCCTCTGGTCACTCCAGTCACTCCGGCCCCTGCAGTCCCTCCGGTCACTCCAGTCCCTCCGGTCACTCCAGTCCCTCTTGCCCCTCTGGTCACTCCAGTCACTCCGGTCCCTCCGGTCACTCTAGTCCCTCCGGCCCCTCCGGTCCCTCCGGTCACTCCAGTCACTCCGAGTCCACTTCCTAATTTCGATCCTTCTAATCCGATTATTAGTACCTTCAATTTCAGTTGTTTTAGTTAGTTTAGTTAGTTAGCGGAAAGTTTGAAGTTATACTTCTTTTGGCGCGTTGGGGCAAAATGTTAAGAGTATTTTTTAAGTTTCGCGCGCACTTCACGAAAAACCAACACCCTGAAGTTAGCTATAGTTAACATTTTTAACCGACTTCCAAAAAGGAGGAGGTTATCAATTCGTCTGTATTTTTTTTTTTTTTTTTTTTTTTTTATATTTGTTACCTCATTTCTCCGGACTGGGTGAACCGATTTAGATGATTTTTTTTTTTATTTGAAAGGTAGTGCGTGTCATAGGGTCCCATTTTTTTTTAGTATTTTTTTGACTAGGGCATCCATAAGAAAAACGCATAAGTCTTAAATTTGCATTTTCAATGTACGCGATAAATGTATGAATAACTCAATATCCCGCCAACCGATTTTGATGATTCTTTTTTTATTAGAAAGGATGTACTCCAGGGGTAGTCTGATAAGAGTTTGATAAGGTTCTAATCATAGGATCTTCAACTTTTTGGAGCAAAATAATAAAATTAGTGATAGTCGGCCGAACCTTAGCTGGAGAAGTCCAATTGAGTAAAATATAGAATAAAATTACTATGTAGGTATTTACTATGAAAAATTTGACCTTCAACTCTTCAATCCTGATGATGCAGGGGTACTGCTAGCCTGAACTATAAAAGTTGGTCGTTTGATGTTTGCGAATATATAATGAAATTGTTAAGCAAATTCATGGGACAAAAATTTGACCTTCAACTCCTCAACCCTGATGATGCAGGGGTACTTAAAGCCAAAACCATAGGAATAAGCCATTTGGTGCTTACGTATATGTTATAAGATTACTGAGCAAAAACATAAGATGAAAAATTTGACCTTCAACTCCTCAACCCTGATGATGGAGGGGTACTTCAATCCTAAACCATAGGAGTTGGCAATTTGGTGCTTACGGTTATGTAAAAATAATACTAAGCAGAGGCACAAAATTAAAATTTTGACCTTCAACTCCTCGACCCTGATGATGAAGGGGTACTTCAATTCTAAACCATAGGAGTTGGCAATTTGGTGCTTACGGGTATGTAAAAATAATACCAAACAGAGGCACAAAATTAAAATTTTGACTTTCAACTCCTAAACCCTGATGATGCAGGGTACTGCAAGCCTGAGCCATAGAAGTTAGCCACCTGGTACTAACGTATATGTTATAAGATTACTAAGCAACAATATAAGATGAAAAATTTGACCTTCAACTCCTCAACCCTGATGATGGAGGGGTACTTCCAGAGGGGGCGCCCTGTTTGTATGAATTGTAAAAGTGTTTTATGTTTAATTTTTGTGAATATGTAGATGCACAAAGCAAACTTAGAGGCTTTATTTAAATACAAACATAAAAATATAGTCACTAAAAAGTGTAAAATAAAAACTATTTAACAAAAAATATCTACCGACTTCCATGTCACAAAAAAGTAAAAAATAATTTAAATATATTTTGGTCTAGAACATACTCAGTACTTAGTACATAGTTCTGAAGTCGGTGCTCATATAGGACGTAGTTACCGTCGTCCAGCGAAATATGTCGAGCACCGACTTCAGGACTATGTACTAAGTACTGAGTATGTTCTAGACCAAAATATATTTAAATTATTTTTTACTTTTTTGTGACATGGAAGTCGGTAGATATTTTTTGTTAAAAAGTTTTTATTGTTTTACGATACGCGCGCACACCGTCACGAAAAACCGACACCCTAAAGTTAGATAGACAGACAGACAGACAGAGTTACTTTTTCATTGATAATATTTGTAGGGATTATTTTATGTTTGAAAAAATGATGAAATGAAAAAAAAAATTAGCATTTGGTAATCCTTTTCTACATCAACTATAACCGTGCACAATTTCATCCTCCTCCGTCCGCGGCAAGTATCTTAAAAACGAATCACAAGTTTTTGCTTCACGTATTAATATATTAACGTATTAATTCAAAGACCATATTCACAAACATAGTGGAGCCACAAGGGCTCCTAGAGTGGCTTATGAACGTGGTGGCATAACATGCGTTATACAAATATATATCTCGACCTAGAAAATATAATTTTAGAAACGTCATTAGCGACTGCAATTTCTTTTATTTGTATTGACAACAAAAATAAAAATATGTAGGAAGAAATATGTCAAAATAGTATCTTACGAACAGAAAACAGTACAAAGTTCATAATCAGATTTAACCGAGTTCCATTAAAATGCGAGATAATTATATTGATTTGGGGAGTACTCTACAGATAAGGAGTATACCACATACTCTTAACAAATAAACACAGTGCTATTTTTTTTCTCCACGCTGCACAAATCTATTGGGGCAGATTTTCCAGAATCTGTGCAGCGAGGTATATGAGTATAATATACCCGTTTGTTTGGTATAGAACTAAAGAAATTTAGTGACTTATTTTGGAGTTATTAAATAATAATAATTAAGATTATCTATCACAGTTTCTATAAAAAAACTACACAAGAAATAATCAGTCTTAAGGAAATCAGGGAAATTACTCACTTTTAACAACAAAGTTACGTAGGGTTAATGGGAGAAACGCATTCTCGTAGTTTATGCCTCAAAATGTCCAGTAGATCAGTGGAACTTAATCAACCAATTACCTAAAGGGCTCGATATCTTTACGACACACTTTACCGTTTTCTCTGCGGCTTACTTAGGTAAACTTAGTTAAAACGAAAATTTATATCGCACTAAGAGTAATGGAAGTGACTCGAATGATTCTTTAAATTATTTACTTATCTCTAGCCCGTTGATAACAGTTTCGTAAAACACCTGCATACAAAAACAGTTTAAATTAATTCTAATTAGTTTTAGTTGTAGAATAGGGTGGGAGCATATATTATTCATATTGCTCAATAAAATTGTTCAAATCAAAATTTATAATCGTTTTAAGGAACGCGAGGTAAGTATCGGTACAATAGTTCTAACAATATCAACATATCGTCCAAAATCAATTAGATAAATTGTGGCTATAATTTCTTTAGAGAAAATCGTGATAGAATTTTGCATACATCTGCCAAATACGGAATGTCTGCATCGTACATTTTGCCTTCAATCTGTTCATAATATCCAATTTTATCCAAAATAGCGTATAATAAACTAAAAACGATAAAAATCCAATTAGGGATAGAGCGATCGATAAAATAAAACGGAGTTTAGGAATAGTCAGGTAAATTATATAACATTTTCATTTAATATCAAGCGACTATTTTCGGAACACGGATCTTAGTATCTGTAGCCTGTAATTACACCGAGCCTTTATCTGGAAGGGACACGGCTATCACTGCTCGCCATAGTAAGCCTTATCTCCAAAACAATTACTGTACAATTAGAACGACTGATAAAATATTAATGAAATTAAATTTCAAATTTCCTATTAGGTACACCCTTTGCACCCTATGATATAGATTATAGAACTAAGATTAGTCAGTTGTTTATTATTAGAACAATTTTGTGATGTGTCGTATGTTGAATACGGTGGATAGATTTCCCGACCGATGTATCAATTTTAAAAGAACTGCTCTCAACGATTATTCAACCTTTGCCTGCACCGTATACGCCCGTACTTCGCTCATATAACCCGTGCTGGGTCTAGAAGAAACTAGTATTGCCAGGCTAAGTAGAAAGCAAGAGACTTCGAGGACGTAGCCTAGAGAGATAGTTAGACCAAGTGTGAAATCATCTAGTGATACCAGATAGCGTGGCCAGTGATATAAGTTTTCATTAAAGAGATCATGGTTTATTGCCAAGTCAATCTATTTATTTAAAACTTTAAAGATTGCCGTGACCCCAGATAAGGTTACCAATTCCATGCAAACATTTGTCTTTATGTGGACAACCTATGATTGTTTTATTGAAATGAGATGTCTTTATTTTGCATAGGCCTACGGGGGCACTTACAAATCGTCAGTTACATTTTTTCTTACACTACCACCGGATCGTTTATTACAGAAAGTAGTGGGAACTCTACCTACATAAACATAGGTTAATATTAATATGTCAGAACTACATATATATGTGACACACGTGAAAAAAAAAAATAAGAACGAAATATGCGTATTTATATAGCGGAAGAACAAATTGCTGAAAGGATATTCACTTAGAAATTGAATTCAATTTTAAATACTCGTAAAAATATCATAAGAATCGTTATAATATTTGCTAATGTTCTAGTTTTTATATAGCAGAAGGATAAAAATAACATAATACACTTATTTATAATTTAGCACAAAACCACCGAAGCGCAGATTTCACTTGAACTTGAACGTTTTTTTGCTATTACTATTAGAACTAGTTTTTGTAGTTAATATCTAGATTGGTACAATTTGTAAGGTTAAATATGCTATTTAAATCGCGGTTATTTATTTTGAAAATTAGTGCAAACACGTGGACATTTATAATCGGTATATCTTGCAAGTCAACTGTGTTGCTTGGTTGAAATAATGACGCAGGACTTGTCGATTGTAGTAAAAAGCAGCAGATTATTTATATGGTCACTGGTCAATACTACTATCAACCTTTAATATTTTTAACCTATTTTATGTAACGAAGTCACGAAAGTAATAAAATATAATAAAATATATAATAAAATTTTAGTTATTAGCGAAGGTACTGATTTATCATTTTATTTATCTACTGAAGTAGAAATATAATAGATGTAGCGATGAATTCCTTCAGCAGAATACTGATACTACCTTTAAGATTGTTATAGTCTGGAATAAAGGTGAAAAAAGAAAAAAATAATTATGATGTTAGTGTACAATGTATGTAAAAACAAATGTACGTGACGAATAGATAACCTCTTTCCTTGGGAAGTCGGTTAAAAATACAATACAACATAGTTCAACCTTTTCAATATGGAAGGACATTAATGCACCTGAAAACAATCGACTACAACCTTCGAAGTTTCATTCCCCTGGTCCAATTGGCCTGCTTGTGGATTATTTGAATACTCCATACCAGAACCGGATTCAAAATATACATTTCATATCATTTTCTAAATTTATGATATTATTAACCTGTTAATATTTTATACAGACTATAGTAACTTATGTGGAAGATCCTTTATGCTTTTTAACTACCTAAGTTTAACTTTTTTTTTTATCTAACTGAAGTTGCAAACGAGCATGCAGTCCACCTGATAATAAGTGGTCACTGCCGTCCATGGACGTCTGTAATCAACTTCATACAGAACATGGGTTCCATCTGAAGTCAATCACAGATGCGTTGCTACTCCCGAGGAATATGACGGTCGCCTCATATAAAGTGTGCCGGCAACCACACCCTTCCATCGAAACGCAAGAAATGCTTCTCGCTAGAAATGGGTGTGGCGGTGGTACTTTCCCGGTCGAACTACATTTGTTCTACCACCTTCAGTAAATTAACTAAAATATTAGTAATAAAGAGGTTTATAATATAATATTGTAGTACTTCATTCATTCATGGTTGATTGATTCATGGTTATAAGATCGACATTACCTGCTGCATATTTTTAAAAGTCAGAGATACCGCTTTTTGGCAACTTCTTAGCCATATGGCTGGCGTGTTCAATTACTTACTTATACTTATATAATGTCTATTGAATCCTAAGTCTTGTAGATTACTTTAATATAATTACATAAATTATATAATTATAAAATGGTGTATGTGTAAAGTGATTTCCTAATCATAAAAATACGAAGAAACACATCAGATTTTATGTAGGTAGCAAAGTCCGGCACTGCGGTACATTGGCACAAGTTTCAGCTCGGGCGCCATCGCTTCAGTTGTTTCGCGAACAATAGCGAATTCGTTGCCTTACCGGGAGCGGTGTCCATTGCCCGCTTCCTTTACCAACATGGCACTCCTCCCATTTATGGAGTACTATACTTACTGAATTATGTTTTGTCTCTACGATCATCATCGCTAAGGTCGTACTCGCTATTTGCATTAAGTGGATTGAAAAACTTTGTGCAATTATACTAAAGGTGAGTATTATCTGATCGTTTATCTCATGGCACCTTTGTCTTCGCGATACTACTGGTAGTATTCCTTTATTATTCGAGCGTTAAGCGATCTTACGACTTTTGCATACGAATGCGAGATTAGATGAGTATTTGATTCTTGACATATTTAGCACGTCGTATACTGATGGCATGGCTACTTAGCTAAAAAATAAATAGATTGGCTACATTATAAGTCTGAAGTGAGTAAACATCTAACCTTTCCTTAAATGTGAGATCAGTACCTAAAAGTAATCACAGTCGGACCATATGATAGCCATCGGTTATAAAAACTAAATCGGATTGATGTAAAACTCTCGTAGTTTTTAACCCGATTGAAGTAGTAAATGCGCATGCAGTCCATCTCATAGTAAGTTGTCACTGCTGCCCTTCTTTCTGAAGTCAATCTTCGATGCGTTGCAACCACAAACTTCCACCCCAAGCCAAGAACGGTATCACTATAGAAATAGATGTAGCGGTAATGCCAACCTCCCCGCTCGAACTTCACTAGTTCTACTACTTGATGAATTAGAGAAGCTTTACTATGCTTACTATACTATATTTACTATCCTATGATAAAGTTAGAATGCCTCACTTAAGTGTATTTTCCGGGGAAGTACCACCGCCACACCTATTTCTAGCGTGAAGCATTTCTTGCGTTTCGATAGAAGGGTGTGAATGCCGGCACACTTTCACATGAGGCGACCATCATAGTCCTCGGGAGTAGCAACGCATCTGTGTTTGACTTCAGATAGAACCCAAGTTCTGTATGAAGTTGATTACAGTTGTCCGTTAGCGGCAGTGACCACTTACCATCAGGTGGACTGCATTCTCGTTTGTTACTTCAGTGAAATAAAAAAAAAATCATAACCCTTTAAACCAGAATACAGCGCGTAGCACTGTATTCTGGTTTAAAGGTCATATGATCTACCTATCTTTTTGAAAATGTTTAGTGTCGACTAGCGTTTGTATTACGATGTTACATCAAAACAAGTGAATGAAAAACCGCAAAAAACACGTCAATCCATTTGCACAAATCAATAACTAGCCACTCATACGGAATTATAAATCAATTGTCACCGATCAGGAAAGCGGCGAAATGGACGCGGTATTTTCGTTTAACTCGTTTCAGCTCACATATGGTAGCAGGTTCCCATGCAAAAAGAAGTAAAAGGAATTTTATGTAATATGGTGACATCATCATATTTGTTTTCACTTAAATACATCAAGTGCTACTGTAAAGCTCTTGCCTGCGTAGTCCCAACACGAACTTGTCGTGAGAAAGCATGTTTGGAAGTTTATAAATCTGACGTATAATTTTTATAGAGCATAATAGATAGTGCTGTATGAATCCTCAATGACTCTAACAATTGATTACACTACTTTTAATACAGAATACAGGACTCATCTTCGCAAAATCGCAAATCTTTTGTATCTTGTCCGGAAACTGTGTGTTTAAAAAAAGTTAATTAGCGTTTGTGGGATAGTTATTTTATGTTTTATGTACTACATAAGTAACAAAAGGAGAGCGGCGGTTTGTTACTCTCTTTTGTTGTAGGCTACATGTAGGCTTTTTGGATTTTATCTGTGTATTCTATAGAAGTAATTCAGAATTTACATTCAGTAAATGTATTATAGTTTCATGAAAATTGATGAAAATATGAAATTTCTGTTACATGTCTGTCATGTTATTTTTTCATGCGGGTGTATGCGTGGGTACGTCTAATATAATTGCATAAAATAATAAGAATCTGCAATTTAGTTCCTATTACATTTATTTATTAGTAAGCTCTTCCATTTGTCTACATAATATTACCGCATCCAAACACAAGCACACCACCATGTACTATTCGAATGGGCAAGTATAGTATCATGAGTTGAATTTCAATTCGCATTTAACATTATAATGAGGGGACAATGGGGAGATATGGATTCAGCGGCCCGTGCGCACCGCGGCGCCGAACAATCGCACACCCATGCGCAGTGCATAGCTTTGCATATGCGTGTGAGATATAAACATGAGTAATGAGTTATGACTTGATTGTCGATTTATGAAGGAAGTATCGTTAAACGTTTTGTATGTTTCTTATATAGCCGAAGATGGATCCAGGGTCTAAAAAGACACGCGACAAGGGTCCTCCCAGCGCGTTGCCACTTCCTGTCCCCCGGTGGGCGTAGGACAAACTCACACCGTTTGGTATTTACAACGGTATGGGACCATATCGTCGTCGTTTCCGAAGCCGCTAGCCGGGTGGTTCTTCCTTGGCGCACGCAATCCCGGAAGATTTTAGTCGTCTCTTACAACATACAGGAACACCATAGCCCTTTTCCGGTTCCGGAACTACAGAGACTAGTTCATTCTAAGACCTAACGCCTAAGCTACAGTAGTTTATGTTTCTTGGGAATGAATTTGCGTCAAGATACTAATTGAATAAAACATTCTAGCGATGACTTTAAAAATCACGTTTCTTAGTTATGGAGTTAGAAAAAAGTTTGATAGATTTATTTGAAAGTAATAAAATTTATATAGGAGCCGTGTCATGCTCGCGAAGTCGCCGCAGTTTATGGCGACACTTGCCAATACGGCTACACGCCGAGCATATCGATGTTATGCGATAGATTTGTGTACTAACGAATGGCTCTGATGGTAGCAAGTATCAGAGGACCAATAATCCAAAGTAAAAATATTTCACGTTTCAGAAATATTCTCATTGAGCATATTTAAATTTAAATTTGTGTGACGACTTCATTTTTTTTCAAAGTTTGATAACTATTAGTCTTTATTATTCGTTAAGAATTAATACAGAACAAATATTAATATATAAATAAATTAAAAAAAAGAACTTCATAACGACTTCATTGTTACACCGTGAATTTAAACAATACCCTGGCGTTATCCTAATTTAGTAGTATTAGTAGCATATTAGTATTAGTAGCGTGTATTAGTAGCATAGTAAAATACAATACTCAGGGGGAAGTAGGGATTCACGAAATAATTTTACATAATAAGGAGTTGTTATGAAAAAGTTTGAATACCTGTCACTGGTGTAGTATAATGCTACCTATCGTTTGTGGGTTTCTGTCATTATAATTGTAATATCTCCTATTTTACATTTGTTGGTTTTATCTCATAGTACCTATTTTAGTTACGTTGTCCAGTTAGTTTTTTGAAGACTTAATACCTGCTGGTTCATTCGACTGGTGTATGAGAAACCTAAGGCGTTCTATTCCAGAACAGAATTTAGACATTAAACGCGTGATTGGCATTAGATTGGCAATAATTTATCGTCTATTTCACTAACATTCACTGCTGAAATAGCAATCGGATCATTGTAGCTTTTGAGCCCATGCGCTCCTGTTTTAGACGAATTAAAGTATTTACTGACCTATATAGAACCATATTTAGAGTGTACATAGGTATTTCTACGAAACACTCGATTGCACTGCTGTAGTTATGGCAGTTTAAGTTATGGAACTTAAGTGGTACATTTTTATTAACCGAATTCAAAAAAGGAGGAGGTTTCTCAATTCGACCGTATAAGTTTTTTTTTATGTTTGTTCGCGGATAACTTCCAATTTATGAACTGATTTTGAAGATTCTTTTTTGTTGGAAAGGAGACATTTCAAGAGTGGTACCATGATAAGGAAACCAGGATCCGATGATTTTATCCTAGATAAATCGAGGAACTTTTAAAAATCGTAGAGGTGACTAGTGCGTTTGTTAATTTTTCTATTAAACAATTTAAAGAACTATAATATAATGAAGAATTCAAAGAAGAAAGAAAGAAAGTTGGTTTAGTTTGAATTAGAACATACTCAGTACTTAAAACATAGTTCTGAAGTCGGCGCTCATATAAGACAAATAGAAAAAGTTTATATATAAAAGTTTGAACACCGTCATGCAGCAAAATATGTTGAAAATATGTTGAGATACATAATTATTATTTTAATACGTGAAGCAAAAATTTGTGACGGATTTTTAAGTAATATGCCGCGGACGGATTAGTATGAAATTTTGCACGGTTATAGTGGACGTAGAGAAGGAGTGCAGAATGTTAATATTTTTTTCAAATAACGCATATATCATACATAAAATCAACTAAAAATACATTACAAACACTACCATGCATTTGTCACAAACACATATGTACTTAGTAAATGAAATAGAACATTCCTTACTATGAAAAGACACAACGTCAAGAATGTCAGGAGAAATATTCGTACTAATTTGGACAATATGAAGTTTAGTTTTTTAATTTAAATTACGATCGAATTTCGGCCGATGCGACGGGCGACTAGTGATATATTAATACGTTAAGCAAAAACTTGTGAAGCATTTTTAAGTAATATGCCGAGGACGGATTAGCATGAAATTTTGCACGGTTATAGCGGAAGTAGAGAAGGAGTGCAGAATGTAATTTTTTTTTTCAAATAATGCATATATCATACATAAAATCAACTAAAAACACTTTACACACACTACCGTGCATTTGTCACAAACACATACATAATAAACGAAATATAACATTCAATGTCTTACTATGAAAATAGATAACGTCAAAAATGTCCGACGTGTTTGTCAAAATATCGCTGTTGCTTTTAAATGCGGGTTAGCTATTTAAACCTATATTTATATTTAACGGGCGCGTTAAAAATTACTTAAAAAATTATTACATTTTAGTTGAATTTGAGAAATATACTAATATTAAAAATATTAATAATAATACGGTAGAAATTTCGACCGATGCGACGAGTGACTAGTCATATTGAATTACTTCGGAATGTTTATGTTAGATAGAACAACGCCTGTTACTTCCTTCAGACTATTTCAGCCTTGGTCAACAGCATTTTCGTGCGACAAAACAATTAACTAAAGTGTATTGATATCTAAAGTGCGAAAAGACATGTGGTGAGGTGGGAACGCACGGAAAAGTTAATGATTTTGCTTCTATAGGTATGTGGGAACTGGCACAGTATTTGGCTCCAACGAGCGACACACACTTGACTGTGCCAGTCCCCACATTTACAAAGTTTCACATTGTAGCAGTTATTGAGTGGTAAATGTTTGTTGTAGGTCTTAATTGGTTTGATGTCGTCGATACGTAGTGTGCCTATGTATAGATACTTTCTTGATGACCCACGTGGCGCAGCGGTTACCATACCGGTCTGACACGCAGTGGGTCCCGGGTTCGATAATGATGAGTTTAGATTCTTGTCCTGGGTCTGGGTGTTTGTGTATTCGTCTTTGTATGTGTCCATGGCACCCCCGACACAGGAGAAAATCCTACTCTGGGGCTATGAGTGTAGAAAGCGTTTTATTTTAACAGACTTCCCAAAGGAAAGAGGTTATCTATTCGTCACGTATATTTTTTTTTTTTATATTAGCAAATTACTGTATTTTCATCAGCCTATTATTGTTCGACTGCCGGGTACCGGTCTCCTCTCAGATTGAGTGTTATAGGCGATACTCCGTCACGTTTGCCAAGTATGAATTAGTAGATTTTACAATTGGTACAATTATTTTAATACACTACTAAATCATAATTAAATTCCGGCGTAACGGTGGCAGGTTATAGATGGTCGTCCCTGTAGTTCCGAGATCAGAATAGGGCTGAGGGCAGAATAGGGCGGTATCCCCTGCCTGTCGTAAGAGGCGACAGGTGACAGATGGGAGCTTGAACCGTCCAGCCTGGCGATCCCAGGACAAGGTATGTGTGGGCGCATACCGTCATAAGGACTAGACGGAGCGGTGCGTCCAGTCGCTCACCTGGGAGGAGCCCGATGGGGCAACGCGTTCAGAGGATTCCGGTTGCGTTCCTTTGCAGATCCCGGAATCCTCTCTGTAACCCTGCGTCGTTTCCACAGCGTCGGGTACCTTTTGAAGGTTTTTTCCATCGAAAAAAAAAAGGTCTTAGATGCTAGCTAACTTAGGTAAAATGTTATAGTATTTCGGAATAGTAAGGCATCTGTAATTGATTTAGGTAGAAGAATAACAACCACTGTGCGAGAACCACCTTCCCGTAAGTCCCGGGTATATAGAAGACGGTTAAACGAGACCTCGGGGGGTCATAGGCAGTTCCACAACATTGGCTTCCTAACTTGCTGTCGGAATATGGATTCTACTTACGGTCCACCCGTGGCTCCTCTTTCTTCCAGGATCCTGGTAAGGCTCCACGCGGTCCATACAATACACATGCACACACACCAGTAATGAAGTTGAAGGCTTCGATTTCGTCTATACGCTTAGAGTACACAAATACTTCATATTTCACAATTAACACGAATAATTAAAGTTTTCACACATACGATTTTGTACGAGCCGGTTAGCAGCGGTCGATTTAACAACGCTCACGCCGCCATACTGCTTTCCGGAGCATGGTGTGGGATACTACCCTCCGATTGGACGTATCGTATGAACATTGTAAATAATGTTCCGTAAATAACATTGGTTGAAGAACCCAACCCCGACAGCAAGCTTAAAATCATTCTTTTGAGTTAAAGCTAATTTGATTTTAAACTTACCATACAACCACCAAGTAACCACTTACCCTCAGATGGACTGAAAACTCGATTGCATCTGTAATCTTACAAAAAAAAAATTACGTATCTCAAAAGATACAGATTAATCGTTTGATAAAAATTTTCATTCAATTAAAACCTTTTTGTTTGTTTTATTCGCAACACGCAAAAGCATTTACACGATTTACCTTTTTACGGAAAAAATAAACATGACATTAATGATAATTATTTGATCATGTAAAGTTTGAAGGCAAAGTCACTAACGCATTTAGATAAATTTCTCTAGTATTCTCGACACTTTTAAAACTGCAATAAGCACTTAGCAATGTAATTTACGTTTTTGGAAGCAACGCCGGGGGGTGAAGATGAGTTTGCTGCACGCGTTCGCCCTTATCCTGACCGTGTTGTTGTTTGTCGTGCGCCAGCGCTGTGCGTGGCCCGCACTTGCCTCGGTATGGAAACTTATTGATAATCTTATCACTCTAATAATTGCGAAAGTTTGTGTCCGTCAGGATGGCCGGTCACTACCCATATTTTACATCGAAATAGTTACTAAGAGTTGCTACCTAGTTGCTACCAGTTGCTACCAATCTTAAAATAATTGCTACCTTCGTATTTAAAAAAATAAACTGCTTTTTAAGGTGACCGGCCATTCTGACGTCAGGATGGCCGGTCACCATTCCAGTTAGAACAATCTGCGCAAATGATTGGAGTTTTTTTTTTACCAAGAGTTGCTACCAAATTGCTACCTTTTTTATACATCGTAATTGACCTCATAGCTGTTAAGGATAAAAAGATATTACAGATTTAATATTAAACGCCTGTACAACTAAATTAGCAAATCCGAAGTTAAATACAATATTCGTATTTTACACAGGCGCCACTTGCACTTTATATTTATATTATATTATTGTATCGTACAATAATATAATAATGTTATAATGTTATAAAATGTTTGTAATTTTTTATTATTATTAGTAATTACTCAATTTTTGCTAAGAACTGTACAATGTATCTGTTTGAATTATTTTTGGTTTATATCTATTTCTGTAATAAATCAATGCTATTCTTTTTTTCTACTTAAAATTTCATCTCCGCCTATGTTAAACCTCCGCATCCGCCTCGGCCTCCGCTAAGAGACCTCCGTTACAACCCTAATATAAATATAAAGTGCAAGTGGCGCCTGTGTCAAATACGAATATTGTATTTAACTTCGGATTTGCTAATTTAGTTGTACAGGCGTTTAATATTAAATCAATGGTCAATTACGATGTATAAAAAAGGTAGCAATTTGGTAGCAACTCTTGGTAAAAAAAAAACTCCAATCATTTGCGCAGATTGTTCTAACTGGAATGGTGACCGGCCATCCTGACGTCAGAATGGCCGGTCACCTTAAAAAGCAGTTTATTTTTTTAAATACGAAGGTAGCAATTATTTTAAGATTGGTAGCAACTGGTAGCAACTAGGTAGCAACTCTTAGTAACTATTTCGATGTAAAATATGGGTAGTGACCGGCCATCCTGACGGACACGAAAGTTTATAGGAATATATCGTCGCTTATGTTCTAACACCGCAGATCTCAAATTAGCAACTTTTCAGGAGAACAAATAAACTGTCTCAAATAGTTATTTTTAATTCTACAACTACCAAATAATATATTGCGTTTGAAATATTAATGCACTCATAATAAAATAATATTTTTTTGAAAATGTAACATGGTCCTATATTATTTTGAGATACCATTATTTCATTAACTCAAAATGGGCATTTTTTGAGTTACGCGGTGTCAGAACTTAATTAAGCGACGATATCTGTGTAATGTGTGGTAGTTGCTATATTACGCAAAAACTACAGATTGGATGTTGTTGAAATTTGGCACGCAAATAGTTTGAGGTAAGTTAGACGATAAGCTAAAGAACACAAGATACTTCTAACCTTCGTAGACGTGATTGGAGCGGGCGAAGCCGCGGAAATAAGATGGTAGTTCATAAATTAATTGGCGAAGTGCGAGTCAACTTCGCACACGGAGGCACATTTTCCTAAAAAATGTTAAATAAAAGCTTGCTTAATGTATATTTTTCTTATATATTTTGATTTACTATTCTTGTACCACTGTACACCAGATGCAGTTCCATAGTACCCCAGACCTGGGGCACATCGGAACAAGAGAAATTGTGCCAATATAGAAAAATATATATTTTAACGTAAATTTTTGATCCTATTTTTGTAGTCAATTGATAGTTTAAGAAGTTGTCTTGTGTGTTTAATAAAAAAATTAAATTATACTGATTTTGATTTTTAAACAATAATGACTTTTTCGTTCCATTGTACCCCAACTGTCCCTACTCTTCTTCAAACTCAATCTGGTAAAAAGTGTATATTGCTGTTTCAGGGAAAACGGCGCAGCGTTCGACAGCAGGTCACAAAACTGGAGTCTCCAGCTAAGCCGCTACGGAATCCAATCATGGAGTGTGCGCAGAACATCCTCGCCGAACCCAAGCTCAAGAAAGACCCGGAAATCAACGTTGACAATGAAGAAATTGGGTTTTACCCCTTAGGCTAAGCAGACTTTACAAAATTTAAAAGTGTAAACATTTAATATGTAAAAAGTGAAAGTAAATAAAAATAGTGAACCGATTGTTTGTCTTTATTACGTTTCTTATACTTTCACCAGGTAGGTATGCTTTAAAAACAATACTATCAGTTTTTGGAGTCAGGGACCCCTCAGAATCCGACCCATTTTCCCTTTTTTAGCTTTCGTGTCATGAAAAAGATTAAAAGCACTACCTCGACAGAAAAAAATCTCACAAATGCGCTTAAATATTACAATTAGCCTAATAAGTTAACAATAGCAAAATTAATTTATTTATGTATGATAGGTACCTTAATTTTTTTAAAACAGTCGTAAATAAAATACATAGTATAAAAAACAACGTTAATATTTTGGCAAATCTGTAAAATATCATTGTTGTTTTTAATAAACGTAGGTTGACGCCATTTAGCCTTTTACATATTTTTATTATAGGTATTATAATATCCGTCTAGCAGATTGATGACAATTGTTCCTGCTTCTTATTACCTACGGACATTAAGGCGACTAAAAGACAACACTTCGAAAAACTGTAGATATAATATGGGTATAGGGCGTAAACTCAATTTTAAGAATGCCTTGTAGGCGACGTGTACTGCCGTCTCTTCGCGGCGGGCACCATAAGGAACTTTATATTTTTCTTGTAATAGGGGCAGGTGGGTTCGTCGCACCCGAGGACCTCAGCCTCGTGCAGTGCTCCGCCCCTCTGCAGCAACTCGTCTCCGAGCACCAACCGCCGCGCGCACGCCAGCAAGCACGGCCCGCACAGAGCCACAGCACACATTGCCGCAAAAAACTCCAATATGAACATCACAACTTCATACCACATCGTGAAAGGCAATGTGACACGCACTGTTCGTTAAATCCATTTGTGTAAATATCGTTAGAAATCTTTATTAGTTATTCGAGCACGACTATGCAAACAATTGTACAACAGTATAAATTATCCAAAAGTACTTTAAAATCAACCTCTTATCAAAATGCCAGTGTTGTGAATCATGATCATATTGACATTAACGTATATCTTTGCTTATAATTTAGTACATATCTATTACCTATTCTGAGTCGCCAAAAAGGCATAGGGCAGACCTAACGTATACCGCCTCTTTGTGCATAGATCGATTCAAAGTGCTAAAATGAGGTTACGTCCTTTAACCACAAGGTAAGTACCTAAATTTATTTATGCGTCACGCTCCTAAAATTAAAAAGATTCCATTATTTTTTTTTATCTGACTGAAGTAGCAAACGAACATGCAGTCCACCTGCTGGATAGTGGCCACTGCCCCCTGCGACATTTGTAATCAACTACCTACATACAGAACATTGGTCCCATCTGAAGTCAATCACAGATGCGTTGCTACTCCCGAGGACTATGATGGTCGCCTCATGTGAAAATGTGCCGGCAACCACACCCTTCTATCGAAACGCAAGAAATGCTTCGCGCTAGAAATAGGTGTGACGGTGGAACTTCCCCGGTCGAACTACACTGGTTCTACCACCTTGAGCCTTATTGACTCTTCAATACTTATTGATTATAATATTTTAATCATATAGTGTTATCTTTCTTTAGCTTAAGGTTTAAAGCTTTAACTTAAGCTTAGGTGTAAGAGTATTTTTTAACCTTCCTGTTGTGAACACTAAAATAACACAAGTCTGTGTTTCAACGTCACACAGGAACGGGTAGAGTTGTACACACATTCACTTTACATATTTACCTTGGATTAATAGAGTTTATAATATTTTTTTATTGCTAAATTTCTTTTTATTGTACACATATTGACATAATGTCCCGTGGACTGGTGCAAAATATTATAAGTAGGAATTGAGAAGTATCGGTTAATAGCACCTTCAAACTAGCATTTCGTCATACGCTACCCTAATTTATGTGCAACATTTACAAAATAGTAGGTATACTCTTTCCAAGCGCAGAACGAATAACATGTGAATAACCTGTTTGAGTGCATTCGGTATTCGCTAAAACTGTTAGTCCGTGTCCATCCTTTCCATTCACTTACAAATTAATTAGGTACTGAAGTCGTATTAATAAAAGAATTTTCTCTATTCTCACGTCAAATCAAATAATAATGATGCTGTCGATATTACAGCCACACTCCCGCAACGTCAACTATTTGACACAATTGTCTTCAAACTTTCAAAAGTTCATGTCAATTGTCATTTGTCATGTGAATTCGCGATAAAAGATGTGAATAGCAGTGGTGCAGTGTGAATATGGAGAAAATTGTATATTAATTGAATATGCATTTAAGTTAAAATATAATAAGAGTAGTTTTACCTTACATATCGACAGTATTATCAGTAATATCGTGATAGTAATTAAGTTATAAAATGCCGAAACCGGAGTACGTCGTTGGGTAAGTTTTATATCATTCATTATTTAAAACAATAAAACGGCGGGCTGATAAGCAAACAAACATAATTGGATAGTTTGGAGGCCAACGTCAACGCTTGAAGCATGCATTTTTAATTATAACGAGCATTATGAACATGTATGTATTGAAAAACGTTCCCTGCTAGCTCAGATTGCTACGATGTGAATTGTCGCCGTACGCAAAATATCCAATTTCATAGATGTTGATTTCTAATGTCTAGGAATTGACCTGAATTATTTTACAACATTACATTTCTATCATAAAATGACTACAACCACTTCTTTTTATTGGTAAACTTAATTAAAAAATATTGTTATATCATCTATCTTAAATTTAAATGTATTGTAATTCCAGTAAAACCAGAGAAGTCTAATCATTTTCTAATCGTAGAATAGTCATAGTTATATTAAAAAATACTGTTTCATAAAGTAATGTGAAATGTATAGTCATGATATATTCTGCCTAGTATATATATGTTGTTTTTTATATTATTTTGTGCATTCCAATAACTTGTTGTTAAACCTTCAGGTTGGTGCTAGTGGGGTGTGTTCTGCTGACATGGTTCTGTGGCAACTTGTACAAGCACCTGCTGGAAGCGTATGAGCAGACCGGTACACTCACAGACTCCGAGTATTCATGGTTACTAACTTTTCTTTTATTCTATCTACTATGCATGTCATTTATTTATTTATTATTAATTAATCACGAAGATTTCTTATAAGTATCACCTCAATTACACAGTAAACTACATGTTTTGGATGAATACTTGCTAAAACATTAGTTATTTTTATTACTGTTCAAGATAGAATTAGTAAACATACCACAAACAGTAGTTCACATGATGATATATGGCCACTACTTCTGACCATAGGTTTCTTTAAGCAACTTTATATAAAACATATATAATTATTACTTACATATTGTTACTATATTATATTTACTCACATAATTATTTACATATTTATTGCTTCTTCAGAGTTCTACAATGTTGATAATGGAATCAGTAATAGTTTGACTATGGAGATACTATGGCCACATTTAATATTAGCTTCTAAGTTTTTCTTTTTGTGGTTTTATACTTATGCAATATTACTGATATGCGATCAGTCCTAGACTTATAGTCTAGGACTGATCGCATATCAGTCCTAGACTATAAGTTAATGGTTTATTAGCTTCTAAGTAAAATAGTTCTTTCATTTTGATATGAGGGTGGAAATGCCATCTGGCTTACTTATGAGATAACTATCAAATTACTCAGAAATTGTCCTTGACGGTTGATGCATGTGATAATTGATTTGTAATATGTACACACATAACAATAACAACTTTAGTAACTAGGTGACTCAAACCTCAGATCCCCTGATTTCGTTGAATTACATTATCTGGTTAAATAACTTTTTAGTGATATGATAAATAGATAAAATATTATTTAGCATTATGAATACACTACCTAATCAAGTAGTTGAAATACATATTAACGTACACTTGCGTGCAAAAGTAAGGAATCACTACCATGAATCACTAAACATGATTGTAATTATAATGAAAATAAAATGGATATAAATAAGAAAAAAGACAAACCTGATCCGGTGGTAGTGTAAGAAAAAATGGAACTAACAATTCGTAAGTGCCCCCGTAGGCTTATTATACAAAATAAAGACATTTCATTTCATTTCACTTGCTTGTTACTTGCTATGAACTTATTTAAAATGACGTTTATCAAAAAATATGTTTAAATGTGGTATCATTTTAAAGGTTACAGTTTTAGCTTCAATCAATTTTGTATTTCAAATGCTTAAAGGTCTCTTAAAGGAAGAAAGGTGTTCTTGCGCTCCTTTAAGTGATAACGTCTTGCACACAGTATGTCACTATAAAAATTTTCTGGATATTGTTATCAGTCGACCTTTACAAGTCACAAGCAAGTAATCCAATACTTTTGCACGCGAGTATATATACGAAAAAATATTATATTTTATTTACATTTTATCATTAGTTTTACATACCTACTTACTGCTAACGAAGAGTCTTCTTAATACATGATATGAGTTCAAGGCTGTATTAGTTATCATCTTAAGTGTATAATATTAATTCCAATTATTTTTCTCTATAAGCACTTCTTATATTTTTTTACTTAGTGTGTAATGAAATGAAATTCAGCTGCCACATGTCGCGCCACAGGCTATGTTGTTGATAAATTATTATTTTAGAGACAAAAAAACAACATTTCTAGGTGCTGTTTTTTTTTTATCTGATTAAAGTAGCAACCGTGCATGCAGTCCACCTGATTTTAAGTGGTCACTGCCGCCCATGGACATCTGTAATCAACTACACACAGAACATGGGTTCCATCTGAAGTCAATCACAGATGCGTTGCTACTCCCGAGGATGATGGTCGCCTTATGTGAAAGTGTGCCGGCAACCACACCCTTCTATCGAAACACAAGAAATGCTTGACGCTAGAAATAGGTGTGGCGGTGGTACTTCCCCGGTCGAACTACACTGGTTCTTCGCATTCGCATGTTTACAGATATTCGCATTCGCATGAATTAGTCGCACGAATTCGCACGAATGTTTCGCAAATAATGAATTGCAATGCTTCGCAAAACGGTCACCACATTAATTTAGAAGGTGGTAGAACCAGTGTAATTCGACCGGGAAAGTAGGTACCACCGCTACTCATATTTCTATCGTGAAACATTTTTTTTGCGTTACGATGGAAGGGTGTGGTTGCCGGCACACTTTTATTTGAGGCGACCATCGTAGTCCTCGGGAGTGGCAGGCAACGCATCTGTGATTGACTTCAGATAGAAACCCATGTTCTATTTGAAGGTGCCTATAGATGTCCATGGATGGCAGTGACCACTTACCATCAGGTGGACTGCATGCACGTTTGCCACTTCAATCAGATATCCTCTCAAAACCATATATTTCTAATCGGCCAGATCAATTACTCAACCAGTTTACAATCAATTCACTTTGAATTTGGAATGTATCATGTTTTTCCAGGGTCTTCCGGCTACTTTTAAATCTTGTTGGTTACTCCACTATCCTGTTGCCTGGATTCCTCCTGTATAAGTACCTGAAAAAATCGAACTATTTTGATAAGATTGGTAAGTCATATTTCTTAGAATTTAGATAGTAATTCTTAATATCCCAATCTCAACGGTCGTGATATATTTATTTGCGATAGTACCGCTCCGATTAAATTATCTATTAGAAGATAGAAACTAAATAATAACGAAAAAGACAAATCGCAGATCTTTCGATTTTCTTAACAATATAGATGATTGATTTATATAATGAATTGAGTTCAGTGCTGCAAAATAATTTAATAATATTTAATAGACATCTCTTGTAGAGCCACGAAATCTGTGATTTCTGATTATTTACCAATGCTGAACCAAAGTTTAACTCTCCAACTACAAAGGTTATTCAGACTATCACTGTGCCTACTAATTATATTTTATATTTTCTAAAAAAACTTAATGCTATTTCAGCCAACACTGGTCGCGTATACAAGATCTTGTATGCATGTTTCGGTGATCATGCGGAGCGGATACCGGAGACCACGAAGCTGCCGAAGGTGGAAGAATCCACCCACAACGAGAGCATGGAGCTGGCCTTCTGCTTCACGGGACTGATGGGCGCCTACCTGGTGTGGGGGCTGCTGCAAGAGAAGATTATGACACAGGTGAAAAAAATATAGAGAATGGCTGTAAAAAATACTAAATAATGATAATTTTTCCCCTAATTCTGATAGTGATAATGATTTCTGAATTATAACTTCGAAAAACATTACACTCCTTCTAATGCAATGACATTAAAATCACATTAGCATTCTGTGTGAGATACCAAATTTAAAACCTAATATTGAACTTTTTAAAGAATTCATGATTCGTTTTAACTCTCAATTATATTTCACAATTTAAATTGTATGTAACTTTCACTAATATTAATTCCTTTCCTTAAGAAACATTTTTTAAACGAGAAAAATAATGTATTTCATAGAATCTTTTATTCACATCTATAGAAATTTTTATTCGTGGCTAAGAAGGCAACACATTTTTGGTTTATTAATTTTCCTGGCACATGAAATTATTTCAGCTTTGTTTCAGGACAATTTTTCTGATATGAAAGAAATATCTCATCATTTACAAATCAAAATCATTTTGTAATACAGATGAAGAGTATCGAAAAGACTTGTAAATCAACCTTTGTGTTCCCAATAAGAACAGATAATTTCTCTATTTCCAGAACTACATGATGCCGGACGGCAGCCTAGTCCGGTTCGACGACTCCCAGTTCCTGGTGTTCATCAACCGGCTGCTGGCCTTCATCATCGCGGTGACGCACCTGCTGTACACGCGGCAACCGCTCGTCATGGCGCCGCTCTACAAGTTCTCCTACTGTTCGCTCACCAATATCATCAGCGCCTGGTGTCAGTACGAGGCCCTGAAGTATGTCAGCTTTCCTACACAGGTGACTGGCTTTTATGTGTTACTGATTTTCGGATATTATTAGTTTTACTACTTTACTTTTGTACATAACAAGAAAAGCTGGTGCTAACATAGTGCCTTGAGGTATGCCAGATTTTTGTCATTGGTTTTTTTCGGTCAAAATAACTTTTTTTGTGTAAATTTAATATCTTTATCCTTAGATTTAGTGCGTGCTTTCTTATGGAAAGCCTTTCTCGTTACTACCCTATGTATATAGTAGAGTTAAGTAACTTTCACGTTATTATCACAGTTCCCAATATACAATTAGGTATCAGTATAAAACATCTCGACCGTAATGATTTTATATAAATTAAAATTGAAAATAAATATACGATACACAAAAAACATGTCTTTTTTGTTATCACTTATCCACGTCAAAAATTGTGGTGTTAGAAAAATCCGCATATATCTGTATATGTAAAGTATTGTTTTGAAAGTGATTTTCAGTGTTATTTCATACACTTTCCAGGTGTTATCGAAGTCGTGCAAGGTGATCCCGGTGATGCTGATGGGCAAGCTGGTGTCCCGCAACAAGTACTCCGCGTACGAGTACGTCACGGCGCTGCTCATCTCCGTCGGCATGGTGCTCTTCATGTTCGGCAGCCATGATGATTATGCTGGTGAGTGGATTGCTTGTTTTGTTTATATTCGTTTCGCTGTAAATGGCGATGACTGAGTCTATTTCCAATACTGCATAGGTAGTATACTTATTACAAGAATGACAAATTTATGTTTTTTTTTGGCGAGATCATTCTCTGTAATAATGCATATATTTGCAAACATTGTTTTGTAAATCATTTTGGTACAATTTTCAGTTCAATTACATCTTGTCAATTTTATATTGTGTATATTTGCTGTGGTCGGTATTTCCAAGGGTTAGACGTGCATGCACTATTCAGTAATTATTTTTACGTCCATTCCCATTTATCTATTAATCACGCCGTGCGTTCTCATATCAGGTGTCGTTTCTCATCCATTAGATTTATCGATCTTGACAAATGTAATTTGCATATTTTAAATATCACTCCTAATAGTGTATGTAATATGCATACATTATTAACTGCTCCTTCGAGCCTGATATTTTTCAGATTACTTTTTATGTTTATAAAGTGATTAAAGAAATTTAATCACTTTAAAAACATAAAATACCGCGTCATGTTCGGCAGCAATGTGAAGTGTCGATACTGTCGGCAGTGTCCGCGGCGACGTCCGCGTCGGGCCTGTGCCTGCTGGCGCTGTACATGGCGTGCGACAGCTTCACGGCCACCTGGCAGGCCGCGCTGTTCCGCGCGCACGCGCTGCGCCCGCCGCACATGATGGCCGCCGTCAACCTGTGCTCCGCCGCGCTCGCCGCCGCCGCGCTCGCGCACCGCGCCGCCGCGCCGCGCACGCTGCTGCTGCAGGTACCGCCCCACCGCCCCACCGCCCCACCGCCCGCCGCACATGATGGCCGCCGTCAACCTGTGCTCCGCCGCGCTCGCCGCCGCCGCGCTCGCGCACCGCGCCGCCGCGCCGCGCACGCTGCTGCTGCAGGTACCGCCCCACCGCCCCACCGCCCCACCGCCCGCCGCACATGATGGCCGCCGTCAACCTGTGCTCCGCCGCGCTCGCCGCCGCCGCGCTCGCGCACCGCGCCGCCGCGCCGCGCACGCTGCTGCTGCAGGTACCGCCCCACCGCCCCACCGCCCCACCGCCCCACCGCCCGCCGCACATGATGGCCGCCGTCAACCTGTGCTCCGCCGCGCTCGCCGCCGCCGCGCTCGCGCACCGCGCCGCCGCGCCGCGCACGCTGCTGCTGCAGGTACCGCCCCACCGCCCCACCGCCCCACCGCCCGCCGCACATGATGGCCGCCGTCAACCTGTGCTCCGCCGCGCTCGCCGCCGCCGCGCTCGCGCACCGCGCCGCCGCGCCGCGCACGCTGCTGCTGCAGGTACCGCCCCACCGCCCCACCGCCCCACCGCCCGCCGCACATGATGGCCGCCGTCAACCTGTGCTCCGCCGCGCTCGCCGCCGCCGCGCTCGCGCACCGCGCCGCCGCGCCGCGCACGCTGCTGCTGCAGGTACCGCCCCACCGCCCCACCGCCCCACCGCCCGCCGCACATGATGGCCGCCGTCAACCTGTGCTCTGTCGAATCTTACCTTACTGTTCCGCCATTCACCAATAAATATTGAACAATACCCCTCTCCCCAGCACCCGGTGTTCCTGGCGGACTGCCTGGTGCTGTCGGCGAGCTCGGCGCTCGGCCAGCTGCTCATCTACCGCACCATCGCGCGCTTCGGGGCCGTCGTCTTCACCATCATCATGACCTTACGACAGGTGAGCGTTACCACTTTGTATTGTATACATTTTTTAAATTTATTTTTTAAGAATTTTGGAAAAAAATTAAGTGTTTTTTCAAATATATTAAAATTGAATGTACAGAAATATCGTTATATGATGTAGGTTTGCAATTATTGTATCATTAACGTGTAATAGTTTTGACGATGGGCTTTTGAAAGTCTATTTGTGACGTTTTATAAAAAACGACGGTAGAAGTTGTACATTGTAATTGATACAAAAAAAACATTGATTGATTCCATTTATTGTGTATTTTGAAGTCGTACATTTTAGCTTTAAAAATAAAAAATGGGTGTCAGCTCCGATGCACGACTGGAGTTTATTCCTTAAGTCTGATTATCTAAACAAGCGCAAAGAGTTTATTTAACTGGACTTTTCTCTAATAATGATGTGAAAACATAATATCTTAATTTATATTTAAGTACTGTCCCCTCTTTTTGATGAGTTGCGGGAAGTCGCATATTTTTAATTAGTTGCGATATCGGGGCTCAACATTTTATATTACACAATTATTACGCGTTCTATTACTATACAATATAACTATATGTTATATTACAATATTGTAATCATATAATCTTGAGTGCCAAAGTCGGGACTAAAAAATGTGTGGTTAGACTTATCAACTTATTCAAGCTGTTACTGAAATGTACGCAATTATAATGTGTCTCGAATAGTAGTGTATAAAGATCTCCCGGTGCAGGCGGTGTCGATCCTGGTGTCGTGCGCGGTGTACGGGCACGCCGTGTCGGCGCGCGGCGCGCTCGGCGTCGCGCTCGTGTTCGCCGCCGTGCTGCTGCGGCTGCACTGCCGCCGCCGCGCCGCCAGGACCAACTGAACGCCGCCCCCCACCGCCCCGCTATCGTGTGGCGGCGGCCGCGTTCCAGAAGACGCTCACAAGGCCCCAAACGCGCGAAATGTTCCACAAGATGACCGCGGTCGCGTCTAATGAGGGGGGTCAAGCTAGTGAAGCGAGAAAAACTGCGATCGTGAGCGTGAACTTTGTGAACGTCTAATGGGACGCACTCAACGAGGACATTGTCTTCCCCCACACGCCACCACTCCGCTGTCGGCCGGTGGTGAGCGAGCCCGCATGTACACCTCGATGGTTCCGCGAAAAGCTGCCGGCGCGTACGCGGAACGTGCCTGAACTCACAGACCCCCCACCCCACCCTACGTCTCCTTTCCGACCTCCCTACATACTTTTTTTTTATCTCACTGGTTCAAACACCTTCAAATCTATGCCTCAATATTATGCCTCAAACGTCGGTCCACTGGTGATAAATCAATAAACACAAAAACCTAACCCTTTCCTTCCTCCTTCTGTTACCCGGACAGTGCCAAGCAACGTTGAAAAGTTATATAGTGTACCGTTGCATACAACTAACTAGCAATCCATCAAATAATTCGTAAAATGACGAGTATATACGTTGCGTACGAATACGATTCGAATATCCTTTTCTTTACACATATATAAATCGCAAATCACGTACGAGCACCCAAGCAAAAAACCAAATACACACCCGAATATATTATTTTGATATTTATGTTTTTTGACCATGCTCGACAAATATCTGAATATTACATTGCATTCTTCAAGTAGGACAATATTTTATTAAAATGTCATTACAATGTCTTGCCATCCAGCCCTCTACCTTAAAAACTGACAAGTTAATAAATATAAATGAATGTAGTGATTCAGAATTAATAATAATTGAAGGAAAAACGACATTCCAATATGGACAAGTGAAATATGTAACATATCATTGTCGGCAAAGTACCAACTGGTGTTTGAATTACATATGAACGATCGAAAAGTTAGATATATCATAGCTAATTTACTCCTAAAGAATAAATAGTCTTCGGTATTATAAAAAATCTACTCACTAGAAAAAAATGTCTTAATTAAATAACTATGTACATAATCTAACGAACTTTTCAGTGCGTGTGGCGATTTTAGAAAACAACTGCTCGATTGTCTTTATTATTTTGTTGTCACTTAAAACGCTTTCTACACTCATAGCACCACAGTAGGATTTTCTCCTGTGCCGTGGGTGCCATGGACACATAAAGACGAATACACAAACGTCCAGACCCCGAACACTGAACACAACAGAATCTAAACTCATCCTTCAGATACCTGTCTGGCCGGGAATCGAATCCGTGCGCCACGCGGGTTGTCGTCGGGTGTCACTTAATTAGCGATGTTCAAATTTCTCTAGGATTTTTTAATTCTTGCGTTAGTTTTTCCTCTAGAAAATGCCACTCCTAACATTTTACGTGTAAATCTGTTAAACGTTATTTATGTATGTGATAATTTTAAAAATCATAAATTAGTGTTTGGAATTGTGCGTTTCTTCAGTACTTCTCACATCCGTTGCCGCCCACACGCACTGACAAATTTCTCGTAGTACCCTTTTCCCTAAATGTTGCAGTATGATGTAGTAGATTATAGGGAAAAGCCGTACTGCTGTAAATATTATAAAAAATCTATACTTTATATACGTCTCATGGCTGGCCACTAATACGTATATTTTAAGATATCATATAGTTTTAGAGAGAATTGTATACAAATCCATTCATATTTAGTAGGTTCATTACATTATTGATTTTTTTTTTGGATAACTTATAAAGTTTTCCAGGGTCACACCTTTCCACTAAGATTTTCCTGAGACATGCTATAAATTTGTATTCATAAGATATATGAAACGGGAAAATTTTCTATTCGTGTTTGTTTGTACACAAACGAATGTTAAAATATCCGGATTCAGAGCATAAATCTAAATTCGTAATTTAGGTATATTCCTGTCCGGGGATCGAATCCGGAATCCACTGCGTGTTAGACAAGTGTAGTGATCACACACAACGTGACTCGGCACAAAATTCCCGACTGGGCCGAAATGTCGGGAAAAACTATTTATAAACCATATACCGTAAAAACATTATGTGTAGAAATATATCAGACACGATATTATTTTTATTATATATGTCCAGTTCAATTCGCACTTGGCCATCACGGTGGATTAAAGCCTAAAACTCTTTCATTCTGAGAGTAGACCCGTGCCCAGCAGTGGGACAATAATGGGTTGTACCACTTATACCCATATGTCCAATACTTTTCACAGAACTCGACTAATAAGAATGGTGCTTACATACTTTGCCATATATGTGATGTTAAAGTGTCGGTTCTATACTACATATAAATGGAGGATGTTATTATGAATCTAATTTTGTGTTGTGTTATGTTATTAATACATTTTACTGTGAAATATACCCATAATACGCGGTTTTGAATACTTTAGTATTTGTATTTAGACATAATTGCAAGGAATCACTATTAAATTATTTTAAATAATTTATAACGCGTATTGTGAATCGGTTACATATAAAAATATATACATTCTCCGATAATGTTAGTCCAAAATCTTTGAAAATCTAAACGCATAATGTGTAAGATGGTGTAGTAGTACTATCGAATTAAAGACTGTGCATTATATTATAACCACGCACACTACAATTTGTGTTTGACCATAGCATGTCTTGACTGTGCACTTATCAAACAAAAAGTCAATCTGTAGACTTTAGTAGAAATTTTTCAAAATAAATATACTTTTTTATATGTAATAACTTCCGGTCTAAAACTGCCTTTATTTGTGTATTTTTTATTTATAAATGAATAACTTTTGTCTCGAATAAGGTTTGTATTAGACTTAAGTGTACATATTTTGTTTAATTAAATTAGTAATATTGATCTAATCTAATTAATAAAATTAATTATTTAAATTGACTTATAATTAGGACGTAATCAAGGCCTAAAAATATATATACCTATGTTGATTTTTTTGGTTTTAATGGAATCAAAATGTAGAGGCATTTATTTTTAGATGTTATTTTACGTAAAATGTATTTTGAAACCTAATACATAAATATAAGAAATCACGCCCGTCTCGACCTTTAGAAAACTATTATTGACAAAAACTAATAAAATGTCAATGTTTTGGAGTTAGTGATGCGACTCGAAGGCAATTTTGTGACTCGAGTCACTCGTGCAATTTTACTACCTCACTCGAGTTTACTCAAGTTTTCAAGTCACTTGAGACACATTGAATGAGATTTTTAATAACACTTTTATTAATATATACTAATACCATGAAAATCAAAAAATTACGCGTATTTCACATCTTTATCGACTAATTTTCAAACAATCAATTTTCTTACTAATCTAAGTAGAACTGCCACATGCAGGCAACTCTCTTGGTCTCAGTTAATAACCACGGCCGACGCAACATAAATAAATAAAACGGAATAGTCGAGAGAAGATGTCTCTCGACTACTCCGTAGCACAAAACAATCAACTCGTGCGCCGAATTTCCTCGCTAACTCGAATGCATAGACACCCGAGCAATATTTTTTAATCGAGTACGCGTTTGACATAAACAGGGCTCGAAACGCATCACTAATTGGAGCATAATAAATGGTTTTAAAAATCACTGTTCTCTCTCTTGCAATGTATTTGTTATCACAAGTATGATTGTATTTCATTACTGTGTACCTCACGACTGGATTGTAATGATCTAGCATTACCAATATACTTGTAGTTATTGTGTATAATTATTATATTACGACAGAAAATACGTAAATAAATTTGATCAGAATATACTGAAGTGAACCCTTGTTTTATTTATTATATTAACCCGACCGAACGGAAAATTGTGACCACTACATATCGATTGGTAAAGGAACACCGCCATAAATACACATTTCTATCATGGAGAGACGCGACAACGTACGTAAACGTGATTTATAGGCGTAAATTTACAATGATTATTTTGAGGTAACGTAATTCTTACTAAGGTATTTGATGTACAACATGGGGATTGATTGTTAATGCACATAGGTAAAAGTGGGCATTCACGTTAGGACGGTTGCACGGCTACGGTCGTATGAGACAAGTTCCATCGTGAATGCCGTGGTCCTAAGGCGGACAGTACGACCAAGGTCATGTCGCAGGTCCGTTGAAGTATTCATTCAACTTGAACTGTCCGTGCGACCGATCTAACGTGAATGCCCACCTTACGTGTGCAACCGCAGAATTCACAAGACAGTGTAAAACCTTATTTTATATTTGATTGGAAAAAACATATCTGATTGAAATGACTTTATTTGTCAATTTTGAACGCTTTAAATGAAATTAATGTTTTAGTGAATATTATAATTTGATGGAATTGTTTGCTCAAAATGTTGTGGCTCGCTAATCCGATTAGAATTAACGACTATTTTGAGTTCAGACAGTTTCAATCTGTAGTGCTTGAAAAATAATAGTTCTCATATTATGGTAAGATAATTGTTATATTCTTTAGAAAGTGAGGCATTCTTAACATTAGGTGGTCAATGTTGACTAGGTAAGTCAGGCATTTATCAAAAAGTGATCGAATAAATAATAAGCGGCTGGAGAGAACAGCGACTAATCAAGAATTCTGACCGCTCTAGACTAATTATAAGGACGCGCAGGTGACATGGGGGTTGTGGGGTTTAGATGATGATTACGTCAGCTAGTACTTTTTACAATACTTTAAAAAAATATTTTTAAGCATGGGGGGAGGTGGTTAGAGCTTTGCTTACTTTTGCTGACATGGAGGATGGGGGGGGGGGGGGGTGTAAATAATTGTAATAAATCTGATAACGTAATATTTGAACATCGTCAACCGTCGTCAACCCCTTATTGTCCCACTGCTGGGCACGGGTCTTCTCTCGGAATGAGAGAGTTTAGGCCATAGTCCACCGCGCTGGCCAAGTGCGAATTGGTGGAATATTTGAACGGCCCCTTAAAACCCTTGATGTCATGAGTAGTGTGTGATTGGTGGTCGGTTGTCAGTGGTGCGGCGTGGTGGGCCCCGCGCTGGCGGCGCTGCTGGCGCTGGGCGCGGCGCCCTGCGTGCTGCAGCGCGCGTGCGCACCGCGTCGCGCGCGCACGCCCTCCAGCGTGTGTATGCATCGCATCAGGACCGATAACGCTAAGTATGCGCGATACCGACAGGTCTTCTATTCTCTTTTATAGATGCACCTAATGATAACGCAAATGGGTTACCAGTTGAAAGTTGGTATTGCCTATGGAGTTGCCAATGCACCGCCGGAGGACGGACGGATACCTGACGGTAAGAAGTCACTGTTTCCTGGACATATAGACTTTTACAATACGAGTTATGGATGAGTAGCCGGCTTGAAAGAAGAGCTCTTTTTGCACCTTACGTGACGAGCTCCGGGTCATAGCGTTCCGGGAATTCTTCAGAAGGAACCTCATTCCACATCTTGCACGGTCACGACAGAAAATAACGCGGAAACCTATATTGTCTTTATTGTAAACTAGCTTATTTGCGCGGCTCCACCTGCTGGGTTCGCGTTTACGATGCTAATAAGTATCCCATGCTAATCCAGTTCATAGACTACCTGTATAACAAATTTCAGGGAAATACGATTGGTAATTTCTACGTGTAAGAGTATTTACACATATCGTTACAAACTTTGATTGGCATGAATCGTAAACAATACTTTTTCTTTCTCCACAGATAAAAAAGAATCTCTGGAAAAAATGATGCGCCCTCTCCATAACGTTTTGTGTGTGAAATTTATCAAATCACGCTGGACTGTTCAGCGTTGTGGGCTCCAAAGCTTACTTCGTCTCATGTGAATAATATAAAAATTCTTTTATTTGACTGAAGTAGCAAACCAGCATGCAGTCCACCTCATGGTTAGGTCACTGCCGCCCATGGACATCTGTAATCAACTGGAATAAGTCATTACGATGGTAAATTTGTTCTAATAAATAATATAAATATTTTCTTTACAGATTGGATAAATGATCGAAAATTTGCTTAAAGTTTATTTATATAAAGCCGTTTTAAAGAAGTTTGCAAATTTTAGTGAGTAAATAATATTAACTACTTTATGTAAATAAAATATTTTCCCAAATTTATATAAAATTGAAGTAGCAAACGAGCATGCTGTCCACCTGATGGTAAGTGGTCGGTACCACCAATAGACATCTGTAAGCAACTTCTATAGTGCATGGGACTATGGGTTTTATTTGAAGTCAATCATAGATGATTTGCTACTCCTGAGGACTAAGATGATCGCCTCATATAAATTTGTGCCGGCTACCACACCTCCATCGAAACAAGAACGAACAAGAACTGTTTCAAGCTAGAAATAGGTGTGGCGGTGGTACCTCCTCGCTAGAACTACGTTTTTTCTACCACCTGGGAAAACGATGTATATTTCTTCATATTAACATACGCAGATATCTATAAGTAGGTATATAATAATAAAAAAAATAATAAAAACTTTATTTTCTCATCACAAAGCGGTATTTTGAAACTATTTCTATATTAAGTTCTAGGTTAGTACTATGCTTTGTGAGAGTCTGGAGTCCGTACTAGGTTAACCTGTATGACAGATCTCCAGGCCCTCGCCCCGGTAGGGTTGTATTTTTAGAACTATATTGGGTTAGGTTAATTATACAAAGAATTGAATAAAACTATATGTTTGATGAGATGTGAGTTTGTTTGCGAGTACGTGCGTGTGTGTGTGTGTGTGTGTGTGTGTGTGTGTGTGAGTGTGTGTGTGTGTGTGAGTGAGTGAGTGAGTGAATGTATTTATGTGTGTGCGTTTGTGTGGTATACTTGTTAGGATAATACTGCTAACAGACTTTCGGTTGTATCGTAGTCCAGTGATTGTAGCCAATTTTGTGTAGTTATTTTGCAGAGGTGTTTGGACATTACATAAATATTAAGTTTGTTGTTTATCTGATTGTACAGGTGAGCCCCTATAAAACAATAGAATCTACGCGTGATTTTTTTATTGAGTCGTTCTCTTGTGCAAACCATATTACGCCTACTATAGTTCGATGTTAACTTCAAGGATTCAATTTCAGAGTGTTTTTTTAGTATTGTGTATAGAATAAATAGTTGTCGGACAGTGAGGACATTTGTACGTATAAATAATTCGCGTGTAGGGAAGAATATAGGAAGACAAGAGCTGACTTTAAGTACAGCTCGTTGCGCCCGCTCAAGTTTAAGAATATAAGTTTTGGCCGCACCACCCCAACTAGTTATACAATAGGTTAAAAGAGATTGGCATAAAGCAAAATAAACTGTTTTTAATATGTTTTTATCAGCAACATGGCGTAGGTTTTTAAAAATATAAATCATTTTGCGTATTCTTGTTGAGAGAAGTTCAATATGAGGACCAAAACTAAGGGTTTTGTCAATTATGATGCCTAAATACTTGATTGTGTTTGTTGGGGAAAGAAGAGGACATGAGCATGGAGATTCTTTATTTAATGTGCAACTGTGAGCAAAAATTCTATACTTGTCATCATTCATTAGTGTATTATTATTTATTGAAAAAGAAATGAATTTGGATTTATCAACATTCAATGTTAGTCTATTAGTGTTTAACCATGTTAAGACCTTGTTAAAACCGGCTTGAGCATATTCGAAGGCTTTATCCCACGTGTCAGCTTTAAAAAGTAGTGCTGTATCATCTGCGAAGGAAATAAGTTTGCCATTTGTGATCGGGAGATTACAAAGATCATTGATGTACGTAAGGAATAATGTGGGTCCTAAGATACTGCCCTGCGGCACGCCGTGACAAACTTCTAGATAATCACTGAACAGATCACCTATCCTAACTCTATGGAATCTATTTTTAAGGTAATCCGCGAAAAGTTGATGTTGATTCGCCCTTACACCTAAAGCTTCTAACTTTTGCAACAGTAGAGGGACAGAAACCGTGTCAAACGCTTTCGCCAAATCAATGAATATTACAACTACCTTTTGGTTACTATCTAGGCCTTTTACTATAAAGTCAGTCAAATCATGAACAGCATCGTTTGTAGACAAGCCAGACCTAAAGCCGTACTGTGAGCTGGATAATAACTTGTTGACTTCAAGATATTTAATAAGTTGTTTATTTATGATCTTTTCCAATATTTTAGAAAGAGTAGGTAAAATCGAAATCGGTCTATAGTTATTGACACAGCTTTTGTCTCCACTTTTATGTATTGGCAAAATATGAGCTTTTTTAAATTCATCAGGAAATTTACCAGTGCTCAGTGCAAGGTTACATATATGGACCAGAGAAGGAATGATTTTATCTTTATATCTTTTTAAAAATGTAGCTGTGATATTGTCCGATCCCGAAGCACAATTATTTTTTAGGTTTTGTATTATAGTGTCAACCTCATGGTGGTCTGTAGCAAGTAGAACGAAGGAATGGAGATGAGTTTTTTTTGGAAGCGGTAATACGTGTTTATTGTTAATTAAAATTCCTTCTGCGAGATTTTTACCGACGCTTATAAAATGTTTATTAATTTCGTTTATGGTTGTCTTAGGGTTAGGGGTCAAAATTAGTTCAGATGGTTGGTCTTTCAATTTAATAGTGTTAACAATTTGTTTTAGGGCTTCCCACAATTTTTTATTACTAGTTTGTGAAGCAATTTTGATTTGACATTTTTCATAATCTATTTTTATCCTTCTTAGTAACGAATTACAAAAATTCCTATACCTCTTATACGTGGTGCAAATAATTGAATCATCAGGGTATCGTTTCGCTTTTTTGTGTAGTTTGTCCCGATTACGCATACATTTGATAAGTCCAGTTGTAATCCAGGGTTTCAGATTTTTTTTACGATTCGATACTTTTATTGCTTTGGTATTAATAGATATTGCATTGCTTAGCATCTTAGTCAAAGAAGAGGCGGCGAGATCAACATTTGTAATATGTAAAATATTAGAAAAGTCTAAATTATTCATATATTCATCTAGTTGCGGAAAAAGTATTTTATTAATTGTCGTTGGTTGAGAATTGCTTTTGGGGATATTTTTATGCTCTAATAATAATAGTAAAGTGTCATGGTCAGTAAGGGATGTGTTGGCTACAAAACAATAAGCATTAAGACGTGTTTTTAAAATTATATGGTCAAGGCATGTCTTCATGTGTGTAGGGATAGTGTGTCCCGGCAACATCCCATGAGATGCTAACATATTTAAATAAATGGCTGAATGAATATCATTGTTATTGGGAGCTATATCAATGTTGAGATCACCAATTAAAATTATGTTAGTATAATGTGAGTTACTTCTCAAGAAAACTTCAAGTGAGTCAATAAAAGTTGATACGTTTTTATAGCCGTACGGTCTATAGATACACATTAATAAAGTACCTCGTTCTATTTCAAGTGTAAGACAGTTAGCTTCATGTATTGTTGACGGTTCGAGGACTTTAAACTGAAAAGACGATTTATAGTAAACAACCACGCCTTCGTTTTGTGTGAAATTATTATTAGTGGATGCGTGTTTATATCCGTTATATATTGGTATAGTGTGTATTCGCTTTAACCAACATTCAGTTAAAATTATAATGTCCCAGTCAACTTTGGTTCTTTGTAGCAATATCTGTAAGCCCGTATTATTACAACCTATACTTCTAATATTTTGATGTATGATTTTCAAACACGAAGGTTGGTATTTAACAAGATTATTGCAACAATCAATATTGCATGTAGAGGAATAAGCAACAGAGAAATTATCTAATTCCTTACAATATTCGTTACTATCGAATTTTAATGTCAAATAATTCATTAGTTGTAACTATGGAATCGCTAACACAAATTAAGATTAACAGGTTGTAAGGTGTTTTTACTAATAGATATATCAAATAGTAGCAGTACTTAATGTAACAAGTTCTAGGTTTTCTTAAAATAAGTGTTTTTAAGTAAAGTGTGTATATATTTATGTAGTATATTATTATGTATTGTATTGCTTGTGGGTATAACAGATATAATTGTTTAGGATAAGTCGTCGAAGTCGCCGTCTGTAAGTTAAATAAAGGTCGAAAAATGTAAGTGTGTGTTACGTAAATGTGAGTTGTGTGTGTGTTGTGTGGGTTAATGTATATAAGGAATGTGTAAGAGTGTAGTAAATAATAGTATAAAGTAATAACTAAACTTAGATTATAATCATTGTATACTAAGTGAGTAACACTGTTAACATTATACATAATTGCAAATAATGATTGCGAAAAACAATGATATACGATATAACAATAAGGATAGTAAATAAAGCGGATAAAAGTAAGCGGATAAAAGTAAGCGGATAATAATGAAATGAAATGAAATGTCTTTATTTTGCATAGGCCTACGGAGGCACTCACAAATTGTCGGTTACATTTATATTTTTTTTTACATTACCACCGGATAAATATTTCTCAAGCTACTCAGGCCGTTTACTGTCTGAAAGTAAATAAGGCCTCGGGATGTGAATATTTGGTGAATGATCGGATCCTGTTGTGGTTGGATGTCCGCGTTGTGTTTACCAAACAACCGTCGCATTGTCGCGGCTCATATTATTCCGCCCCTACCACGAAATCTTTCAACTGTAAAATTTTAAGCCTTTGTTTTCATACTTATGTACCTTGTATATATATTACGCGTTGTAGGTATATCTTATTTAAGCGCGATACCAGGAATAGTGGTTTGGTTAAGCTTGTACTTAGATAATGTGAATTATATCGATTAAGTTCGTTTTAAGTCGAGTCGGTTGTAGAGTTGACAAACCAAACAAAATGTGTAAACGAGTCGAGCGCACTGAAAGTAAGACATGAAACCACATGAAGATGTGATTATAAATCATTAGACTGCTGTTAGATACGATACTACGACTCAATGACTTCAAAATAATTTAATAAATTAAATTAGCCCTGAATATTATATGTGAAATAATGCTGAATATACTGCAAAAGCAAGTGTAAAAGCCAAATCCTGATATTCCGGAATAACAACTTGTAAACGAATATTATAGAAGACGATTCTGTGGATACACGAAACTACCTTAGATTTAGTTAACGCTAGAAGAAAGTTAACATCGATAATTCCTTTGATGAATCGTATACAATTTACCTGTTTTATAATTTGTTTTGTGAAATTAACAGAAATTTTTAAATACAATATAATTTAGGTAGGTACTTCTGGTTGCACAAAATACTAGACGCCTACATATAAATTTGCATATAATCATAATATTTCTACCCAATTCCTATATAGTTTGTAACTGATGAACATGTATTCTGAGATAAGCCAGTATTGATATAAATTAAACTTCACATGTTTTCAGCATGTAAAAATATTTCGCCTTTTCAAGCGGATTCCCTTGGTAACAAATTGTCATTGAATCACGATGCGCGCGCGTATAAATCGTCGTGTAAAGCGGTGCGCGCGCGAGTGCGTCTGTGGTCGTTGCTGCGGTTGTCGCTGGCTGATGTGCTGCTTCACGTGCCGCTGTGCCTGCCATAAAGAGACCTACTGAACCCATACTGCCACCAGAAATAAAACGTCCAAGAAACGACACGAAAGCACCCGACAAAAATACTGGAAAGAGCACACAGAAACCTTTCCGTCAAAGATATAGATATTGAAAAATACAACCTTTGCATATTTGGCTTCGAATTCAGACATTATTGCATTGAAATCATTGTAAAGCAGCCAAATAGCCTGAAGTATATTGAGGAAATATATTCAATATGATTTACATATTGGTTGTTGCGATGCTGGCGAGCTATTCGAGTTTCCAGGCGAACGCCGAGTGTAAAGATTGCGTTGTAAGTTCGTATCTATATACTAACTTTTTCAAGTTCTTTTCTATTTGATTTTCTACTAGATTTCAGTTGGGTTTTTATAACGTTTTATGGAGTTCTCAAGAAAAGTTTCTCGAGTCCGAATTTTTATATTTGATACGAAAGGAAATAGAAAATAATCGGTTAATGTAGATCTATATATACAGCGAACGGACAGCATATCAATATTTTTTATTATTTTTTAATTTATAGCTTTTCTGAAATCTGAATGACCGCCAAGTCAAGTTTAATATATGAAATGTCAATTTTTTACGAAATTTATGTTACAAATGAGAATGGAGTACCTATCGGAAATAATTGTTTGACACTATAATCACTTACAGATTTTATCATACGCCGAAAATTGAAGTTTATTTCTATGAACCAACAATTGCAACTTCAAGTGGGGGTTAATATGTGACCTCCAAGCGTTTCTGCTTTTGAGGATGCCAAGAAAATTTCATTGTGCTTCACGTACATGTTTTTACCGGGAAGGTAGCACCTGCACACCAATTTCTACCGTGAAGCAGTTGTTTGTCTACTGCGATATGCGTTTCGGTGTCTACTGCGACCATGTGATTGATAGAAGCCTGGTTCTCTATGAAGTTGCTTACAGATGTCCATGGCGGCAAGTTCGTTTGGTAATTCAGTTGATAAAAAAAGTCTTGCATCGTCATTTGTCGCAGACTCCCTTTAAGTTAGCACTGGCGTTGAACAATAACGTACGAGATCCATGCGAGTTTTCGGTCTCAAAAACAAAGCGTTTTCGGTATGCACATACATTTAAAAAATTTGAGGGCCTTGCTTGAGATTCGCATCTAATCAAAACACTTTAATGTCGCTTATTATATAGAAAGAAGAAAGAAGAAGAAAGAAAATACTTTATTCGGTACAGTACATAAGGTTATACAAAAATGAGAAGATACATCCAATAGCAAACATGTGTTATATTATATATATTTATGCTAGATTTCAACCACAGATTCCCTTACTTTCGTCTTTTACTACGATTATAAACTATATGTGTGCCAAATTTCAACCAAATCGTATCATTAGTTTACGTAAAAGAGTAACATATCAAACGTTTTCCTTTCGAATATTTTTATATTTTTTCATATTCATACGATATTCCAGACCTTAGGTAAGAAGGAGCGAGCGATGTTCCGCGCGCACTCCAGCGAGTGCCTGGCGGAGTCGCAGGTGGACCCGAGGGTGGTGGAGTCGCTGCTGCACGGTCAGCTGGTGGACGACCCGGCGCTGCGGCGGCACGTGTACTGCGTGCTGCTCAAGTGCAAGGTGATCGCGAAGGACGGCAAGCTGCAGAAGAGCGCGCTGATGGCCAAACTCGGGAATAGAGCTGAAGGGAAGAACGCTACTAAGGTTTGTCACAATTTCGAATGCAATTATTATTATGTTGTGGATTAGGTTTTATTTCCTATGATAATTATGTTTGTATAATGTAGTTTAAGTGGTAAACATGCATGCAGTATATTTGACGATGAACTAGGTTCATCTTTGCTGAAAACATATTGGTCACTTTTATAAAATATGATTATTTAACCGCTCCGTTACAAATAATGCTTTATACGAAGTTGGCTAAACAAAATGTTATAAAAAAAGTAGAGTCAATTTTATGTTTTTTGTCGCTTTAATTAAACAAGGAGGCATTAAATCCAATCTTAAGCCTTCTGGAGGTTTACGTAAAAAATAAATACCCTAATAAGGCCAGGGTCAATGAGCGTAGCCATATTGAACGTGTAATTAAAATTTGTGGTTGCTTGTTCACTTATATGAAGCAACAATTTTGGTCCTCGGGAGTAGCTACGCTTCTGTGAATGACTTCAGATAGAACCTCTGTTCTATATAAAGTTGATAACTGATGTCCTTGGGTGGCAGTGGCCACTTACCATCAACGGACTGCTTGCTCGTTTGCTACTTCAATTTGATAAAAAGGGCTTTTCGTGGCAGACCTAAGTGTAACTACCAGATTATTTTCCTTTTTAGATACTGGAGAACTGCGCAGACCAAACTGGGAATACGCCGGAGGACCTCGCCTGGAACCTCTTCCGCTGCGGCTACGAGCGCAAGGCGGTGTTGTTCGAGTACATGCCGCTAGGTGGCGCAGTATTCGACAACGACACATTGTAGCCAGCACAGAGCAGAAGCCTTATACATAAAAACAAAAGTTTTCAAGTAATCCGTCGTTGTGGCTGCATATCTTAAACAATATATAACTGTAAATTGTATTTAGTAATTTAAAATTGTAAAAACGTGTTACATCTAAAAAAGATTTTTGTATGTCTAATCTCAATATATAATTATGACCGATTCATAGTTCAAATACTTTTTTCGTCTTGAATTTTATACAAAGGCTCTAGGTGACACCGTGTCCATGTCCATCATTTACTTATTTGCAACATTTTTTCTAGAAATCTTATCGTTAGCAGTTGTGTAATGTTGATATTGGAACGAATAAACGCACATTTATAATCCCTTGTTTAGAAGATTTATTTCTATTTCATGCAATATATCCCTCTTATGAGTAAATTTTCCTTCAGCGATTTTAAGGTTGTCTGGAAGAGATCGCTATTTTAGTGATAAGACCGCCTTTTGTACCTTGCATTGTCTTTTATTTTTGTTATTTGTCTGTCGTTGGTGTACAATAAAGAGTTTTGGTATTGTATTATTTTGCATATTAAAAACAAAGAAGAACGAGTATGCTTGGACTTGGAGACACCACCGGCTTTCTTATTCCGATCGTTAAGCAGTTCTTGCGTTTCTGTGGAGGAATGTAGATGCTAGCTGTCATATATGAGGTGATCATCTTAGTCCATAGGAGGGGCAACACGTCTGTGACTAACATCAGATAGAAAGAACTTGTTCTCTACGAATTTGCAATTGTAAAATGGAATGTAGGTAACATTAAAACGGTATAAAAGGAGCTGTAGACAACTTTGTTCCAGAAGTAGGATTGAATGGCCAAAGTAAACGACACATTATGTACAACACGGTATATTTTCACGATTTCACACTTATATCATTAATAATAATAATTATACTCTTTATTGTACCCAAAAGGAATAAATGACTTAAAGTAGCAAATTTAAATAACGATACAAAAGGTGGCCTTATCGCTAAACAGCGATTTCTTTCAGACAACCTTAAGGTAAGGAGTTAATGTAAAAAAAATGAATAATATTAAAATAAGTTAGGAGCAATTAAAAAGGTTTAAAAGTAGAATAATAAACTTATTTAAGAAATTATAACAGCGATAGCAATTAATAAGTAGGAAAGGACGTCATAAGACGTCATATCATTTCAGATGATGTAAATTGTTAGAATGATCCTTATTATTAATATACCCTCCTTTTTATACTAAACATGGCAGGCGTTAAGGAAATCGTCACAGAGACAAATCTTTACTATTAATCTAGTACATTTCATAACAATTAACTGCATTAACAATATGCATTTATAATATTTATTTATGTAACCATTTAGATTTATTTATATTGTGACTTCTATTGATTTATGTTATTTATAATCACATGACACGATCAATTTATTGTACACCTAATATATCTTGCAAATTGCAACTTCACTTCCTGTTTGTTGTATTGCTATTATATTATTTTTTTATATTTAAAGGTAGGTAAACAAAAATAAACATATTTTGCCATACGAGGAATGCGGTTGAACAGTTTCTTAATAATATGGATATCCCCAATCGTAAATGTGGTGTCTCATTAACCAATGACGACCCGCGTGGCGCAGCGGTTACCATACCGGTTTGACGCGCAATGGGTCCCGGGTTCGATTCCCGGCCAGACAGGTATCTGAATGATGAGTTTAGATTCCTGTTCTGGGTCTGGGTGTTTGTGTATTCGTCTTGTGTGTGTCCATGGTACCCACGACACAGGAGAAAATCCTACTGTGGGGCTATGAGTGTAGAAAGCGTGTATCTCTAATTAATGATTTTATGACAACAATTTCGAAATTAGGGACAAAGTATTCATCATGCCTCTGTATTTATTTACCTTAGAAATGACAAACTAATAAACTGTATAGTTTAGTTCTATAAAATATAGTTAGGTCATTCGTCGTAGTGAATTAACCACAATGAAGTCATCTTCTCACGGCCACGTATTTCAATCTGTACCTACTTTATTCCAATTTTAATAGTCATAGAAAATAAAACAAAATGCTTACACACCGTTAACAGGAAATCATTAAAATAATGAAAAATGGGTAAACTTAATATGTCTAAAATGTAAAGTGATATTATTTGGACATAATATGGTTGGTATATCTACTTTAATTAACAGTGTAAGGCTACTTAGCATGCAAAGGCTGTGCTAGGTGCACTGTTACGTTAAGTGTAAATTATGTTCGAAACAGCTTTATGATCTCATTGCAGGCTGTAGGCGGTGACCCACAGCGGAGTCTGCGGGCAGTATCAGTGCGTGCCTTTGCCTCCTTCAGTTCGCAGCGCGCAGACATTTTGAATTTATATTTGCGCGCCAAACGTGTTCCGTGCATTTTTTATCTGTGCTTATTTTTTTATAGTTACACTAACTTACCTACTAATTAACGTAATGCCTATAATGAACTTATTTCGTTGTTTACATAGTGTTTACATATGTCTAAATATTCTATAATTTTAAGATGATGAGAAAATAATTAAATTGCGTGTTTTCGGGTAGTTGACAAATTACATTCGCAGTGTTTGAACGATAAGTGTTCAATCTGATGTGTGGATACCAGCAGACGGTTCAAAAGATTGTCACTTTACGTAAGTATACAATAAGTACAGTTTTAGTAAACATTATTAGGTATTTACTTCTCGTAAAAACATCAAGATTTGACATTTTCTGGATTTGCATATGTACTGATGCGGTATGCCTCGGTGAATTAGGTAAATAATATTTTCTTTATTCTTCATTCAAGCATTCTTATATGCATAAAAAGTGTAAAAAAAATATTTAAATAGGGTAAATAATGCGGCAAGCGACATACCGATAAATGATTGTAGTACCTAGTAACTGCAATTGTTTTGAAGCGACAATAATTTGTAAGTGGCGCCATCATGAAGTCGATGTTAAAAAAATACGGCAACCCCACGTAGTAATTCACTGCAAGAGGATCACCTACTACATGGGAAATCATACTAATATTATCATATCGTATCATACTTCATACTAATATTATAAAGGCGAAAGTTTGTGAGTGTGTATGTTTGTTACTTCTTCACGTCTAAATGGCTGCGATTCTCATAATTCTCATAAAATTTGGTGGGAAGTTAGCGGACACTCTGGATTAACATACAGGATAGTTTTTACTATTGGAAAATATATTATTCCCACGGGACAATCGATACATCGATTTATTTGACGCGGGCGAAGCTGCGGGTTTCAGTTAGTATATTATACAAACAGCACTTTTTCCTTGATGCTTTGAGTAAGGTCTAGAGCTGCCTGAATGATGGGCATGGCCCTTCTCGGAGTGCGCAGGGCTTAGGTTATAGTTCAACTCGCTGGCCAAATGCGAATTGGTAGACCTAACTTACATTGGAGAACTCAAATAAGTAGTTTTCCTGTTAGATTATTCTGTCACCATGACTGAAATTGATAATTACTTTGGAAAACCCATATAACTTCGAAAACAAGATTGCTTGCCTAGTATACAAACCTCAGACCGCTTTTTATAATAATGAAGTAGCAAACGAGCATGCAGTCCACCTAATGGTAAGTGGTCACTGGCGCCCATGGGTATTAGTAAGCAACGTCGTATAGAACGTAGCTTTTATCTGAAGTCAATCACAGATGCGTTGCTTTCAGAGGACTATGATGGTCGACTTATATAGGTAAAGTGTGCCGGCAACCACACCCTTCCATCGTAACGCAAGGAATGCTTCATGTTAGAAATAGGTGTGGCGGTGATATCTCCCCGGTTGAACTACACTCGTTCTACCACCTTTTAAGTTTCAATTGCCACCGCTGATTGACAGATAAAATTTCAATCTGACTAACTTGTGCGATCGATTCTTATTACAGTTTAACTGAATTGATTATTTGAAGCAACACGCGGCAATGGAAATATACATACTTATATAGCACCCATTGCAAAGGTGTTTTCGCTAAACCGGAGTAGGTACTTGAATGGCGAAGTGCAATCCGCTTATAACATTCCGCGGTGGTCGTGCGGACGGCGATAGCGAATGCTAATGCCGACTGTATATCATTACACACCTCAAGGCTTCAGCGGAAGTTGATCCTGTTCCCGGGAAACCTGATTCACGCATAATCTCGCATTGGATTAAAATGTGCATAAAGATTTGAGGAAGGCACTGAGAATTGAACCTATTCACTTACGTTGTCGCTAAGTTAATTAATATATAGGTAATTGAAAAACTTTAAGCTACTCGTATTTTGAAAATGTAACTTCTTTAACAGAAAACGTTAGGTCATTAAGATGAATACTTTTTATTGCAAACATTACAATATAAAGACAATTTAGAGTTTTCAAAGAACGCAGTAGAGGAGTTCTTCTGCAAAAATTTGGACATATTCTTGAGGCAAAAAAGCCCAAACCTCATAATTCACCAAAGTAAACAAATCATAATTGCAGTGATATATTTTGATTGAGGAAACTTATGAAGATTGAATAAAAAAACTTAAGGTAGAGTCGTAGCAATACTTCAGCCGGAGAGGTATCACTGCCAAACTTATTTCTAGCGTAGGTAAAGCTTTTTTTGCGTTTCGATTGAAGGGGTTGAAATTTCCGACACACTTTTATATGAGGCAACCATGGTATCTTGGCATGGCACCTGTGAGTGACTTCAAATAGACCTAAGTTTTATATGACCTTGCTTACAGTTGCCCATGCGATAGACTGCATGCTCAATACTTCGATCAGGAAAAAAGTGTTTTTATACAAAACAAACAAAAAAAATATATTTTAGTCCAACATTTTTTTGTGCTGATGAGTGCATTAGATTAAAGAAGAGAATGGTGTGATGTGTGATACCTAGTATTTACCGAATTATATGTAGTTACTTACATAATTACTCTTGTCTAAAAAAACGTTTGACACAAAAGTTTATTTACATACTTCATTTATTGACATTGTATATTAACTTTATAACAAATAATGAAACCACGAAACAAAGAAGTCGTCAGTAAACGTTTTCGAGATAACGCTGGTAATCTATCACGTGTGTATAATTTAGTTCACAAATGGCAGCCAATTGCCAAAACACTCCATCATTCTATGGCGTGTGGGCGCCACGGGGGCTCGTGTTATGGCTACATCTTTTGACGCATACTTCAGTGGAGAACAGATGTAATGCATACATATTAATAAAAAGCCTTTAATACATTTGAATAAGTAGTACATAGTATTTTTACCAAGAATTATTGATTTTGCGGAAAATATCATAGGCATACGTTTTTTTTGGAATAGGCAACAAACAGATATAAATATCGTGAATCCATTGCTAATGATCACGACTTCCCTCTGGACAACAAAAGGATATAACTCGCTAGCGAAGTTTAAATAGAGTTTTAAATTGAGATAATTCACATATCTTTGAGATATAGAAAAATTTCAGGAATGGCGATTTCCTTTTTAGACTGTATATTTATTTTATAATTGATTAATCTTGAAAAATATTAGATGCACGCCTGCGTTTTCAACCCCAGACCTTGAACGAGAGGACCCAAACTGTATAGTCTTTTGGTTAAATTTCCCAGATGACTTATCTGATAAGTGTAATATCGCGTAATAATTATAAGGCAATGATGTCAGTCCTTAAGATTACTAATGTATCCTTTAATAGAACTCAGCTTTCTATCAGATAACTCGTCTCCCTAGGTCTTAAGGATGACCATGGACAGGTAGATTGAAAGGTCGTTTAATTTTTTTACCAGATATAAGCTGCAAAGGAGCACACCTGATGGTAGATGCCACTGTCGCCCATCTGAAGATCGTATGAAAAAGGGGATTTTATCTCAAGCCAATCACAGATACGCTGCTAGACCCGACGATGAATTTGGTCCCCTCTTATGAAAGTAAGCCTAAGTAAGGCAACCTAGCATAGCCTAGCAAAAATATCTTAGTCATAGTCATAGTCATTTATTTCGTTATAATATTTTACATAATATATATTCTTACATTAAAACATTTCAATATAGGTAACCCTGTCAGGGTGTGGCAATTGCGAGCTAACCGATCTATTTTATATTATTGTTTTCTAAATAGTCTGATAGCTTATAATAGCTTTCTTTAACTAAATAATCTTTTTTTTTTGAAAATTCTGTAAATCTTTAATACTAGCAGGTACCTGCACATGTACTTGCTGGTATTAAAGACATAAATTAATGTGAAACTTAGTATACTACGCGAGTGGGAACGTGACATTCCATAAGAATAGGCTTTCAACTAGCTCCAACATTCCGTCCGCTGTGTGGGTGCTCCGGACAGGCCGGGGGCTCGCTTTATGGTCGCATCTGTCCACGCGTTAAATCTAAGCCGTAACGGCTACTGTAAGACGACTTTTCACAATTAATCCGGTATTAATCAGATTAATTTAGTGTAAGGTAGTAGAAGATTAAATATTATCTAAGCAGCTACTTCATTATAGTTACACTAAAGAATATTTTGTGTTATACAGCTGTACATCGTCTAGCCACATTGTTAGCATATTGTCAGTATTGTCTCACTGCTGGGCACGGCCCTTCTCTCGGAATACAGAGTCTTGGGTCAAAGACCATCGTGCGGATAATTTGCGAGCTTGTAGACTTTACCCGCCTCAGAGAACTCTTGCTGTATTTAATGGATTCTCGCAATGTTTTTCTTTATCGTAAAACTGCCAGTTAATTTCTAATTTTCTAATACGCACATAATATTTTAAAAATCGGTGATGCATACATTGGATTCGATCCTCGGACTCGGATCTATATTTTTGTAAAAGGAGTTAATCCATCCGTTTCTTGAAGTCCATACTGAACGTACATAGCATACATACCTTTAATGAGGATTTGTCCCAAAAGTTACGACACCTGACGAGCATGTATCCTATATAAAAAGTTATCCATTGTAAATCTCCTGGCGCATTCAGTACCGGACTCTACCAAGCATTATCAAAACATGTGCAATTGTGCATACATCTAGCGTATACAGTACAAGACTCTGCCAAGCACTATCAATATATGTCATTCTGTATACATTAAACAAAACATTAGTGTCATTAATAATGTATCAGACACGTCTTCAATATTTGTCATAACTCTCCAAATCATTACAAAGCGCTATGCTAATACAGTTCAGTGGCTCATTTTGGAGCTCGCCTCAATCTGTCATCTTCCCTCACATCTCACTGGCCATTGAAAACTTTATCGCACTTCTCAGAAGGATTGGCTGAATCATGACCGCAGTGTAGGAGCCGCCCACGTCACAAATCGCAGTAATTATAGCAATAAACATGTAAAAACATTCGCGTTTGCCCATATCGGTGCTATATTATTCTCAACACCTTATAATTTGTTTGACGCCTCGGGCACCATTACGTATTGATTGAATTTTATGAGGTTTTTATTGGCTAGATATAAAGAGTGCATAATCATAGATCATTTGGAAAATCTTAGTATTTATATTACTTGTGGAATTCGTTGGAAAATTGTATATAAATAATTTGATGTGAAAACTTAATAATCAATTCTAATTTGGGTGGTTCGTAGGACTAAATGATTCACTGACACATTCCAAAAACTATTAGGATAGCAGCTAAGTTGTCTCCATTTTTTCTTTGTGTCATGTCATTACATGTGTGTGGGTCAATATTTTATTTCATCAAGGAAAAATATCTATCTATTATGGATTTTTTATATTAAAACCATGTGTTATGAAATATATTGTTTAAGTTTGAGTTTTTCTTTCTATTGGAGTTGGAAACTATAACATCATTATTGTACACTGTTTGCTTTTGATACACTTTTTTATAAAGGCTAAGTAAGCTAAGAGAAATATGCGATATCGGTATGCTAAGTCCTGATCTTATATTAAGAGTTTTGATTTTTCACCTCTGTCGATATCATTCAAATGCTATGCAAACAAAATTCCGTTTTGTTGGATAATGAATAGATACTTAGTGATAGAGAATTAAGACCTTGGTTGGATGAATGATTACGAGTGTAAATCCAAATACAGAAAATCGAATAGAACATTACAATGAAGTTGTAAACAACATAGGACAATTTATTTTAATTAAGTAAATTGTTGTTATATTTTCTAATATACATTTAATAAGGCATCTAATCCATGACATATTAAAAGCGTGTCAAATATTTTTATTTTTGAGAAAGCTTTGATGTTATATTCTGCCCTCGTAATAAAAAAACGAACTAATTGTTATTCTTGAGAAACTGTGTTCAGTAGAATTTTATTTACCTGTGAATAGAAAAAAAAAAGTTATTTTTACTGAAAGTCGAATACCGAGTTAACGAAATACTTAGTACTTGCGTTAGATCAGGTGATCATTGTTAGATAAGAAGATTTTTTTTTATATCTGACTGAAGTAGCAAACGAGCATGCAGTCCACATGATGGTAAGCGGACACTGCCACTGCTCACATCTTTAATTAACTTTATACAGAACATGGGTTCCATCTGAAGTCAATCACAGATGCGTTGCTACTCCCGAGGACTACGATGGTCGCCTCATGTGAAAGTGTGCCGGCAACCACACCCTTCTATCGAAACGCACGAACTGCTTCACGCTAGAAATAGGTGTGGCGGTGGTACTTGACCGGGGGTCACTGGTTCTACCACCTTGATAATAATTGTTTATTTAAATACAGTATATAAGTATATTTTCCAGTCATATACTATTATTGCTATATTAACGAAGGTGGAGTAGAGATTTGAACAAAAATCATTAAAGTGCTTTTATCGCAAAACTATCATTTTGCAAATACATTTTCCATAATGATGGTAGTATCGGTACATAGCTTTGAATTATAGATTATTTTTTCAGTGATGACTGTGTTCACAAATGAATAAGTTAAGTTTTTCCGCAATGCTCGAATTCAGTATCATCGATTTTCTTCAGAGACAAGACATGAATCTGATCAAAACGCATCCATCTGTTGTGCAGGTCAGTGCGCTGCACTTTTGATTTCGCGCCCAAAATACTAATGAGTAACCGATTGCCGAAGATGGCGGCACAAGATGGCGGCCGTAAACCATAACCGGCTGAGACAATGCTATCTGCGGAATATGCTCATGAGTATGGTCTTATTGGCAGGGTATAAGGAAATAACTGCGAGGACACGCGCCGTTTTGGACCGAGACCAAAATGTCTTATATTTATTGGTTCCTGCTTTTGGCGAACTCCGATCGAATCCGCACCGATTTGGTCTTATTATTGATACTTGAGCGAGATATGACAGCCCGCTGTAGCGCGTGAATGCTTAGCCCTTTGTACTATTCTCTCCATTTAATGACAATGTATCACATACTTCTTACGCAGATTTGGACATAGTTGGTCCTGGTGTATTTGTTAATAATCATCATGCCAAATAGTTTATATAGGATCTTTATTTGGTGTGCATAAACAATATAAGCATTTTGCTTACTTTACGAATCTCCTGCTTGATAAACGGATTACTGCACGTGATGTTGGCAATAATACTTATGTTTTAAAAGTAAACACGCCTATCTATAATAAGTATTCTTCTTTCATACCTTTCAGTTTATGATTATTCGTGCAAACAAAACTCTATATCTTGATTAATTAATATAGAGAATTGGAAAAGTAAAACATAAAGTAAAACTGGCATTACGTTTTATTTTTTTAATTGTCTCTATTTATTAATATATACTTTTTGTACTTTTCTGGTACACTGAAGATTTTTTTCATTTCAAATACCTGAATATACGGCGCATAGTATCCATAACTTTTGTAAGGCAAGATACTGGAGCGAACTTTCATTACCGTGGAAAAAAAACATGTTTGTAATTATATTTTTTAAAAAATATATAAATAACAAAAAAGACAAACCCGCTGACTTACTTGCCGGATCTTCTCAGTAGAGGTCGTATTCCAATCCGGTGGTAGTGTAAGGAAAAAATGTAACTGACAATTTGTAAGTGCCCCCGTAGGCCTATACAAAATTTTCATTTCATTTGATGGCACATTGTACCTACTTAATGGAAAGCTGATTGCAGATGCCAGTGTATCAAGCTTGTAGATAACAACTTTGCTAGTTTAAACTAATTTTTTTATGCAATCGGAGCAGCTAACGAGCTTCCAGTCCTCCTGAAGGTCGAAGTCGCCTGTGGAGTCAATCACTGACGTGCTCTTGTCAAGGATTCAGATGTTCATCTCATTGAAAGTGAGCCCTTCCACCGAAACGTCAGAGCTGCTGCTTCTGCGTCTTAAAATTATGTGTGGTGATACGTCCCCGGTCACACCACTCGTTCAAACCACCCTGCAAAATAGGTTTTAATGGGTTTTCCTCACTCCTGGAAAGTCTACGTCTATGAGTTAATTATCTCAAAAGCCTTTCAAATCTCAAATGTACGGTAAGTACAATCTGTACTATAAAATAGTGTGATCATAAAGGTCCGTGTCCACACAATGACAAAAAGCAGTGGACAGCGCGGGCGGGTCATTAGCGAGCCATGTCCAAATTGTCGTGCACTCGGCGGTAAATAATATCTGATTCACTGTTTGTATACAGTCGGCCCTAAATATGTAATTGAGTGACAAATAATAATTTTGGTTAATAAACATTTCCGTTTGAATCATCTAATTGTAAGTAAATGCCTAAAATTAAAAGGATTTAATTAACGAGGAAAATGTGTGACACTTCGTAATTCCGTTCCTACATATACAATAAGATACGAAAATATCATAGTAAAAGTCATACCTATGCAAAACATAATATGTTTATTACCATTGAGATTAATTAAGACTTGGATTCAAGAAATCTCATTTGATATAATCTAGTGACATCATAATAGCTTTTAGTAAAATAAAATGTAATATGTGTTATATATCATATATTCCCGTCACACTATAATGTTATGAAATTCACTGGGAGCTTGATATGTTTTATTTATTTACTTATAGTAGGTACTTACTCGTACTGTTATTTTATAGGTAAATTGGTGTCGTTTAAAATAAGCGAATAAAAAAAATACTTGGATATTTCCAAGTTCTTTATTTGCATATTTTATAAAATTACTATTTTCTATCATTGTTACGCTAATTTTGTTTATTTATTTATGTAGAATAAAGATAACTCAGGTACATATAATAATATTTCCGAGTGTGACTCTCGTGCGACAGGGCACGTAGGAAGGCCGCGGCTGAGGAGGCTCTCCAAAAGCGGATCCCACGCTCCTCGCAAACTGCCCATCTCCGTACTGCCATATTCATAGCTGACAAACGATCTGTACACTTTATTGTCATGGTTTGTTTGTACTACACGATTTTTATACTAAGTCATTTCTCCGGCTTCGCCCGCTTTTATCACAATAATGTTAGTCAAGGGCAGGGATCCTATTTGTTTGTAAAGCAACAGGAATCACTCGGAGGATTCCGATTGAAGTCGTTTCGAGATCCCGAAGTCCTCCTTTTTAGCGCCGAGGAAAAATCCCACATAACCCTGCGTCGCTCCCACGGCATCGGGTACCTTTTGAAGGTTTCCCCCTTGAGAACAAAAAAAAAGGGCAGTGGTTCCTAACCAGTGGTCCGAGGACCGCTGTTGGTCCCAGGACGAACCTGAAGTGATCCGCGATAAGCCATCCGAAAAATATTTGAAAATTTGGAGTCGACAAAATAACAGTCAAATAACGAACATAGGCGCGCCGAGCAATACTTAACTCCGCAATATCTTTTACTGGCTTTTACCCGCGGCTTGGCTTGCCGTGAAGAATAAATATGAAAGATCATTCCGATAGAACTGAATAAATGTGATTTGATATTTAAAAATACTACATTCAAAATATTTATTTTGTATTTTTTAATAAAAATATCATATGTTTTGTAATTAAATTTCATGATAAATAATCGGAATTGGTGGATTTTACACACCTCCGAGAACTGTTTTTTAAGAACTCTCAAATGTGTAGGTTTCCTCACGATGATTTCCTTGCCTGAAAAGCACTGATTTATAATTACTGATTTATAATTTATAATACGCACATAATTTTAGAAAAATCTGTGGTGCGTGCCTGGGTTTGAACCTCGAACCTCTCGATCGAGAATGCAATTAGGCTATCCCTGCTGTATTTATTAATATTACCAGTGTTTAAATGTGTGAGAATGTATGTGTATGTTAACCAAATTAAAAATCTTTATTATTAGTAAGCAAAGTATTGTTGCGTAAAACAGGATTCCAGTCCTAGCACGGCATTGAAAAACTCTAAATTAATTTTTAGAGTACCTCTAAGTATCGGTTTATACAAAAATGCAATTTTACTTTAATGCAAATAAGTGCCTACTTTAATGTAATTCTGGATTTATATGAGCTTTATAAAAGAAGTAGGTACTTAAGTAGATGAAGCTGATAGAGTTTGGAATTGGTAGATATAGAGTACGGAGGGACTAGATTAAACCTATAATTGATTCGTTTTCTGCACATTAAAATTAAATACCCTTAATCCATATATGATTCACTGGTTTTTGCAATAGCAATTCATGCAGGCCACTTGATTGTGTGTGGTAACTGACGTCCTTCTGGGTGGGTTCTACCTTGAGTAAATCACAGATGCGTTGCTACTCCCGAGGACTAAGATGGTTGCCTCATATAGAAGAGTGCCGGCAACCTTCTACCGAGTCGCAAGAACTGCTTTACGCTAGAAATAAGTGTAGCGGTGGTAACTCGCTTGTCAAACTATACTGGTTCTACCACCTGGAAAAGGCCTTCGGGACGACTAAGGGCAAATTCTATGAAAATGTACCGTAAATTGTAATTTTTCTCATAATCAATATTTGTTAAATGCTTATCAGCAAGACTTAAAAAGTAAAAAAAATACGTGGCAGAATGCTTTCTTGACATAATCATATTACATTTTGCTTTTTTTTAAATTCCGTTAAAACCGTTGTTTTTGAATTAGCTTAAAAACAAATATTTTAATTTCAGAAATTCTTTGACGTACAAACATATTTTTAATATATAAATAAGCAATTAGCACACTGGCAATGTAGGTACTCTACATAATAACGGATGACAGTTTCATACAATTGCGGAGAGTTTATTAAAGTCCGAAAAAAAATTAATTGATTCATAATTGATTGATTGCAGCCTAATTTAAATGAATTCTCATCTCCCACATAGCTCTAGAAGTATGGGAGACAATTGATCCGACATATTGAGATGCCAAGTAAGGCATGTGTTTGATCGATACAGTTCGGAAGTCGCCCACCGCCGCCGGACGCCTACATGCACTTGCCCGAAAATATCAGGGCTGGTTGCGTCAAGAAAATGTTAGTATTAATAAAAAATAACTCAAATATCTTTGGCGGAGCGGTTACCATACCGGTCTGACGCGCAATGGGTCCCGGGTTCGATTCCCGGCCAGACCAGGTATCTGAGTGATGAGTTTAGAATCCTATTCTGGGTCTGGGTGTTTGTGTATTCGTCTTGTGTGTGTCCATGGTACCCATCACACAGGAGAAAATCCTACTCTGGGCCTATGAGTGAAGAAAGCGTGTATCTTGTTGTCATAACTTAAATGTCTTTGTCTGACGTTATTATAATATTTTAATTAGGAGTATATTTAGGTACTTGGTTATTCAGCTAAAAATTTTTTAAGCAGTTGGGTTTTTTATATTTATAATAATAACCCACTTTAGGTAGGACATCAAATCTGGGTTTGGTATCTGTATACTCTTTAGATTACAACTTTAAAACAAAATCTGTAATGTTTTGGGTTTATTCACAGATATCCAACGTATATCTATGCTCGTTATTATTAAGCTCTATCTACTACAATCGGTGGCAACCCTAGGGCCTCCCCCGCGGCGCGTACGGGCGGGCGACAACCGCTTGCGACAGTGTGACGACATACACACATTACCACTTTGCCACAGAACACTGGTCAAGCAGTAGAGTAAAAGAATACCACCTGACATACTGCTTATGACTATGATATAAGTTTAGTTTTAAAAGAAAAAGTCACGATTAACGCGATAATTTGATTATTATTAGTACTATTGGTAGTACCCGAAGGCAAGATACAATTTACTAGTAAAGAAACTGAAAATGCGTTCAGCAAGATAATCTGAAGTAGGTATCTTTATTTTAGGATTTTATTAATTGATCTCAATTTAAACCATAAATAAGATGAAATTTACATACATTCATCACGGTTTGGCTCTAACTTTATTATGTGATTGAAGTAGCAAACGAGCATGCAGTCCACCTGATGGTAAATGATCACTGCCGGCCTACGACATCTGTAATCAACTTCATACAGAACATAGGTTTCATCTGAAGTCAATCACAGATGCGTTGCTGCTCCCGAGGACTGTGATGGTCGCCCCTTGTGAAAGTGTGCCGACAACCACACCCTTTCATCGAAACACAAGAACTTCACGCTAGAAATAGGTGTGGCGGTGGTACTTCCCCGGTCGAATTACACTGGTTCTACCACCTTCAAAAACTCTTCATAGAAGCACATTAAAGCAGCATGATAGAGAAGTACGCTCCAGGCTTCGCCTAGTTGTTGGACGGGATACTTGCCCAGCACAAAAAAAATGAGAACGTTTACAACTAGAATTGATAAGATTGATGCTTATAAAGTTTTACTTGAATCTATACTATAATATTATACCACGATGATCTACTGCGCTACATTAACTTAATATCAACGAAAGCTTAATGTGTGCATGTAAATGTTTTTATTAGCAGGTATTATGTAAATGTTCCATGATTACACAGTGCGCGGCAGGTAGGGTGGTCTTACCTCCTCATGAGGCGTAATGGCCCATTAAATATACCCAACAACGTACAAGTATTGAAATTGACATAAACCAGTAAATGTTGGTATTAAGACAGATCATAATTATTTTATTAAGCTGTACTTTTTCAACTTTCTTTTAAATTATTCTGTCATTGAGTAATAATTTAAGTTCTCGGGTCCATAATGTCACTTCCAGTGTTATAATTATCTATGCTTATTTGATTACTTCTATAAAGGAAGCGACAGCAGAAATCATGCCTTATAAACTATATTTAGCTACAGAAATTTAGAATTTACCAAGTATTAAAAAGTACCTACTTTAAAAAAAAATAACCATTAATGCAACCTAATTATGTATGTGTTAGTTTACTACTGTTAAGTACTGTAATACTTCGCACCATATATTCACAGATGGTACAACCAGTGTAGTTCGGCAGGGGAAGAACCACCACCTCTCCTATTTCCAGATCAAAGCATTTCTTTCGTTTCGATGGAAGGGTGTAGTTGCCGGCACACTTTTATATGAGGCGATCATCATAGTCTTCAGTAGTAGCAACGCATCTGTGATTGCCTTCAGACAGAACCCATGTTATATATGAAGTTGCTTACAGATGTATAGATGTATCTGTAAGCCCATAGAGGCGGCAGTTACCATGAGGTGGACTGCATGCTCGTGTGCCATTTCAATCAGATAAAAAACAGATATGTAGTAACAGCTAATGTAATTAGTTGCATACAAAACAATGAAGGCTGTATAATTCTGTAGCAATCGCGGGGGCGGAGTGGTAGCTCGCCACGCCCCACGCGGTGAAAGGCGAGCTAATTGTCGTTTTTCTAACTGGCTCCACTTACCGTAACTGTGTCATGTTTCTTGTCCGATTTGATATCATGATTTATAGACCTTTCGTAAGTTTTAACCGTCAATTTTATGTTACATACTGTCTTGTTGTGTTGGAACTTCCGTCCTCATTACATGTATAATAATTATGATACAAATGATTTCGATAGGGAGAGATAAAAAAATCTCGCGCTCTTTATTGGGTTTTTAAATATAGGTAGGTAATTATTATGTTTATTTAGATTTTTATGCTTTTAGTGTTTCATACACAAAGGATAAAACCCTCTTACTATAACTCCGCTGTCAGTCTGTCTGTCACCACGCTGTATCTCGTGAACCGTGAAACAAATGACAAGAGATACTAAAAACAAAAAAATGTGTGCGTGTACTAGCGTACACTCGTAAGAAGTGAAACTTCTTTATGACGTTATTTTTCAAAAAATAATTTACCATATGCAACTTTACAGAAATTGGTTAAATAAAGTTAAATTAGATAGAGTTTAATAAAATGCTTTTATTAAACTTTATCTAATAATCTAATCTATAATAATCTATCTAATATCACGCGTGGTAGGGATAAGAAAAAGATGGCGCGTAACGGAATAAAAAAAGATGGCGCGTAACGAAAAAATGTTACACTAAATTTTTTTCCAACCCCGATAAAGAAGTTTCACTTCAATAAAAAAAATTAAGGGGGCTCCATTACAAAAAAATAGATTTTTTATAAATAGTGCTAAGTAATCCTTCGTGCACGAGTCCGACTCGCAATTGGCCGGTATTTTAAGTATGTTTGGTAGCTTCTGACGACTTTTCATTTATCTATAAAATATCAAAGAAAATGTTTAATGATTATTGTTATCAAATTTTAATCACTGGACAAAAATTTGTATTTACAACTTTTTATGAAATGTACCTATGCTTAAAATTAATGCCATTATGCCACAAATATTTCTAGCGCGAAGCAGAACTTGCGTTTCGTGGAAAAGGTTTGGTAGGAGTCACTTCTATAGGAGGCGACCATCTTCTCTCTTCCTTAGCAACTCCAGCAATTTAACTCAAATAGAACTCCTGTTTTATACTAATATACTTGCAGGGCCGCCTTCGACTATTGTGGGGCCCTCCGGCACACAAGAATTTGGGGCCCTTATGGAATGTAAAGGACCACAACTACTTTCGTGCAACAAGAAAAGTCTAATGCGCCCAACCATCATATTTTCATATTCAATGTGAGAAACATTGCCGGCCCTTCGGGGCCCTCTGAGGATGGGGGCCCTGGGCACTGGCCCCGAGTGTCCTTATGGTAAAGACGGCATTGGTTGCTTGCAGATGTCCATGGGCGGCAATGACCATGTGGACTGCCTGTTTGTTACTTCATTCTTATAAATAAAGTATATGGTCCACGTAGTTGACTAAAATCTTGGTCATTTATACCCGACTGCATAATTATTGCGATAGGAAAGCTATGCTTAGATATAGAACAGAAGAGAAACGACAATAAAACATTATGATTATAAGCACCGTTGTATAATAATATGTCAGCAATCTTATGTAGGCACGTAAGTTTGTATATTCATATGTATATCTTAATATTGTCATCAAAGTGAGGGTAGTGGGAAGTGGACCGCTTCTTATCTCCAGTAATTAATATTGGTATGCAAATCCGAAGTACATTTTCAGAAAGTACCAAGCAATCAAGTAGGCAGCTCGCGACCATATTAGGATATAATATTAATATTTATACTGGCCCGTAGGTGGCGCTGCAATTATACATGGTCACACTGCCAGTACAGCCATGAGCTTATACTAAATCTAAGTGGCAATATGCAAAATTTTCAAATAATAATTCTGCAGTAAGATATTATGCAACATTCAATACACGAACTCTACATAGAGCTGCAATATAAAAAAAATATTACTAGTTACCGACGCTGCCTTCATGAATATTGTCTTTAATCAGTGGTCGAGGTAGGGTAGGTAATCAATTTTATATGATAAATATTAAAAGTGTGTAAGTGAAAAACTGCTGCTTATGAAAACGAATCTATGTACTTATCGAGTATCTCAACAAATGTTCTTAGATTATAATAATCAAATGTGTGAGAATATTGAATTCGTCATATTATATTTATCGTTTTTTTATTTTAATCTTACAAATATATAACTGCTTAAACGAATACATTTTGGGCTAGACTTTCAGTAATACATAATTTTTGATATATCTATCTTACATTATAATACTTAACGGGTACTCACGATATGCGGTTTCTGAATTCTTATAGAATTCTTTTTGCCGATATTTCCCATATGCAGTTTGGCCGTGACCACGATCCATGCAACTGGGTCGAAATATCGGCAAAAAGAATTCTATAAGAATTCATAAACCGCATATCGTGAGTACTCGTTAGGTATTATAATGTATCAATTCCGCGATAATACTAGTCTAAAATCATATATCAATCTTAAGTAAATACCTAAAGTATTGAGATTAGTGGCCGTGAATTAAGACTGATCTATTCACAAAGAAGTAACCACGATTAAGTTATACGGGTAGTAGGGTGGTAAAACCAGTGTAGTTGATCGGGGAAGCACCACCGCCACTCCTATTTCCAGTGTAAAGCATTTCTTGCATTTCGATAGAAGGGCCACACATCCTTCCATCACACACAGGTTGCCGGCACACTTTTATCTAAAGCTTTCATGATAGTCCTCGGGCATGGCAACACATCGGTGATTGACTTTAGATAGAACCCATCTTCTATATGAAGATGTCTATGGGCGGCAGTGACCACTTACCATCATGTGGACTGCAGAGTCGTTTGCTACTACAATCAGCTAAAAAAAACTTATACTTACAGTAATGAGTAAGTTTCGAAACTTGCAGGATATCAGAATTTTTTTACAAACAAATAATACAGTTATGTTTACATAAATATCATAACAGCTTAAAAATGCTGGTTACTTCGTATGCACAAATGAACATCGACACCTGATTTATTTTATAAATCGACATTGGTATGAACTATGAACAATAGTAACAAATAACTATTGTTTATCCCGTTTTTATGGTCGTTTTCCCTAATATACAAGTTTTGTTTTCCACGTTATGTCAAATTATGGACCTCCCTATATAGTTCTTTCAAAACACTTTATATGATTTCTTCACTTATTACGAAAATATACCAAAAACTCAAAATCAAATTGTATTTTTGCCTCAAGTGTACTGCGTAGATCGTTGTTCGAAGGGACTGTAATGTTTATGCAAATGGAGCTAGACGTGCTTATGAAATTTAGCTGAGCTTACTTGCATAGGCAATGACTGTTAGAGCCAAATACCTACACGCCGTATACATATGTTGTAAATAAATTCCATATACCAGCTTTTAAAGCGTCGACGACCCTTTGCTGTCTTACTGTTGGGCACGGGGGACCTCTCAGGGTGCGACGGTTTTGTAGGCCAAAGCTCACGGCACTTGCCAAATGCAAATTAATAGTTTTATACATAACTATATCAGTTATACCTGAATGAATAATTTTTGAGTTAAGAATTAACGCAAAAGAAAATAATATCAAAGATATAAAAAAAATAATTACATCATTTTAATATTCAATATTCATGCCTACAATAATGAAGTACCTTACTTCAGTTATTATAGAATTAAATTAAAATAAAATAAATAATAATCAATTAAAATATATTCATGTTATGACAAAAGTTATATTTTATGGGAAATCAGAAAGATTTATGTGTAGAAAATTATTATTACATAATACTAATGTGAACGAGAGGTAGACGAGAAGTAGTAGATGAGGCGGTGATTTCACAAACTTCTGAATATCTATCGCTTTGAGTTAACCTTTGAAAATCCAAAAGCTTACTACTGCCAACAAGAAGAGCGCCATTTATTTTATTCTATTTGAGTTAAACCGAAATGCAACTAAATATTACTTATAAGTTATAAGTACTTGTTTTAACACAAATACATTGGCGGGGGATGGTGACGAGGATTCTCCACGTCCATTGAATTTTACTACTCGTACGTAAATCGTAAGCAATGAGGTAAAGTAGGCGTTATTTTTACAAATACGTTAATGAGTGACTAATAAGAACAACGAATAGGTACTACGTAGGTGCTACGATGAAGTATTGGTTTATGGAAATTTGTTGTAACAATACATCAGGAAAACTTTTTGGCGGTAAACCACCGAGCTATAAGAATTACGATTTATATTGTATGAATTGAGATATGAATAGAGTGACTTAGGTAGAGTGCGGTGTAAACAACGTCTGTAAGGAATCTCCGAGCGCTGTGCGTTCGGCGCGTGATTCAGTGTAAACGCATGTCCATATAAGGTAGGAAGCGCGCAGGTATCGCATCCCGTTGCTCCGACGGAAGCGGCTCGAATTAGCCGCGCGGGACGCCGAAACTAAATACCCAAAAGCGTCGGAGATCGCCCGCCGGCTGCCAAATACGGCACGAATCTCGGGTTTCCCGCGCGCTGGCACACCACCAGTCTCCGCGAAAACGCCCTCTATTCCCGTCTAATACTCGTGAAAAACACGTAAAAACGCATTTATTTCTGTAGCGAGCGGCCTCTAAATTTAGGCCGTATGGAAACCGAAAGCAATACGAGCGATTTTGGTCGGGGCCGCGTTGTCTGTATTTAGATTAGACGGGCGCGGGCGCAGCGCGCGCGTCTCGCCTCCGACCTCTGCGCTGATAACGCGTGCAGCCGCCGCAGCAGTGCAGCGCTCCCTCGCCGGCCGCGCCGTCGTCGCACCGCCACCGCACCGCTCCCGCGCCGCCGCCGCTCCGCCGCCGCGCCGCCGCCGTGCCGCCGAGCGCCCCGCGGCCCTCGCACTGCACCGCTCAAGGATTTGGATGTCACTCATGCTGCCAGAAGGCGGAGGTGATTATTTACAATAACATTTTTTCCCCACGAAACCTACGTGCCGTTTTTTATCGTGTTTTGGTGCCAGTGATGTAATGATAGCTCATAATCACTTTGTGTCGTTTAATTGCATTTGCAAATTAAAATAAATTGTGATTCGGTTGAGTGATGTGCGTGTTATCGATCCTACGGCGGTAACATTGGTCGTATTATCATGTGTTATCATTGTTTACATTGTGATAGCTGCCGACGATTGCGTATTAGATAGGTACTCGCATTTATATTATCCTCTTTGTTGATGTATATTAAAATAATTTTAATTAATACCTATTGTGTTAAAGTGTTAATGCATTGAAGAATTTGATTCAAACCCTGCTTGCTGAAATCTCTCTATTTAATTACTTTCAATATTTTCAAAATAATTTACATTTTACTTAAATACTCCTAAATTAAATTTAAATAAAAATCTTTCCTACTTTAAGGATTCCAAAATATTTATGTTTGCATTTGAATGATTTTTATTCAAAAATTATTACAAATATTAATTAACGAAGTTTTAAATAAACAGCACACATCTGTGTATTACAAACTAAAGTATTTCTTATACAAATGCTGATTTAAATCTACATAATACTACATTTAGTGTAACTTCCTCTTTTAATTTACTTTTTCGCGTGTGCGGTTTAAAAAAATAGGTACAGTACCGGCAAATTCCTCGAATTTAGTTCTTGGGTTTCTTAGCACTGCAAAAATTGACAAAACTAACGAAATTAACATGCAATATGTGTGTCATGTACTTGAGAAATTGTTTGCTCGGTTCATTACCGCAGAAAGCTTCACCTAGCGCATTCACCATATACGGAGAGTGTCAAATTGTCCCACCAATGAATGTTCCTTATTGAACGCAACTTATTAACGGGGCAACCTCCAAGCAAATCTCATCTCTATTCCGTCGCCATTCTGTGTATATTCTCGTGTTCCTTGTTCTGCGAATAATATAAAGCGTGTACTTTGGAATTCGTCATAGTGTACCGTTGTCTAAATATATCTGTCATACATCGAGATGTTTTCGGTTATCAATCGGCCGGATGTTGTATAATGAGGTTAAGTTACTTAATAGATCATTGTCTCCTCTGTTTAAGTGAATCTTCTTCTATATATTAATACGTGAAGCAAAAGCTTGTGAAGCATTTTTAAGTAATATGCCGCGGACGGATTAATATGAAACATTGTACGGTTATAGTGGACGTAGAGAAGGAGTGTAGAATGTTAATATTTTTTTCAAATAATGTTAAGCATTATTCATACATAAAATCAACAAAAAACTCATTACACACACTACCGTGCATTTGCCACAGACACATATATAATAAACGAAATAGAACATTCAATGCTTACTGTGAAAACAAATAACGTCAGGAATGTCAGTGTCTTTGTCAAAACACCCACTATTGCTTTTAAATGCGGTTTGGCTCATTAAACATTAGCTAATTAAAAAATACTTGAAAATTATTACATTTGATTTGAATTTAAGAAATATACGTACTATTTTGGACAATATGAAGTTTAGTTTTAATTTAAATTACGGACTGATGTGACGGGCGATTAGTAATAATTAAATACCCGAGGAGTTAACAGCCGTTATTTTGTCTTGCTTAATGAACATCTTTAAATTCAAGATAATACGTAAACATTTTGCTCATGTAGCTAAATTTTGGCATGTCAAATATTTACTGTACCTACCTACAGTTGAATCTAACACACTTAACATAATACATAATCATTTTTCACAATAGTGAGGTAAACACAACATGTCATCAAAACAAATAAACTACGATAGTTCGAGCCTTAGTATTAAATAGGTACATAATCTTCAAACCAATATATTATCTTCATTCAAAGCATTAACTTCAATAGATCCGAATGAACTCCCGTTCACCAAACATGGAGTTCGTGATATGTAGTGACTCGGAATAGACTGCAAACACAAATTGGAAGAGTAATATGTTTGATCAAACAACTTTATATACATTGCTTAATATATTTTGATTAACGGCCAACTGAGGGTAATCCATTCCAATTAGTAAACAATAGGTGAATAATGGCGCGACAGAATTTACATAACTGATAAATAACGTTCATTGGGATTCTAATAAAGTGTATTTATTTGTCTAAATACATAGAATACATTTGCATAATGAAATATTTCATATTTACCATATACATACCTGCGCTTAAAATGTTGAATTTTAATTAACTAGCGACTACCAACGTACTATAAAATAAGTACAAGAAGTAGGTATGCCGTTTGTTTGACCTTTGACATCCTTTCACCATTCAGTGGAAGTATTAAATCGTTTAAAATTTATGTACGTACCTACTTTTAAAAATTACCACGCGTTTGTGTTAACTAGTAAAGTGGAATACTTTTCCTGTCTTCTAACTTACTAGACTGTCAGCATAAAAAAAACATGAGGCCTAATAATTATTCTCTCCCACAATCCTCTAGAACTAGCGATAAATCCAGGACGTACGAAAGATACGAGTTTGTCGTAAATTAAATTGTTTATAGATGAAATCCGTGGAACAAAAACATAGATAGCTCTCAAAATTAGCAAACTAAAGTGGCATTGGGCAAACCACAATGATCGTAGGATTATACAACCGTAGGGTTAGAAGAGTCTTAGAATAGAGATTATGTTTGGGCAAAAGTAGGATGCGTCATCACTCGACTAGATGGACTGATGCCCTGAAGAAGATGACAAATAATCGCTGTAATCAGATGTCCAGGACGCAGTGGCGCATCTTAGGTGAGAACTGTGTACTGTTACTATAAACTGTCAAGGTCGGATGGATAAATGAATACGGGAATATATAACAATGTCTACATTTCTATACTCCTGGATTTGCGCCGCTAACATCGAGAGGTTCTCACCATTACAAATGTTTGACGCGAGGAATATGATGGTTGCGTGTGTTCCACGACATGGCAGGTATTTAACTATATTCAGAGGCAGAATATCCATGAAAGAGGTGGACGAACAGTAAACATTCAGAACTTTAATATTCAATCGCTAAAACAATATAATAGCTGCAGCGTTAATTATAATCGTGCTCTACATTTCTCTACATATCATCTATTTGTTATTGTTTGTTATTATTGCGTACAATATACATAATGTAACGCACAAATTGCTTTATAATATTATCGTCTTCGTGACTGCAGTTGCAGGAAGAAACGTAGGAATGAATCAACAAGCAAACGTATGCCAACAAATACATAAATATATAGTGTGTTGAGGTAAAATTATTAGACATTTCTATTTCTTCACAGATTATCGGAACATTATTTTAACTTTTATTATATTTATAAGCATTCAAAATAGAAACCCCACTGGCAATTTATTGGTATTGAGTTTATTTAATACTAGCTGAATTACCCGTGCTTCGCTACATAAATTTCATAAAAAATAGTTCCCATCTTTAAATACTTTAATATCTGAATCAACAGTAGCCTTTAAACTGACCAGTCAAATAAGCAACATCCATGCAAACGTGTATAGTAGTTCTTGTGTGATTCAGTAACAAACAGACACACAATGACGACGACTCGCGTGGCGCAGCGGTTACTATACCGGTCTGATACGCAGTGGGTCCCGGGTTCGTTTCCCGGCCAGATAGGTATCTGAATGACGAGTTTAGATTCTTGTTCTAGGTTTGGGTGTTTGTGTATTCGGCTTTGTGTGTCCTTGGCACCCTCGACACAGAAGAAAATCTTACTGTGGGGCTATGAGTGTAGAAACACAAACATTTTCATATAATATACTAGCTTATTCCCGTGGCCTGCGTCGGGCTTGTCTATCACGGTATTGATTATCCTATGTTTTAATGTAGGTCATAAACTATGTGTGTTTCAAATTTCAGCAAAATCCGGCCGATAGTTTTTGCGGCAAAGAGTAACAAACAAACTTACAATCACATTTATAATATTAGTAGGGATTAGTATAGGCATACAATACAAATATTATAATATAAACAAACGAGATAATCAAATTAGGAGTTTATGGTAAGACATTAACGTCGTTCACCATAAACGTGGCCCAGATATTTTTTGAACTGTAAATGGGTATTATGTAAACTAGCGATCCCATATCTATCGAACTTTGGTACTGTTTTGTAGTAAAAAAGCTATAAATAATACTCAGATACCCTCCTCTGCGCTCCAGCAGATTTAGACACAAATTGATAGTCGTAAATAGAAATGTATGCTTTAAAACAATAATCGTAAAAGCGTAATTTGTGTACAAGGTAGTGCATGAACTAGGAATGTAAGTATTGATTAAATATCGATATTGATATCGAGAGCCTAATATCGATATGTACATTCTATCAACCACATTTACACATAAAAATTAAGGAATGCTTGCGTTATGATACAGTTGTTCATTATTTCTTAACGAATAACTTTAAATTAAGTGCTAAAAACGTTTTTAATATGTATGGATGAACTACAAAAATATTCACTCCAGTGAAACACTAGTAAATATATGAATGGCTTAGAGTACTGAGGCTAATTAAATTCATTTCATTAGAGAACACAAAAACATCGATAGTATTTAGTTTATACAGCCAATATGTTTGTAATGTAATTTAGAGTAAATTCAATATATTTTTAATGATAAGATTTCAAATTCAATATTTTATGAACTCATTCCACTTGTAACATGCATTACTATATTTAGTACATAATTATATACATTAAAGAACATCAAAATAATGCTATCACATTTAACATATCAATATTTTCGTACTATAAAATTGTGGTAATTAAATATCGATTTTTACTTTAATATCGATATTCAATACCGATAATATCGCTCATCCCCAGCACGATGTTGGCCAACTGCGTGTCCGTACATTTCGTCCTACGCGGTTATGATTCACGCAATAATACAGTCTGTTCCCCGTATACCAAATACGGACGCTATTAACATTACCTTTATGCCATTTATTTGACTCTATTATAATATCGCCAAGTATGTACTCGATATATCCATATAGATCCGGACTTACACCTATATTCTATTATAACGGCGCAGTAGAGCATCACTTATAAGTTTATTTATTTGTTTAAAGGCAAATTTTCAACAACAATTTTCAGTTTTATTCGAGACTGAAGACATCACTTAAAAGGAACCATAACTTACATATAAAGCAAACATATCAAAACGAAAATGCAATAACATTATAAACGCGAAAGTTTGTGAGTGTGTATGTTTGTTACTTCTTCACGTCTAAACGGCTGGAGCGATTTTCATAAAATTTGGTGGGAGTTAGCTGATACTCTGGATTAACATATAGGCTAGGACAATCGGTACATCGATTTTTTTAACGCGGGTGATGCAACGGGGTTCAGCTAGTATTAAATAATTTATGCATACCCCTAGTGCCTATCAGTTTATTACATTTTCTCAAAATCTTTGTTTATGTTTTCGCTCACCATTGCAAAGTATATAGCAAAGTAAGGGCGTAAACGAAAATTTAAACGTTCAATGTATGTATGTACATAACAAGGTATGGACGTAAACGTAAACAAATATTGTTTTGAGGAAACATAATAACATTTATACTAAGGGGACAGTACGGAGATCACTAGCAAGAAAATGTCATCTTTCGTAACATTATGAAGTAAAGCTCTACCGTACAAATACATGCATACATATTTACCAAGTTTTTTACTTTGTACATGTATTTTCTGAAAAGTAGTAAATTTACCTTTTTCCGTTCCTAGCAATGGCTAGTTTTAATCAAAATCTTTTATGTAGAATATAAATTGATTTTATGTCTGCCATATGTGTGGCAGGCCACCACCCCTATCAAGTCACTCTTCCTTTGGCTCGGACGAAACGCTTTGTTTCGTCCTTTTTAATACAAACAGCTAAAGAGTGGAATGCCTTGCCGGCCTCTGTGTTTCCCGATAAGTACAATCTGGGTATTTTCAAAGCAAGAGTGAATAGGCTCCTTCTAGACAAGCGTGTCACATCTTAGGCCTCATCGTCACTTTCCATCAGGTGAGATCGAGGCCAAACGCGTGTCTATTAAAATGTAAAAAAGAATATACATATATAAGTATTCAGATGTAATACGAATTCACGGAAAAATAATACTAAGATCTTGCCCTATGTTTTGTACCTGTATAGGTACTTACTATAATATGTATTTGTTTTTGATTTAAAATAGTATCATTTGCTGTTCCATAAACATGCTTTGAAAGAGTCGTAGTATAGTAGTATGAATTTTCAGCTTAGGTGTTCAAAATTTGAGTTGTACCTACTAAATCTGATATTCCGAAATTATTGTGCGTTTAAAAAAATGATCTTTTAAGATGAAAAAGTTAAAAAAAATACTACACACAAGTTGGGTTTTTTTAAAAGGAAAGTTCTTAAAAGTCCATCCATCCAATCCATTCAATGTGGTAAATTATGCCTTCCAATGGGATAATAACAAACCGACAGCGAAACACATTTTTCGTAATTCTGAAATTCATGGCGGAATCTAAAATTATATTTCATCATAAAATATCACATACGGCTGAGAATGCGCGGGATAAACACGTGCAAAAGATAAGATAATGATAGGCATAGCGTTCTCTCTTTTTCATTACCATCTATGGATGTAAATTTATGTTATCATGTTTAATGAACAATTTATCGTGGAAATGTTTGAGCAAACAACGGAAAGAAAAAATGTATGCACATCACATGTTTCTTTGCCTTTCGCGAGTATATGAGCCGTGTCTAAGTACATATTACCCTTTAGGTATGTGCTGTTTTCTTCCATTTCGAAATTTTACAAGCAAGATAACATATAATTAATGTTCTTTAGGCAGAAAGAAACTAAATTCAATTGACATTTATAATTATATATCACAAAATTAAATTATTAGTAATAATTTTAATGTAAAGCAATAATCTCTAAGAAATGCATTTTCTTCTCGTTGTCCAACATACTTTTTATTTCTAAAAATCATTGAAAGGTGTTTATATAATATGAGGTCGCAACGAGATGATTACTCGTTTAGAAGCGTTCTTAAAATAATTTTCTTTTTTAATATCACATCTTACGCAGATACTTCCTCACATTTTACCTTAAACACCCACGAAATTTTCAAAAATAATCCACTACAGAAATAAAAGCCTAACGTAACACATTCTTACGGAAACCTTGCATAAATATTTGAAGCGTGCAAACCTAAAATAAATGCGAATAATTTCGTGTTTACTTCCTCGTCCGATAAATAGACAGATCACAGTGAAAACGTGAAAACTGATGGCCAATTGATATGTAGCACGCACGGTGACGTCACGCGGGTCGTTGGCTCCCCGCCAAGACGACGTCACGGTGACGTGGGCAGCGTGAGTAACATGTGCTCGCATTGCGCCCAAATACTGCACTTGTTGAAACGTTACACGGTAGAATCAGTACTAGCACGAGCTTATTTTTCCTTAGAACAATAAACGTTCGTCCCTGTAGTTCCGGGATCAGAATAGGGCTAGGGCATCCCCAGCCTGTATAAGAGGCGACTAAAAGGGGCTTCCGGGGTTGCAGGCAGCTAGAGTGGGAGCTCGAACCGTTCGGTCAGGCGATCCCGAAGGACGGCGGTATGCTTGGTCGCATACCGTCGTAAAGACTAGACGGAGCGCTGGGCCCAGCCGCTCATCTGGGAGGAGCCCGAGTAACGCGGACAGAAGATTCCGGTTGCGGTCGTTTCGAGATCCCAGAGCCCTTTTTATAGCGCCGAGGACGGCCACCGGGGTTTTAGTGCGGTAAAATCTCACATAACCCGGCGTCGCTCCCACGGCTTCGGGTACCTTTTGAAGGTTTTCCCCTCGAGAACAAAAAAAAAAGAACATTAAACTATGTTGTTTTCGCTCATACATTACAACGTATATTGCCTGCTTATGATTTTGTTGTTGGCTGCAACTCGCAATGGACTTTGAAATGATGATGCACCAAGATTGCAATGTCGAGCGATTCCATTAGAATTGCGTGAACATTAGTTTGAAAGTCGGGATGAAGTTAAATGTAGATTAAACGATATTCAAGGAAACACATAGAACGAGAGGATAGAATACCGACCTCGACATACCAATTTGTTATATCATAGAATTAGCGATCGAAATTAGGTACAGTCCCTCTGGTGTGAGGTGTGTCAGTCACAGAATTAAATAAGCGACAATGACGCTTATTTAATTCTGTGACTAGCTTCATACAGAACAGAGGTTCTATCTGAAGTCTCAAGGATTTCGGTGGTAGAACGCGTGTAGTTCGACCGGGGCCACCGCCACACTTATTTCTAACGTGAAGCATTCCTTGCGTTTCGAGAAGGGCTTGGTTGCTCGCACACCTTTATATGAGGCGACCATCATAGTGCTCGGGAGTAGCAACGCATCTGTGATTTAAGTCAGGTAAAACCTATGTTCTATATGAAGTTGCTTACAGATGTCCATGGGCGGCAGTGACCATTTACTATCAGGTGGTCTGCATGCTCGTTTGCTACTTTATTATTATAAAAAAATCTGAAGACAATAGGAAATACGCTACCACAAATGAGATAAGATGAACTGATGTCCTGCTTCTGCGAAACATCTGGCCGTGTTATGGTCTTTCTGTCTGGAAATAAACATCGCGTTACACCACAGGATGTTTTTAAAATTTCATGACACTGTCGCGGGAAGGTAATTAGTGCAGTAGGTCGGTGAGTCAAACAGGCCTGTCCTCGATATATAGAATTGGGAAATTACCTGGCATAATACACTAGGGTAAAGTTTATTGTCATTTAAAAGCAATACAATCATATAACAAAAAGATGAAGAAAAAACAATGAAACCGAATAACTGTACTAGTATAAAACACTCTAGGTAGTAGCTATAGTCCTGTACTAATTGTATGTAGTGTATGAAGTTTATTAGCCTTTATAAGGACAGAGAACGAATATGGTTCGCCAGGGGATGTACCATTGCCACATCTATTTGTAGTGTGAAACTGTTCTTGCATTTTAGTGGAAGGGTGTTATGGAAAACTCTCTTTCATATGCGGCAAACGTCTAAGTCATCGGGAGTAGCAACACATCCGGTATTGACTTCAGATAGAATCATACCGTACGTACGTTTGTATGTACCTACTTGTACCGTATCAAGTTGATTACAGATGGCAATGGGCGGCTGAGACCACATACCATTAGATGGTATGGATTCGCATTTGCTATTTAAAACTCTTAAAAAATAATATATTTTTGGTATATACACAAATACTTCCCGCAGATGATTGAATGACTGCGCTGATAATTTTAGAACTCTATACAAATAACTACATATATAAATTAAAAACGTAAAAAAACGAATGCTCAGTGATTACATAACACAAATTGTAGGTACGCATTCGTGATTGACTTCAATTAAAATCTCTATTATGTTGTAGTAAGTGGCTTGCAGATCAAGTGGACTACATGTTCATTTGCTACTTCAATCTTACAATTCCCGTATGTTATTTTACTCTTTGTTACAAATGAAACATTTAGGATTCCTAGTTTTAAGATTGGTTACTTGTTTACAAAAATGCGGCATCTAGGTTTTTGGCAAGATCGCAAAATCGTAATAGTGACCAAAGTAGTTTCGAATAGTAGAGTTAACATTGTTACATTATCACGTGCGTATGGTTTTTAAATTTTGAGAGTACCTAATATTTTTTTGTAGTATGATTTGATACAAATAATATTTTTTCATCAATTTAACCAATACTATTTAACCAAACTAAACAGAAAAAAGGCATATAATATTGCAAGAAATACAGTTTTAATTAACTCTACATTTTTTTTTATGGAAAGAACCTCAATCTTTTTCAAATTGAATTAGTAAATTACAACAAGGAATTTAAAAACAAAAAATGTTGTTATGTTGCTATTATAAATGTATGATGACAAACTTATCACTTTTCACAAGAGGCACAGATTTTTTTACGTTTTGGAAATAAATACAACTATAAAAAAACGTTCTCAGAGAGCTCCATTATGACTAATCTCTAACTGTAATAGAAAATGATTTGACACAAGAGCCAATTAATATTTTGATATCTTTCAAATTAAATAAATTCACTACTATCAAGCCTAAGTTAGTATACTTCATATAATTGCTTTAATTATTCTCATTAGACTAAAAACTAAACTTTAAATCAACTTTACCAACATAGTTACTTTTTAAAATGATGCAAAATCATGCGAGTATTCATTTTAACTTTGTACCTATTGTAGTTTACGAATTCTTACCTTTTTAAGAGTTAATATAACTTCTTTACTATAAAAACGTGCTACGTTGAAAACCACAATTTTATATGAAGCAGAATTCCTTAAAACAAACTGACTTACACGGACCATCTACGATCATTATGGATAATTAATGACTTTCCAGATAATTTAAGAACGACCGATACCTATTAAAACAAACAAATAAAGACTAATATATGTAAATTTTGTAAATTGGATAAAACGAGGTAAATTATACGAGTACCATGAACCGATAAGAAGTGTATCTATTCATTATTAAACTCTTTCCGTCTATTATCATTAGTCTAATTAATTGGTTTACGGAAAAGGCGAGCGAAATTAATGGTCCAGAAATAAGACCGTTTTATTGAGTGCGGCCGCGAGCCAATTATATACTAATTACTATTACCTACGCCTTCCTTGTAGTGAATTAAAATGACACATTTTATTAATACGATCAATGACTTCCAGAGAAGGAGAAGTAAGGTACAATATAAACATGTGAGTCATGTTTGCTGTGAATGCCATAGAGTCGATTAGGTGTTTTTTATCTGACTGAAGAAGCAAACGAGCATGGTCCACCTGATGGTAAGTGGCTACTGCCGCCCTGCGACATCTGTAATCAACTTCATACAGAACATGGGTTCCATCTGAAGTCAATCACAGATGCGTTGCTACTCCCGAGGACTATGATGGTCGCCTCATGTGAAAGTGTGCCGGCAATCACACCCTTCTATCGAAACACAAGAACTGCTTCACGCTAGAAATAGGTGTGGCGGTGGTACTTCCCCGGTCGAACTACATGGTTCTACCACCTTCAATTATACCACCTATATTTTAGTAGTATCAATATCTAAATCAAAAATCTTTTTTAAAATGATTTGGGATTTTTTACTTGAACGGCTAGAAATACTAAACCTACGATTTAGCGAATATCGGTATGGAAATAGAGCATTATTGTATTGTTTAGTCACTGTTACATATGGATGTAAACATCACCGGAAGAGTCGTCACTGCATAACAGGAGGAGGAGGAAATGATTACATATCCTTATAACATCTATAAATTTATGGAAATATAAATAATAAGTATTATGATTTTTAAGTTTGTATGGTTGTGTTAGTTAATAAAGAGTGCATGAGAAGTTCGAGACTGGTTTTGACCACTTAGCATTAGGGTGATCTCCATGCTCGTTTGCTACTTCAATTTCATACAAAAAATATTCTTTACGGTCTATAGAAACTAAGCCATATTGAATTCAAGTATGCCTTTATTGTGAGTTTATTCACTTACTACCTACCATATTACCAGCTCCACCCGTTTCGGTCACATTTACCATGAGTACCTATCCCATGTGTTATCCAGATCATAAACTAGCGAGTTTGCTTTTATCGAAATGTGATCCGTAGTTTTTACGTGACAAACTTTCACAATTATAAGTAGGTAATACTAGCCCTTACCCGCGGCTTCACCAGCATAGTCAAAGGGAATTAACATTAGCATTTAATAGCGTGATTCAGAACTTGCAAATGAATTTTACTAACGCCATCTATTAACATCGTCGGAACTACTAAATATGTATCAACTAACAAGACATCGATATTTTCATGGGAATGATAGAGCGCGGTAATAAAAACTTTTTAACAAAAAATATCTACCAACTTCCATGTCACAAAAAAGTAAAAAATAATTTAAATATATTTTGGTCTAGAACATACTCAGTACTTAGTACATAGTCCTGAAGTCGGTGCTCGACATATTTCGCTGGCGAACGGTAACTACGTCCTATATGAGCACCGACTTCAGAACTATGTACTAAGTACTGAGTATGTTCTAGACCAAAATATATTTAAATTATTTTTTACTTTTTTGTGACATGGAAGTCGGTAGATATTTTTTGTTAAAAAGTTTTTATTTTACACTTTTTAGTGACTATATTTTTATGTTTGTATTTAAATAAAGCCTCTAAGTTTGCTTTGTGCATCTACATATTCACAAAAATTAAACATAAAACACTTTTACAATTCATACAAATAGGGCGCCCCCTCTGGAAGTACCCCTCCATCATCAGGGTTGAGGAGTTGAAGGTCAAATTTTTCATCTTATATTTTTGCTTAGTAATCTTATAACATATACGTTAGTACCAGGTGGCTAACTTCTATGGGTCAGGCTTGCAGTACCCTGCATCATCAGGGTTTAGGAGTTGAAGGTCAAAATTTTAATTTTGTGCCTCTGTTTGGTATTATTTTTACATACCCGTAAGCACCAAATTGCCAACTCTTATGGTTTAGAATTGAAGTACCCCTTCATCATCAGGGTCGAGGAGTTGAAGGTCAAAATTTTAATTTTGTGCCTCTGCTTAGTATTATTTTTACATAACCGTAAGCACCAAATTGCCAACTCCTATGGTTTAGGATTGAAGTACCCCTTCATCATCAGGGTTGAGGAGTTGAAGGTCAAATTTTTGATTTTATATTTTTGCTTAGTATTTTCTTTACATAACCGTAAGCACCAAATTGCCAACTTCTATGGTTTAGGATTGAAGTACCCCTCCATCATCAGGGTTGAGGAGTTGAAGGTCAAATTTTTCATCTTATGTTTTTGCTCAGTAATCTTATAACATATACGTAAGCACCAAATGGCTTATTCCTATGGTTTTGGCTTTAAGTACCCCTGCATCATCAGGGTAGAGGAGTTGAAGGTCAAATTTTTGTCCCATGAATTTGCTTAACAATTTCATTATATATTCGCAAACATCAAACGACCAACTTTTATAGTTCAGGCTAGCAGTACCCCTGCATCATCAGGATTGAAGAGTTGAAGGTCAAATTTTTCATAGTAAATACCTACATAGTAATTTTATTCTATATTTTACTCAATTGGACTTCTCCAGCTAAGGTTCGGCCGACTATCACTAATTTTATTATTTTGCTCCAAAAAGTTGAAGATCCTATGATTAGAACCTTATCAAACTCTTATCAGACTACCCCTGGAGTACATCCTTTCTAATAAAAAAAGAATCATCAAAATCGGTTGGCGGGATATTGAGTTATTCATACATTTATCGCGTACATTGAAAATGCAAATTTAAGACTTATGCGTTTTTCTTATGGATGCCCTAGTCAAAAAAATACTAAAAAAAATGGGACCCTATGACACGCACTACCTTTCAAATAAAAAAAAAATCATCTAAATCGGTTCACCCAGTCCGGAGAAATGAGGTAACAAATATAAAAAAAAAAAAAATAAAAAAAAATAAAAATACAGACGAATTGATAACCTCCTCCTTTTTGGAAGTCGGTTAAAAAGTAGCCTACGTCTCTCCGCCCTTCTAACTATTTTCCAGCATATAAACCATGTCATATAATAGCTATGTGGCGACGTGAAAGAGGAACAAAAAACACACTTTCACATTTATAATATTAGTTGAAGTATGAATTATTTCGCGCTAGTTATTTAGTTACCTATCCGAAGATGTAGTGATCACTTACCAATATATTTGAGATCGATCATACGTAGCACCATATAAAGTAGATGCTTATCCTATCCGTGGGCAGAGGAGCAATCAACAAGCGATGGCTACAAACAAAAAATATTCCCAGTAAAGCCGCTACTATCCACCGATAAGGTGGGCGTACTCGTAATTGATTAATTCGAGCTGAGTGCCGATAAACATGGAACTGGTGCTCTGTTGAGTTATGTAGGCACATAATAACAATATATGTTATAGCTATAATTTTATGATAGTTAAGTGACGTGAGTTTTGATGTTTTGTCAACAAGTTTTATTTGTACCAATAGGTAAAAATAAGTTTGATAATTCATTTTTTAACGAAGGATAAGGAAGTCATTTCAAATTAAACGGCAGTGTCGATAAAATGGTTGGAAGTCCTATCTGTTACTCCTCGAATAGTTCGTCCTTCTGAATACTTACACATAACATTTATATTTCGTATAAGACCTAGTAGGTACCTAAGTAAATGAAATTCTCTAATGTACGTAAGAGCGTGATGAAATGCTGAGTTTATCATATTCTGAATGTGTAGCCCACACTACTAATACTTATTGCACCTAACTCTACATCTCGTCAACCCATTATTGTCCCACTGCTGGGCACGGGTCTTGTCTCAGAATGAGAGAGTTAAGGCCATAGTCCACCGCGCTGGCCAAGTGCGAATTGGGGGACAACTCTACATAGAGAAATTTATAGGGGACGATAGAATCTGTTACAGAAACGCATATTTGCCGTCATAGCTTCTAAGCTTAAAATATTTAAAAATCTGTCACCAAAACGCGTCTGTCGCATCATAGAATCAGAGCTTAAAATACCTATTGAAAATCCGTAACCAAAACGCACTACGCACGTCGATACTGCAAAATCCATGGCATTTCCGCGGTGGATCACAAAGAATCATTGGCTCAGCATCTCAAACCGGGCATTGTATCTCCGCGCTAAGCCACGCATCGAGTACCGCGCATTGCGAAATTGGTATCGTCTTTTATTTGTGCGCGCGCGCCATACGCGGCGGCGCGTATTTTGGGCGCGCTCGGGTTACAACCCACTGCCCGCGCATTGACACACTACCGATTTTAACTCCACTCATCACCGGATTTAACTACGCTGTATAAGTTACGCGAAGCCCTGTTAACTACATACTTTGACTTAGTTGGGAGTTATCGGTTAGTTTGTACGTTTGTTGTTGATTGAAATGATTGCGTGAGAAGATAAAGCTGGTACAATACAAATAACTTTATATCTACAACAAGGAATTCGACTGATAGTGCTAGGTTGAAATTTCTTTATTGACATTTTTTTAGTCTTATAATTTTAGCATGTTTATTTTTTTATTTGTGTAGATATCAGAAACTGTAAAATAAATATCCTTAACTTAAAGCGATGCATGTGCGATTCCTCTCGTTTTGCAAATGTTCATAGACGTCGATGACTACTTTCGATCAGATAGCCCGTCTACCACATTGTTAAGTTTAAAAAATACAAGAACCTCTGGACGTTTACAAAGGAAGGAATTTCAGTTCTACGCAACTTAAATATGGTTCCGTGGAGTTACAGCTACGATTACAACGAATATGTAGTACAGTAGAGTTGTTTGTTTGTTCCAGAAGTGATGCGGCGCGCGGCGTGCGGCGACGTGTGCCCCGCGCCGCCCGCCGCCCCCGCGCCCCCCGCGCCGCAACTCACGCACAACAGGTAAATATCTATGTTACTTCGAGTTTGGAATTATCTCAGAGGGGTAGCCAGGAGTTCATAGCACAGGGTACCCTAGTTTGAGTTCCTGACTCCCAGTTATGAATGTAACATTAGCAAACTTGCAACCTTACTTTACCTAAGACTATTGGGTGTAAAAATAAAAAAGAATATCTGGGGCTACGTCAATAATGGCAGTCGGAAAGTTGGTCCACAAATCCATGTAGTTTGTCTACCCAATATTAATGGGGGTCCAGATAATTCTTTTAATTTTATAAATAAGCAAGCTAGTTGCTACTTATAAAAAATGATTATATATGCAGTTTTCCTAATGAAATGAAATGATATGTCTTTATTTGCATAGGCCTAAGGGAGCGTTTACAAATTGTCAGTTACATATTTTTTTTACACTACCACCGGATCGGAATATGGAGTGGTAAGTGGTAACTGACGCCCATGAGCATCTGTAACTTCATAAAGAACGGGTTCTATTTGAAGTCAATCACAGGTGCGTTGCCACTCTTGAGAATTAAGATGTCGCCTCATGCCTAAAAAAGTGAGCTGGCAACCACACCCTTCCAACGAAACAGGCGTTGCACCGAAACCATAAATGTTTTACAACTTTGCAAATTCGATCCCGAAATTTGTCGAATAAAAGGTATCTCTAACTTGATTTTCTTGTTTTGTCACCTATGCTGAAGGGGATGGAGGTACGAATCCCAAACTACATACAATTTTTATTTTAATCTGCAATAGTGTTGTTTGATAGTATTTATTTATATTTCAGCTGGATAATCATTTAAAAAATAAAATAATAATCGCGATGGCTGAGAGCCAATTACATAATGTCCAATACATATACTAATGTGCAATAAAAATATTTCCAGGACATCGGAAAATAAGGAGTTACTTCGTCAGCAGCTGTTATCCGCGAGCAAGGAGCGGCACACAGAGCGTGCCGAGGCTGCCCGGCCGCGCCACGTGCGCAGCCGCCAGAAGAACCGCTGGAAACTCAAGTTCCACCACCAGGCGCTGCCCCAGGAGTACCTCGACCACTACGAGCAGAGCCTCCAGAAGGCAGCCAAGCAAAAGAAACCAGAGAAACCCAAGGAACCGACCCCGGAAGTCAACTTCAACAACGAGTCGTTCAAGATATGGGCGCAAAGGCTCGCCGGTATACAGAACGAGACTGGAGCCTTGACCGTTCCGCAAGCAGCGGTCAACATGGCCGCTAAAACCAAACTCGAAGAAAAAAAGAAGAAGAACCCAGCAATCGCGCCCAGCAAGATTATGACGTACGACGACTTGCCGTACATGGGCGAAATGACACTCAATAACTCCAAGCCCAGGCGCGGCAGGAAGCCGAAGAAAGCCGACATCTGCCACCTAATTTATGAAAATTACGGAACAGTCGTTCCCGGTCAACCCCCTCCTCAAGAAAGACTGAATCAAATGAGCGTATATCCACCCTTCAGAAACGCGGATACGCCGGTCAGTACGCCTAAAACAGATCTACAGAACAAGTTGATCTCGAGTTTACTAGAAAGGAAGTTATCGCAGGAGAACAAGAGGAGATTAGAAACCCTTTCACCGCCAAGATTTTGCAGCCCCGACGAGCCCATGCCGGAGGCCCCCGCCACCGCCGCGGGGCCTCTGCACAGCGACGATGAACCGTTGAATCTTTGCATCAGAGACTTACACGATTTAAAACTTCAAATACAAAAGAAATTTGGCAACATTTACACGTCATCGCCCGAAGTGAAGACTGAGGTAGACGAAAGTTCGGAACAGGAGAGTGTGAAGAGCGAACAACCAAATGCGATTTCAGTTATACAGAGGAACACCAACATTCCTCCGACCGCGAGTAGTTCCCCCGATCTGACACGCACAACTAGAAACATCTCCCCTGCACTCTCTGAACCGGTGCAGTCCACAGTAACTCCAGATGACGAGAAATTCCCTGGATACGTGTATTGGCCAAACGCAGGCATCTACATGCATCCGCTAGCTTTACAAACTCAACTGTTGTACTATCAGAGGCTAGCCGCCGCTGGCCAGTTGCCCTTTGCTGTTGAAGATTGCAATAAAACGCAATCCACGCCCAGCAGTGAAGGGACACCTGAAACTCCAACGGACGACAGCAAAAGTAAATTGGTGCTCAAGCAAATAACAGACTTACTGGATCCTAAAGTAATGAAACAGGCCGAGGAAGTTAAATCTCCTGAAAATGTCAAGAAAAGAGCATCGCCGAATCCTGTCCAAGGACCAGTAAAGAGGAAACGATCGGCCATATTCATTCCTCCAATTCCGACCAAAACTAGTACCACCACTCCAACTACAGAAGTGAGCATTTGTAAATTTAAGTTTACAGGCGGCTCGAAGCCTTCGTTACAAGAAAAAAAGATGCTCTCCGTCGACTCCGGCGGTAACTTCAGGTACTACAGCGGAACCGGGAACAAGGGCAATAAGGGCTACGACTATTTGCAACAAAATTCAAATCAGGGCAGAAATATCGAAACATCCGAGCCTTCGGTGTCGATGATTCCAAAAGTGGAAGGCCAGACAGTGATAGGCAAGGAGGATCTAAGCAAGAAGAAGCGGAAATCCAGAAAAACGTTGCAGAGAGAAAAGTTGGAGCAGACGTTTAAGGAGAAGGGGTTTCTGATCCAAACGCAGCAGCTGCAGTCCGCGGAGGGCGCCACGTACTGCAAGTTCAGGCAGCTAAGAAAGTTTACGAGATACTTGTTCAGGAGTTGGAAGGATTACCTTCCTGGAGAGCTGGAAGAGAGGCCGAGTGAGGAGCCCCCGGCAGCTGAACCGCAGCCCCCGACAGAAGGGGCTGCGACAGAGTGGGGATGAAGCAGCTAGCAAATTAGAAAATTCCCTTAAAAAGGCCAAAGACGTGAACCTGAGCGGCCGCAAGCCGAATAATGCATTTAAAAAAATAACAATTAGCGCTGATAGTGACTATAATGTTTGGTGTTCCGGATCCGTCCGTCCGTTGCGGAGTTTTGTTTTGTTTTCGTGTGTCCGTTATAATCTTATATTAAAGTGCCAGATTAAGCTAGATTTTTAATATACGAACTCATATTTTGTTATTATATATAATCGTGTGCCTTAATCGTCCGTACAATCGACCAGCTATAAACTAGTTAACTGAATTTACTCAGCTACAATGTGTATTATATTTTTATAAATTTTAGTACAAAATAGAATAAATGGTCGTGGACTAAGTGCCGTAACTACGTTAACTAAATACTAACAGAACTAGTCAATTGACACCTCTAACGAACCCTTTTTTGTTTGAGCACTGTTTTCATTTAATGACTGGTTATTTGTATATTCCCTAAGAATCCAATGATTGGGGCTTAATCAAAAATTAATATATAAAATTGTTGTGCATTTAATTTCTATTATAAATAATGTTTAGGTTTTACGAGTTACATACTTATTTTTTTGTTTTTAGTCAAAAAGTACCAGTGTTTGTGAGGTAATGAAAATTGTCAATTCAATTATTTTGATATTGTACATAAAATTGAGTCGTTCTAGTCATTAATGTTAAGTTTATCCGTTGTTGTTGATTAACTTGTACAGTACGTTAATGTTAAATATAAATTGTTTTATAAAGTAATATAATATAAAAATAAAAATCAGTTGTATACTCAATAAACTTTATTAAATGAAAAAACTCAATGAATCTGTGATTAAAATAAGAAAATGCAGTCGTCAGGAATGTAATGTGTACCAATTAAACAGTTAACCAGATTATACACTCTGATTTATTTCTACAGGAAGCCCTCGTCTAATTTTAATAATATGCATATGAAAATAATGATGATGAAAATAACAAAAAAGTAAAAATATAATAATGCCTCAGGCACTACAACATGAAAACAAAAATTGTCCCTAAGAATATGCAATCTGGGATCAAAGAATCATATGAGATTTATGACCGATAGATATGTAAAATGTCCGAAACTGAGTTAACTTTACAGTTATATTGTCTTTTAAATGAATACAAAAATATTTTATTAGTATAAGAATCATATGAAAAATCATATTCCATCTTCTGTGTTCAAGTATAATTATTGGGAGTCAGCCATACGATTCTTCGTCCAAGACACTATGAGATATAATATAAACCCATCAACATTAACAGTAATTATTGTACTAATTGACAATTACATAAATCATTTAGTGCTTACCCTTCTAAATATAACTGAGTGGCACCGATTTGTGCATATAATATGAAGGCACTTACAACAATATAAATTGATACAAAACATTATCAATATATAGAATATAATAAGTATAACAAACAACCGTTCTAGTGATTTCATAATTCGTCTTAACATCTATGTTATAAAAATATTTCTGAAAAATAAAGGAACCATTTCAACCATAGAGCATCCGGAATGATTTTTACGAGGAATGTAGAGCCAATCCTCTATGGTTTAGAATGGCAATGTTACTGTTCTGTAAACAGCATATAAACGTGTTCAGTTAAAATGAAGTTTACAATAGGCACCTTACGTTTTATCACATTTTCAGCCTTTCTGTATGAGTATGGACGCAGTGAAACTACCCACTTTAAGTGTTTTCTCCTAACACTTAATATTTTATCACTTACTACTTTGTAATGAGATATTATATAATTAAAGCCATTTGTGCGACAAAGATCTATAAGCAAATATTTTCGCAAAATTTTATATATCGTATTAAAATTATGAGAACAGTAACAAAACCACGATTTTAGGACACAATTTATAGGAAGTTACTTCAGAATCTTCAGGACAATCTTGCACTGAACCCAAAGTAGCGCAGTGTTGATTTCTAAATTGCAGGAATCGCACGTAAAAAATTAAATGTTATATTATTTGGCGCAATAATTTCAAATTTTGCGTTAAGAGACCATCAACACTGCCATAAAAAGAAGCGTATTCGTTTGGTAAAATTCAATGTTTGCATTAAAGTACTGCAATAAATCGCTTCAAATTACGATTATTTTGAAACGACTTCCAAAAAAGGAGGTACTCAACTTTTTATTAGGTTACAGTAACATGCGACACGTGTCACATATGTATTACATTTTTGGCAGCCTGGCATGCCTGGGGAGAGGCCGTGCTCCGACAGTCGTTGATCGGAACTTATATATATGCGGGGTATTGAGCATACTTCGATAGCGTGTTTCAGAATACTAGTAGCGCCATCTCTTGATGAGTTGCGGAAGGTCGCCATACATTTTTTGTGAATTTCTAAACATATTTCGGCTTTTATACATAATTTAAATTTAGATTTTTATACACTTCGGTTATATATATAAATAGTTACCAAACGAATACGCCCCCTACCCCTCTAAGCCTTAAGCAAAGCCTTAGCGGCGGCGACGATGTGCGGCGCGGAGATGCCGTATTTGTCCAGCAGGGCGGTGGGCGGGCCCGAACGCGGGACCTCGCGCACGAACAGGTGCTTCACTACGACGTCGCGCTCGAGCGCCAGCGCGGAGAGCACCGCCTCGCCGATACCGCCTGGAAACATGTATGGTGAGATTAAAAAATGTGTGCGTGTACTAGCGTACACTCGTAAGAAGTGAAACTTCTTTATGACGTTATTTTTCAAAAAATAATTTACTATATGCAACTTTACAGAAATTGGTTAAATAAAGTTAAATTAGATAAAGTTTAATAAAAGGCTTTTATTAAACTTTATCTAATAATCGAATCTATAATAATCTATCTAATATCACGCGTGGTAGGGATAAGAAAAAGATGGCGCGTAACGGAAAAAAAAGATGGCGCGTAACAGAAAAAGATGGCGCGTAACGAAAAAATGTTACACTAAATTTTTTTCCAACCCCGATAAAGAAGTTTCACTTCAAAAATGCATATACTTAAAACATTAAATAATTAAATATCTTTTTCTTTTTCGTTAGTCAATCTTGTAAATATTTTTTATCTACTTGAAAAAGCAAACGAGCATGCAGTCCACCTGATGTTAACTGGTCGCTGCCGCCCATGGACACCTGCAAGCAACTTCATATAGAACATGGGTTTCTATCTGAAGTCAATCATGCTTTACGCCAGAAATAAATGTGGCAGTGTTACTTCCTCGGGCGAACTATACTGATTCTTCTTTTTTTATTGATACATAGCCTTAAGATTAAGAATAAGGCTACATAACTGCTGTAACAACTATTTTATATGCTGTAATAATACATATTATTTGTTATTTTAATTCTTAAAATAGAATTTCAAATAAAAGTCCATATTCCCTCATTAAATAGACATATCTATAATATTCAAAATAATAAAAATAATTTTAATTCGATGATTTAAAATACGTACTCATGTATAAATTAAATAACTAGTATTAAATATTATATGTGTACTGCCAATAAAAAATAGATCTTTTTTCGCTGTTAATTAAAAAAAACCAACACTTGTACAAGTCAATAATTCCGGCTATAAGTCTAAAATCTAAAATTATCCGTGTTCCTCCACTATACTATGCATGTATTATACATAAAAACCTTCTTGAATAACTATATCTACATCAAATCTGTAGCGTAGTTTTAGAGATCTAAGCATACATAGTCCACCAATTCGCACTTGGCCAGCGCGGTGGACTATGGCCTAAACTCTCTCATTCTGAGAGAAGACCCGTGCCCAGCAGTGGGACAATAATGGGTTGACGATAAAGCATACATAGGGATAGACAGCAATAAGAGACTTTTTTTTATACTTCGTGATATGTACTGACCGGCTTGGTAGTGGTCCTCCACGACCACGACGCGTCCGCCACAAGCGCGTGCATTCTTCACGACAGCGGCCTCGTCCAGCGGTTTGATGGTGAAGGGGTCCAGCACGCGGGCTTCCACTCCTGGAACACAACATGCATTTTACTATTAATTATGTTGAACAATTACGTTGCAAAAATAACATATGTGACCGCGTTTAATAAGCTATATATATTATATATTTTTCTATGCACTTTATCTGCCTTTAAAGGTCCACTTAGGTAGGTATTTCTTTTTATCAGAAACTATTGATTAAAATATTGATTACGTGACGAACCTATCTCCAACCCCCTGTGACCAAGTGTGATATTTTGAACACCCCCCAGTAAATGGATCACGTGGTTTGAGTACGTTCCCGTAGAATAGAATGCTTATGCTATGCTATACTTTAGTACTTAAGTTATATTATGTATGTATAGAAAATATATGATACCAAGGTCTCTTTGATCAAGATCATCAGTGAGGGATTGAAGATTTTCTTCTGATTAGGGCTTGACCTAGGCAAAATTACAGTCTTGCTATGAAGAAAAACATAGAAACACAGCCATCTAATGACGTATCGATAAAAATAGTTCTTTCCATTTTCGAAATGGTTCACAAAAAAGGTTACGGATAGAACTGACTACAACATAATAGGTTTAAAGGGCAATTAGGGGTATGACCTCAAACTTCCCCACCGTTGGATCCGTGACTATACATCGCTACTTTAAAACAAAAGAGCCACAAATCAAAAAATATTCAACTTATTTTTAGAACTTTTTTTTTTAGAAAAAAAATAACAATATCCGAATTAACCATTAAAAAAAGAATAAAAATACATTTCTAACAGTGTATAACACATATTTATCTGATTTAAAATTACAGAGAAATTATACAAGAACTGATTTTCAAAACTTTAAATGGCTCTCCTGTAAAATTAGGTCTATTCGAGTCGTGGCCTTTTTGTTTTGAAGTAGCGACATGAGATTTTATCACAAATATATAACCCGCTCCATACCTTCAGCAGCCAGCGTGTCCGCGGCGGCCAGCGCCTCGTGCAGCGTGACGCCCGCACCCACCAGTAATACTTTGTCCTTGTTGGACGAGCGGACCAGCTTGCTCTGACCCACCTGAGGACACGGACATATCCTATACTTTTATGTTCACGTTTGTTGTCCAGTGAAAGGTATAAGTGTATTTTTTGCTAAATTAACTAACAAAATTGTTAGAAGGAATAAGTGTATATTTGACATGCAAAATCTATATCTATACTAATTTATCCATCTATCAGCCTTTTGATGTCCACTGCTGGACATAGGCTTCCTCTAAATGGCGCTACTCCAACCGGTCCTGTGCCCTCTGAATCCAACGGTTTCCCGCTGTTTTCTTCAGGTCATCGGTCCACCTGGTAGGGGGGCGACCTGTACTCCTTTTACCTAAACGTGGTCGCCACTCGAGGACCTTTCTTCCCCATCGGTTATCGGTCCTACGAGCTATACTAATATAATATATAAAAATTAGATGCTATGTGTCTGTTTGTTACTCAATCACGCAAAATGGTGCGTGTTTATATGAAATTTTGCATGAATGTTGTTTATTTAACTGGCAAGTCAATAGTCTATTCATGATATTGATATTTTAAATCATTTAAAGATAATGACTATTTTCGTGACATTTATATCTCGCAATGAAGTATTAAGTAAGGGTAGTTTAGCTATACATAAAAATAACAGTAAACTTATTAAAATGCAATAAAAGGGGATGTTTCAAAATGTATGGACCTTTGGCCAGGTATCTGTACACCATATGATAAAAATGTCAATAAAGTATAGAGCACTTTTTAACTAAGCATTTTATTATAATCGACTGGGTTTATTGGTAAAAGACGAGAATTTTAAGTTAGAATTGCAACACAGAATAATGGCGGCGGTAATATTGCATTTTGACAGTTGAAGTTTATAAACAAACTGTGACAATGACAATCAGTTGTCAATGATCATCTAATCCAACGCAGTCATATTATTTATGTGTCAACTATAATTAATAATTATGCCGTTTTAGACTTGCACTTCACACATTCATTTTACAGTTCTATTGCTTGCAAGTTATTTGATGGTCAATTTATATAGAAACTCCAACACAATACGCACACGAAAATATTCCGTGAAAATATCTAACAAGACAGATGAATGGATCTAGTAAAAGAATCAATATGACAGTTGTCAGATAATGACAACTACTTACAGTTTTATCCACAGACTGTCTAAATCAGTTGTTCCGCCATATTGGAAAACGAAGAAAGTAGTTGATTTTAATTGGTTTTGTACCAGAAAATTACACGTTTTCATGAATATTAAGTATTTTTTTAGGATTCTTGAGATTTTTCTCGATTTTTTGAGATGGTGTACATATCCCTAACCAAGATTGAAACATCTCCTTTTGATCATAAACAGAATCATATGGTTTTTAATAATGAAAATGTTTTCTTGATATACGTATTGAACGGTCATACTAACGACCCTATTTTTCCAACAACTACATTTTTTTAGCACAAATTAGGTTTTTTTTATCTGACTGAAGTAGCAAACGAACATGCAGTCCACCTGACGGTAAGTGGTCACTGCCACTCATGGACATCTGTAACCAACTTCATACAGAACATGGGTTCCATCTGAAGTCAATCACAGATGCGTTGCTACTCCCGAGAACTAAGACAGTCGCCTCATGCGAAAGTGTGCCGGCAACCACACCCTTCTATCGAAACGCAAGAAATGCTTCACGTTAGAAATAGATGTGGCGGTGGTACTTCCCTGGTCGAACTACACTGGTTCTACCACCTTGAAAACTAACGACCCTATTTTTTCCAATACCTACAATATTTTTTAGCACAAATTAGTTTGAGAAGTTACCTTGAAGACCTCATCGTTGTTGTAGAGTATAGCGGTGTTGGGGCGCGAGGTGCGGATGTAGGTGATGCCGCGCGTGTTGGCGGCCAGCTCCACCGCGCGCTCGGTGGACACCGCGTCGCTGGAATTATCATTTTCATTTTTTAAACATGTAAAGAATCCATCGATCGACTTTTGAAGTCCATTGCTAGACATAGGCCTCCCCTAAATAGCGCCACTCCAGCCCGTCCTATGCCCCTTGAATCCAACGGTTTCCCGCTGTCTTCTTCAGGTCATCGGTCAACCTCGTTGGGGGGGGGGGGGGGGAGTCTCCTCTGCTCCTCCTCGCTTTTCGAGGACCTTTTTAGCGATGTGGCCGATCCATTACTACTTCAGTTAGCTAATTTTGAGACTTAAGTCGGTAAACTTAGTTCATATACGCATGAGTCCTACAGTGAAAGACCGCGTTTCAGCGCCATAGGTCATCTAAACACACATTGCTCGAATAATATTGACTTCAGGCACTAAGGAATTGGGAACGAGAAGATATATAATTTTTCGAGTGACCTCCCTCTCAAAGTTGGACTTACCCATCCCGATCATTTGTCCCAGATAAATATACTCATCGACAAGTTCGAGAGGAGTGCCGTCAACAACTACCGGTACGGGTGTGACATTTATATGAGGTTCTGTGAGGTGAGTTCTTTTATATGAGGCGACCATCACAGTCCTCGGGAGTATCAACGCATCTGTGATTGACTTCAGATAGAGCCCATGTTCTGTATGAAGTTGCTTACAGATGTCTACGGGCGGCAGTGAGCACTTACCATCAGGTGGACTGCATGCCCGTTTGCTACTTCAATGTTATGAAGGAAATGAGGATGTGGTACTGACGAGGGGTAGAAGAGCGTGGCGGTGGGCACGGCGCGGAAGAGCGCCAGGTCCTCCAGCCCCATCTGCGAGGGCCCGTCCTCGCCGATGGACACGCCGCAGTGCGAGCCCGCCAGGTTCACGTCGCTCTGGCTTATGGCGCCCATGCGGATCTGATGCGACACACCATGGTAAACAACAATATGTATTGGTCCAATTATAATAATGTATTACAAGTGGTATTGGTATAATGTATTACAAATTGTGTAGGCCAAGATATCATTTAATATTATGTAAGTGTAAGATATCATTAAAAGTTCATTTAATGTTAAAAGTAAATAATTTAAAAAAGCAGCCAAATTCGAGTCGGATCTGTGAGGGAACGAAAGAACGAAGAGTTGCGTGATATTATGTATAAAAACAACAAAAGACTCACATTTGTTGTATGAGAGTTATTAGAACTTGGCAACACTCTATCGCGTGCTCAGCAACACGCTGATTTGAACAATATACGATAGCGTATTTTAATCGGACAAAAATACATTCATATTCCTTTTAATATTTTATTTATTTTTAAAGCAGCAATAGAAATACATCCTGTGTTGTCTAATTAATTATCACAGTTCATAAGACACAACCTTTTTTTTTTTTTTGTTTTCGAGGGGGAAACCTTCCAAAGGTACCCGACGCCGTGGGAGCGACGCAGGGTTATGTGGGATTTTTACCGCACTAAAACCCCCCCGGTGGCAGTCCTCGGCGCTGAAAAGGAGGACTCTGGGATCTCGAAACGACTTCAACCGGAATCCTCCGAGCGCGTTGCCCCATCGGGCTCCTCCCAGATGGGCGGCTGGGCCCACCGCTCCGTCTAGTCTTTACGACGGTATGCGACCACACATACCGCCGTCCTTCCCGGGATTGCCTGACCGAACGGTTCGAGCTCCCACTCTAGCCGTCTGCAACCCCGGAAGCCCCCTTTAGTCGCCTCTTACGACAGGCAGGGGATACCGTAGCCCTATTCTGACCCCGAGGCTACAGGGACGTCATAAGACACAACCTAGTGACAGACGGACGGACGGACTCTTAGTGTAGGGTTATTGAGTGTATGAAATAACACTTCATACACTCAATAATCCTACACTAGGATTTTCTTAGGTATCGCGAGTATATAAACACACAAAAAGACGAATACACAAACATTCAACTCTAGCTATAGCACGAATTCAGTTTAAGTGGTCTGTCTGCACGCGGGTTGTCAATGAAATGATGTAAACACGCGACAGCGTATCGCCAAATTCTCTAAATTGCTATGTTTTTTTTTATTTGACTGAAGTAGCAACTACACCTACTTCCCCGGTCGAACTACACTGGTTCTACCACCTTTTATAAACAATGGTATGGAACACTGTCGTACGCGATTCACACTTGGCCGGTTTTATGAGTATTGACGAAGTATATCAGGATTTATAGATAACGGTATGGAACCCCGTCGTGCGCGGCTTATACTTGTCCGGTTTATGTGGGATTTTTACCGCACTAAAACCCCCCCGACGGCCGTCCTCGGCGCTAAAAAGGAGGACTCCGGGATCTTGAAACGACTTCAATCGGAATCCACCGAGCGCGTTGCCTAGAGAAAGTATACCTGGTCGAAGGTCCTGGTGAAGAAGGCGGCGAAGGTGGAGGCGAAGGCCACGGTGCGGCCGCGGCACGCCGCGCCGATGGCCACGCCCACCAGGTTCTGCTCCGCGATGAAGCACTCCACGTACCTGGTGCAAATGGTCACATGGATTAGCGTTTTTTGTGTAGGTGAGCACTAAGAACATTTTTTTGGATACTCAACCAAAGGGGCTGAAAAACGAGAGCACTTTGTATGGGACACACGATTAATCATGTTGATTTCTTGGTCTAATTAACTTTAAATTTTGGACACACGTTCTTTAACAAAATTCATTGCCTAACAAGATAGAAAATTTAAACTTAAAACGCTTTTTTACACTCATAGACCCACAGTAGGAGTTCTGTTTCGTGAGTGCCATGGACACACAGAGACGAATACACGAACACCCAGACCCAGAACAAGAATCTAAGCTTATCATTCGGATACCCGTCTGGCCAGGAATCTAACCCAGGACCCAGCGTGCGTGTCAGACCGGTATGATAACTACTGTGCTACGCGGGTCGTCAAGCACTAAGAACATTTTTTTGAAAATTAATCCCCTACGGGAGTAAAAAGCGGCAGCAGGTTGTATGGGACACTCGATCAATCATGATGATTTCTTGGTCCAATTAACTACAAATGTTGGACACATATTTTTCAAAAAAATTCATGGTAGACGTGTTTCGTATTTTATTGAAATTCATCGCCTAACAAAATGGAATATCATCTATACTATAATAAATCTGTAAGAGGTCGCTGTCTGTACATGGAATAAATTTAGGTGAAAACCATTTCTAGAGGTCTTTAATACGATATAGAACCCAAAATAATGGTTTTTAGAAATCTTGTCTGTTTGTCTGTTTGTCTGTGTGTTTGAAAACGCTAATCTCAGGAACGGCTTATCCAATTTGAAAATAATTTTCACCGCTGTGTTGTGGGAAACTTCACTTAACATTTAGTGTTTATTTTATGTAAATCGGTTTATAAATAAAAAAGTTATGTCCATTTTAATCGACGCAGTATTGATTCCGTGTTCGATAAGTGTTAATAAGATAAGTAACTGCATAGTTGAATTGGTTGAAACTAAACATGTTATGGTCTGTAAAATGTATTCCTCTGTTATGTATTTTTATTGGTTATGTGTGTACCTATGTTATTTGATACTATACACATCTATATCTCTATATCTATATATACTTAATATAAAAACGAAAGGAAGCTCTCTCACTCATCTATTGAATAAACATCGTAGAGCCTAAACTGCTAAAGATACGAATATAATTTTTACTAGGGGTTCTTTTTATGACGTAGACGTCAATTATGAATGAATTTTCTATCCCCCCCCCCCCCCGCCCAATTTAACCCAAATAGGAGGTGTAAGTTTGTATGAAAGTCAGTCAATTTTGAGGCCACCTCAATAAAATTTAGTATTTCGCTTTGATTTTTATGTTAAAACATAGTTTTAAACCGACTTTCAAAAAGGAGAAGGTTATCAATACGTCTGTATTTTTTTTATTTTTTTTTTTAATTTAATATTTGTTACTCGATTTCTCCGCACTGGGTGAACGGATTTGGATGATTTTTTTTTCATTTGAAATGTAGTGCGTGTCATGGGGTCCCATTAATTTTTAGTTCACTTTTGACAGTGGCATCCATAAGAAAAGCGCATAAGTCTGATATTTGCATTAACGATGTGCGCGATAAATAGATGAATAACTCAATATCCCGCCAACCGATTTTGATGATTTTTTTTTATTTGAAAGAATGTACTTCAAGGGTACTCTGATAAGTTTGATACGGTTCTGATCATAGGATTCATTTCTTTGAAGCAAATTAACGAAATTAGCGATACTCGGCCAAACCTAAGCTGTAGGAGTCCAATTGGGTTGAATTTAGAATGAGATTACTAAGCAGATATTTTCTAAAAAAATTGACCTTCAACTCTTCAGTCCTGATGATGCAGGAGTAATGCTAGCCTGAACCGTAGAAGTAAGTCAATTTGTTTTTATGGATATATAATAAGATTGTTAAACAAATTCATGGGACAAAAATTTGATCTTCAACTCCTCAACCCTGATGATGTAAGGGTATTTCAAGACTAAACCGTAAGAGTTGGCTATTTGGTACTTTCGGTTATGTAATAAAAATACCAAGCAAAGATACACGGTAAAAATTTTGACCTTCAACTCCTCAACCCTGATGATGCAGGGTTACTTCAAGCCTAAGCCATAGGAGATGGCCATTTGGTGCTTTCGGGTATGTAATATGATTATTAAGCAAAGACACAAAATGAAAATTTCGACCTTCAACTCCTCACCCCTGATGATGCAGGATGCTGCTAGCCTAAACTATACGAGATGGGCATTTGGTGCTTTCAGGTATTTAATATAATTACTACACAAAGACACATGATGAAAATTTTGACCTTTAACTCCTCAACCCTGATGATGCAGGGGTACTTCAAGCCTAAGCCATAGAAGTTAGCTATTTAGTGCTTTCAGGTATGTAATATAATTACTAAGCAAAGACACATGATGAAAATTTCGATCTTCAACTCCTCAAGCCTGATGATGCAGGGTACTGCAAGCTTATGCCATAGCAGTTGGTTATTTAATGCTTTCGGGTATGTAATATAATTACTAAGCAAAGACACAAGATGAAAATTTTGACCATCATCTCCTCAACCCTGATGGTACAGGGGTGCTTCAAGCCTAAGCCATTGAATTTAGCTATTTAGTGCTTTCGGGTATGTAATATAATTACTAAACAAAGACACAAGATGAAAATTTCGATCTTCAACTCCTCAAGCCTGATGATGCAGGGTATTGCAAGCCTAAGACATAAGAGTTGGCCATTTAATGCTTTCGGGTATGTAATATAATTACTAAGCAAAGACACATGACGAAAATTTCGATCTTAAACTCCTCAGCCCTGATGATGCAGGGTACTGCAAGCCCAAGCTATAGAAGTAGGCTCGCAAGTGCTTACGTATAAGTAATAAGAATACTAATAAGAATACTAAGCAAAGACACGGGATATTTTTTTTTACCTTCAACTCCTCCCTGATGATGCGGGATAGTGCAAGCCTAAATTATAAAAGGCAGTCACATAATGCTTACGGTTGTTTTTAGTATATATTATAAGTTTAATGACAGCTCATTAAACTGAAATGTGATTAATAAATTAAACTTCAATTCATCAACCCTGATAATCTAAGTACACAACCTACTTAAGCCGTATGAGTTTGGTATTTATTGATTATAATACATTACAACCCGTTCCTGAGAGACCATTATGATGAAAAGTGTCACTTTGAATACCTAAAGCCTAAAAATGCAGGAGTATTGTCATGTTATTGTTAAGAGTTGGATTTAGCTGTAGCTTTTTAAACAGGATGGGTTAGGTTAGGTTGGAACATAAAAGAAAACATAAAAAATAAGCGAGCAGGGTGCGGCAGCGCCCTGTGAGCGGGTGCGCCCTGTTCGTATGAATTGTAAAAGTGTTTTGATTATGTCTACTACTTTACAAAGAACAATGCGGCACACAAATAGCCCGATACACCTCTTAAAAGATCCTATCTCTAGCCACATGAAACAAAATATGAACTTAGAATATATGTCGCTGTTCAGTGATATTCCAATTATCTAATGATTTACTTCAAGTAGATAATAGTGCTACAAAGCACTATTATCCGGAAAAGTTAAAATCAATCTTTATATCGATACGTCTTCGTTTAAATGTGGAGGAGTTGGTTGAAAAAGTATATCCCAATATTGTTAATACAACCAATAACACTATAAATTGGTTCCAAAAGACGGCTATATACCCACCCACCAAAGGAACGTGTCGATAAAATAAATGATTTATTTTTTTTCAAAATTTAAAGCAGCGTCACAGATCTACTATTCGGTAGACACAGTCATTGAGATGGAGTAAGCAGTACATTATCCAACAGAATTTTTGAATTCCTTAATGCCTTCCGGAACTCCTGAACACAAATTAATATTAAAAGTAGGTTTACCTATAATCTTACTTAGAAATTTGAATCCGCCAAAATTACTTCAAATAGTATTTTAAAAATCGGGAAAGTTCAAATCAATCTTTATAATCGATACGTTTTGTTTCAAATGTGGGAAGTTGATTGAAAAAAGTATCCTGATATTGTGAATTAGACCACTAAGAATGTAAATTGGTTCAAAAAAGCGGTTTACAATATTAGAATTCGTCTAATTTAAAAAAAAAATACATAACAATTCCTACCCACAAACACACACTTTAAATTAGTTTTTTCGTTTTCTCTGTGTTTGACCAGGTAATCCTTGAGCGGCCAAACCGATATTCATGTTACTACTTTTTATCATAGAATTCCCACGGTGTCGAGATTTGCGCGAGAAAAACTTTGTGACACGTTGATATGCCCGCGGGCAAAGCCGCGGGTACAGCTAGTGTTATAATAATAAAATATCCTTTACATTTTAGAATTTACGTCTATTTGTCTCCGTGTTTGAGGTAACATGAATCCAAAGCAAATTAATAAATTTAATAAAACATTGACAATATTGCTTTTATTAATAGATCATCTTGTTAGCGTAATATTTATTAAAACCTCCGTTTTTCTGACAATTTCTGTAGAAAAAGTCAATTTAACAAAAATCAGACTTCTACCTATTTTCGTTAAAGGTATATTAAAATATACTCTGTATTTAACAGCTTACCGACATTAGACGGTCTGCACCTATTTATTGCTTCAGAAGTACGCAACGCTTACGCTTTCTACACTCATAGCCCCACAGTAGGATTTTCTCCTATATCGTGGATGCCATGGACACACACAAAGACAAATACACAAACATCCAGACCCAGAACAAGAATCTAAACCCATTCAGATACCTGTATGGCCCGGAATCGAACCCGGGACCCACTACGCGACAGCCCGGTATGGTAACCACTCGGCTACGCGAGTTGTCAGTATAGATAAAGTGAACAAAATGAAAACGGTAAGTTACCTTTCGGGGTAGGCGTTTCGCAGCTTGTCGCTGAACGTGGAGTTCTTGGTGTCACCGTCGAGCGCGATCACCCTGCAACACAATTTTTAAAATAATTGTAGACAAATACGAGGTAATAGTAGAACCCACTGCTGTAACCGATGGGGAAGAAATGTTTAGGCAAAAGGAGTACAGGTCGCCCCCCTACCAGGTGGACCGATGACCTGAAGAAGACAGCGGGAAACCGTTGGATTCAGAGGGCACAGGACCAGTTGGAGTGGCGCCATGTAGGGAAGGAATATGTCCAGCAGTGGACATCAATGGGCTGATGGATGGTAGAACCCTTCTCAAATGGGCTCTGGATGCTCCAACGTCACCCAGTTTTGCCTTAAAACAGCTGGTTTTCTAATTGGAAGCTGTTTTGAGAGACACAAAAAGCATTTAAATTTAGTTCTCCAGTATAAAAAATGTACAGTGGTTGACTTGGTGAGTATGATTTTAATGGTACTTGTTAATTATAAGTGTTTATTTATTTAGGCCACTAACGCACTGTACACCATTATATTGTTCAACATTAAACATAATGTGGTTAATCATTCTAGGCGCCAATGTTCATGGACGACAGTGGCCAGTACCAATTGTACCATACTAATTAATTACTTCAAGTTCATACAAATAATGACATTATGAAGCCTGTGTAATATTCAGAATAGCTATAAGTTTGCGAAGTATACAATGTATGAATGCTACTGCCCACATCGACCGACGGCGGTCGCGTGAGTACGACAAACATTTAATTTAGCACTCGCCTTTGCGAAATGTACGATGACGTGCATTTCGATACAATAGACAAGTGCATTAGTTCATACAATTCCAGGGACACGTAAACAAAAAGGTTTCAGACACAGATTTTTTTACAGAAACTAAGAATTTCATTAGTGTTTCTCCTAAAGGTTTCATATTATTATTCTGACAATTAAAAATGGTCTTTCTAAATTTCTATTTTAATTGCATATAAGCAAAGGTAAAACAAAAATTGATAGAAGAAAAAGTTTGATGGCCTTGACAATGGATGTGTTGTTTGTCTTGATCGTCGTGTGAGATCGACACTAAATTCACAGTTAATGTATCGATGGCCATATTTGTTAAATATTTATATAGCATACTGGATTATGCTTAGCTTATTAACTTATAGTTCGTAAAAAAAAATAAAAATTCAATGTCTCCTTTACCTTCAGACCAAATTACTTAATAGGCCAAAAATAGGTGTGGCGGACGTGCTTTCGAAATCGAACCTCATCAGGTCGTCTCATACATAACTGTGCCGGCAACCACACCCTTCGATCGCAACGCAATAATTGCTTCACGCTAGAAATATGTGGCGGTGGTACGTGCCCGGTCGAACTACACTAGTTCTATCACCTACAAATGTGTTTACATTACCTCATGTTAGTATCAGCGATCTTCTTAAGGCCGACCCCGTAGGCCAGGCGGGTGGCCACCATGTCCCCGCGCTTGTACGCCGGCGGAGAGGAAAGTGTTATGTCCGCGATGTGCACGGCGGGGGCCTCGCTCAGCGGAGGGTTGGGCTTCAGGGTTATCGTGTTGTTCTTGATTTGTGTCTGCAGATGCTGGGGGACAACATTTTCATAATGTTTAAAACGCGATAGTTTGAAGCGACGTATGTTTCTTAATCTTTCAAGAAATAAAATGAAATTAATTTGAAAAGGATTCAAAAACCGCATATCGTGAGTACCCGTTATGAATTAAAATGTGTCGGGGGCGCTTACAATATATATATATATATATTTACACTACTACCGGATCGGAACACGAACTCAACTGAGAAGATCCGCTAAGAAACTGAGTGGGTTAGACTTTTTTATTTTATATCTTTTTATTTATTTGCCATCTTGTTTTTACATGGGTAACAAGGATAAACTATCGGCCGAATTTCGCTGACACATACACAATTTATGACTTATTATTAGATTAATACATAGAATACTCATTATCGTATTAGACATAAACAAAGCAAGGGAAGTCGAGGTAATAACCTAGTAATTATTAATATGATACTGTTGTACTTTATTGTACTGTACTGTGACAACAAATTTCAGTGTGAAGTATTTCATGAGTTTTATTGGTACGGTGTGTACATTGGTTGACTCTAATACAAAGGAATAATGAACTTCAGGTAGGAAATTTAATATTATGCTTTTAACTAAACATTGAATATTAATACAAAAACTAAATACAATTGTGTACCAAAAAAGAAATGAATATACAACTTACGCCGTATTCATTATGGTCATAAAATATGACAGTAAGTGTACAATGTATGAATGCTACTGCCCACATCGACCGACGGCGGCCGCGTGAGTACGACAAACACTTTTATATAGCACTTGTTCGTAAGAAATGTACAATTCATATACATTTCAGTACAATGGACAAGTGCAATTTTTTTTCTTTTTTATATCTGACTAAAGTAGCAAATGAGCATGCAGTCCACCTGATGGTAAGTGGTCACTGCCGCCCTGCGACGAAAAGTGTGCCGGCAACCACACCCTTTTATCAAAACGCAAGAAATGCTTCACGCTAGAAATAGGTGTGGCGGTGGTACTTCCCCGGTCGAACTACACTGGTTCTACCACCTTCGCTGCCTGGTAGCGACTGTAGTGGGACAGTAATGTCAAAGATTTTCAATTTATTAGGTTTCATTTATTATACAATTACGTAGCTTCTACAGTTATCAAAAATGTAATTTAATAATGTATACGCAATATTTCTTACTATTTTTACAATTATGTTATTTGATGTTGTATTTTTTTCTAAGTATCAAGAGGGTTTATCTTTTCTCTTTACCTTTCAGAGTTCATCGTAATTTAATCACCATTGACCGTTTATTTGTGATCTACACACAGTCAATTCAGACACATTTTAAGTAATTAACAAACCAACATTTTTCTAAATAATAAACCGTTCTAACAAGGACCCTTTGAGATGCGATATTCATTGATATCGCTTATATTCCCCCTTGATATTCATGTGTTGAGCTAAAATAAATTTATTTCCTTTTAGCATACCTAGTTTGGGTCTGGAAACTTATTTTGTGTTTTACACTAAAAGCAGTTTTTATAATAACATCAATTTTTCCTTGTTTTTAACAAATGTATATAAAACAGTGTATATTGCCTTTGTATATGTTTTTTGGTTTATTTTGTAGGAAATGATAAGAAATTGTCATTCAGTATTTTAAATACGTCCCTTAAATTGCGTTTACAAGATGGCGCTACTGTCGTGCACGTTCCCAGTAACAGCAGTCAAGTCTTGCTTTCAAGCGAGACACGCAAAGGATTCAAGAGAAAGCATAGGCATCTAAGGTCGACCTTATGTCTATTTCATGGACAACTATCAATACACGCGGCAGCGTGTAGCAAGTTTTCTAAGAGGTAATACGCTACGAGTGTTATTTACTGGAACCATTAGCCAGCCCTAATTTGACATTTTGTTCTCCTAATAACGCGAAATCTATTTAAGGTTATTAGTATTTATATTCAAATTAAATGAATTATTTGTGCAAATAATTATATATTAAAATTTAAAAGTGGTATTATTATGAAGCAAACATTATTGCAGTAGATGAAAACAATAAATTGTAATTTAAATTGATTTACGATATTGCGAATTCCTGTAACTGAAGTTAACAGAATTTTATCCAGAACTTGATACCTGCTTAGATTTCATGTTCTTTTTGTATGCGAAGAAAACAAGCACACATATTTTTATGAGAAAACTTGCCCTCTTATTTTTACATTCATGTTTTGGTGGTATAACCGACTGGGGACTGACTACATGATTGCTTTTTTTCAAACAAAAAAATGCTTACCTTGATAATTTTGTCGCCCTCAGCGCCCAGGGCCTTCCCGTGCCAGTTGTCCTTATCCTCGATCCCCGGGAAGCCCTTGCCCTTGAAGGTCTTGGCGACGACGGCGGTGGGCCGGCCCGCCGTGGTGGCGGCCTCGTCGAAGGCCTTCACCAGCTCCGTCACGTCGTGCCCGTCCACGACCAGCGTGTGGAGGCCGAAGGCTTTCAGACGCGCTTCGTACACGTTCATCTGATATATAAACGTATAGTAGTATTATATAGTATATAGTAATATTATAAAGGCGACAATCTGAGAGGGATGGATCGATGTTTGTTACTCTTTCACGAAGCAATTACTTAGCGAACTTAGATGTACCTAATTAGGCTTAAAAATAGTTTATGACCCGAATTAAAATATTTAAAACAAGCAAAATATGCTAGTTTAATTGTTTTATTTATTTATTGTTAGGATATAATTTATGATAATCTGAAATCTAAATAAAAAATTCTGAAACCGGAAATTCAGTTTAACCTGGTCATAGTATGCACCATCATATACACAGGTAAATAAAAATGGTTTGTGGAGTTTTTTACTAGTGGAAGAATGAGCATAGACCTATGGGCCTTTTTGAAAACATTATTTTTAAAGACAGGCGGAACCATAAATATTGATCCGTTTGTCATGCACGTATTTGATGCCAATTAATGTTATTGTTAGAGAGGTGATAGCCTAATGGTTGAAACTTGCCCTCTCGATCGGGAGGTCCGAGGTTGAGGTCCACTGATTTTTCTAAAATTATGTGCGTATTAGAAATTATTTATAACTGCTTTTCGGTGAATGAATATATCGTAAGGAATTTTACACACCCGAGAATTAAAAAAAAAATCTCTGAGGTGTGTGAAGTCAACCAATTCGCACTTGGCCAGCGCGGTGGACTATGGAATAAAACTCTCTCTCATTCTGACAGAAGACCCGTGCCCAGCAGTGGGCCAATAATGGGTTGACGAGAAAATGTTATTGTTACTAACAGATACATAAACCACTAGGTCCATATTATTCAACATAATCTTTACTATAATGCATTAATTTGTATTTTAAATTCATGAAGTATATAAATAGTAAATAGTTATCTATAAAACTGTAACCAAGAAATAGTTCAAAAGGTCTCGGTCGGCACTTTATCTGCCCTATCAAAGTCATATTGCACAATTATCTATGAGCACTATTATTAGTACAGATATTTTAATAAATGGAACTTCAACTACAATATATTATGAATTTCACTTTAGCTGAATCTGTAATAAAGTTAAGTGAAAAGTACAATTGGTATGAGTAAAATATTATTAATAATATATATAATTAATTAATGGTGCAATATTAACTAATTAATAATATAATATTAATATTATATTACTATTATTATTGCATGACAATTTGAAATGTCTTTATATTGTAGAGGCATATGAGGGCATTTAAAAGTTATATAGTTACAATGTATTTTCTTACACTACTATCGGATCGGAACACGACCTCAATAGAGTTCTATGCAAGAAATAAGTAGGTGTGTCTTTTTTCTTTGCTACTAACTACCAAGAAGCAATAGATATTGCTTATTGGTGGTATAATTATTAGCTTATAACTACTCAACTCTAGTTTGCATTTGATCCCATTCTTGGCAGAAGTTTAAATGATCACAATACTTTGATGTTAATTATTGTTTTACAACCAGATTTCCGAACCATCCAACCATATTTCCTATTAAATCGATCTTCTCTGTTGGTGATTATAAATTATATAAATAATTAAATGGATTGACCGGATTTTTGGTTTATAAATGACCTGGATTAATGTTAAGACATATAAATACGATGATTTACAATGTCAGTAGTTACTAATTCTATCATGTTAGTAAAGCACCTTTCTAAATTACAACATACTAATACATACGCAATTTTGAAGTGACGGCGAGCGAGTAGGGAATATGCCAGTACATACTTTTATCAAAAACTGGGTCATTGCCCCAGTATTCGTTTTTACCACGCTGCGTATTTAATTTTTTATCTGACTAAAGTAAGAAACGAGCATGCAGCGCACCTGATGGTAAGTGGTCACTGCCGCTCATGGACACCTGTAAACAACTTCATACAGAACATGGGTTCTATCTGAAGTCAATCAGATACGTCGCTACTCCCGAGGACTATGATGGTCGCCTCATATAAAAGTGTGTCGGCAACCACACCCTTCTATCGGAACGCAAGAAATGCTTCACGCTAGAAATAGGTGTGGCGGTGATACTTCCCCGGTCGAACTACACTGGTTCTACTATACCATCAAAAGATAGTTATGTTTTAGCATGTGTTTAACCCGACTGAGTCAAAAAAACAGTAATGTATTTCGAGCTAATGTATTAATGTATGTTTGTATGTCCATACTTGTGTGTAAATCCTAGTATTAGCAGTTGGTTAATGTTTTTTTTTTATTTCTTGTTTAAAGACAGTACCTGGTGCTGTAGCGACGTGGGCTCCGACTGTCCGAGCCGGTTGACGTCGAAGATGACCACCAAGTTGTCCAGCTTGTAGTGGCTCGCGAAGTGCAGGGACTCCCACACGCTGCCCTCCGCCGCCTCTCCGTCACCCACCAGGCAGTACACCCTGGTAAAAAGTAACACTTTATTTTGAATATATTGTGTTTTGTGATAGACATTTTAAAAGAATTTCATGTAATATTTTCAAAATTACTTGTTGCCATTGTCATATTATGTATTGGGTTATCCCAGGAAGATTGAAATCTTCTCAATCATACAACAGAAAACTAAACGGTTTGGACATATTACTTAGTTTTTTCTTGTGCTTTCTATATTATAAACATATAGTTCGTAAGTATTATTTTTAAAGTGCATTGTTTCAAGAATGTGATTCAAGATGTGAATTTCATTTGGAAATCCAAAGAGATTGGAACATAATTTACAAAACAAAATGATCTCCTTTTTATTCGCCTTCAGGGTTTATTTTCACTCTATAGTGCGTGTTGAAGGTGTGAACTCTCTAGAAGTAAAATTACTTGAAAACAAAAAATACACAATGAGTAGTACATAAATATGTCGTAGCTCATTATATCTGTAAATCCATAACAACATTATTATTGTAACATAACGCTTAAGCGTAACCGTTTACGTTACAAAAATCGTTACACCTTTTCATGGGAGATTTAAAAAGGATACATGTAAAAAAAATATTAGTAATTCTTCAATGGTTCTCTCACCTATAAGGCGCCTGGTCGAAGTATTTGCCAACATAGGCCATGCCGGCGGCCACAGCCAGCCCCTGTCCCAGGGAACCGGTGCCCACGTCTACAAAGTTCAGTCTTGGTGTGGGGTGGCCCTCGAGGTCGGAGTCCAGCTTACGGAGATTCTGAAGCTCTTCCACAGGGAACAGGCCTGCCTCAGCCCACGCCGCGTATAGGATAGGTGCTGCGTGGCCCTGGAAATATTTAGAGGTGTTTTTTAACCGACTGCAAAAAAAAATATGCTACTCCTATTTCTGTCTAATAACTGTAAAGTTTAGTCCTGCTAAGTTCAGGTGTACAGGCTATGGATAGAGAGACACTTATCCGACGCATTCCAACTTGGAGTACCAGCTCACATGGTGCCAACATCAGATAAGACTCTGATCTTATTTGGGGATGATTACAGGCTATGAATAATAAATAAATAACGCTTTCTACACTCATAGCCCCACACTAGATTTTCTCTTATGTCGTTGGTGTCATAAAAACAAAAAAGACGCTAGACAAATACCCAAACCCAGAACATGAATCTAAACTCATCATTCAGATACCTTTCTGGGCGGGATTCGAACCCGGGACCCACTGCGCGTCAGACCGGTATCCGCTCCGCCACGCGGGTCGTCAATATGCGTAGAATGAAAATCATATAATACTTGTATATCATCATCAACTCATTTTTGTTCCACTCTTGTCTCCTATCAGAATCTTCTTTCAGGGCAGGGTGAGGATTGGTAGACCTTAAGTACCTTGGACAAGATGAAGCGGTCGGCGGAGGGGTCCCGCGGCGCGGCGATCTTGTAGCGCATGGTGTGGAAGAACAGCACCGACATGATCTCCGCCATGGACGCACATGATGTTGGGTGGCTGGAAACAAATGTTTTTATAATATGGCATGAGGAAATGTGCAACTATCCATAGCCAAAATTCTGATGCAGCAAGGATACTATATGCAGTTAATAAATTGTAATGTCTTTATTTTGTATAAGCCTATGGCACTTACAAACTGTCAGTTACATTTTTTATTTCTTATACTACCACTTGAACGAAACACATCAAAAGATGCGATGCTAGACCTAGGGAATAAGATGGTTAGTTAAATCAAAAGTGAACCAGCAATCACTGTTTCCATCAGAAGAAATTGAATATTGTGGTGGTACGTCCTCAGTCGGGTCATGCTCCTTCTACTACCTATATTTATTAGTCTTTTTCTGTACAATTTTTTAAATAAGGTATACGTCAATTTATTTAATGATGTGTTTTTTCATGCAAGCTAAGTATACACAAAGAAAATTGTAAACCGGCAAAGCATGGATTGTTACATGAGGTTACAATTACATAAGGTTACAATTACAATTGCATTAAAGTTACATAAATAGTAACAAAGTATTTGTGACAGAAAATTATTTTCAGTGTTGTTTTCATATGCCCTTGTTTAATAATATATACATTATATAAAAAAGAATCTTAAATAGGCGTAACTTCTGAAGAACATTTAAATTCAAAATTTATTTATTAGTAAATATGCCAATGCATTTATGCTGGTTGCTGATAGCACGCTGATAGCAGTCAAGTTACCATGGCAATTATTTCCTACAACTCATTACTACACTATTAATTATGAAATAATTCACTCTGAAAAACAAAGGGAAACAACAAGGAAACCTAATTTCAATCTTTAAGCCACAACATACGTATTTGATTACCTAACATATTGCATAAAACATTATTTTCCTGTTGTGTGAATGCTACTGGACATGCCAACAAGGGATATTGACATGAGTACGACAAACAAGATTCTGTAGCACATTGACAGAACACCGTCTAAGTAAAGATTGACTGTTTAATAGGTCTCTGTGCATATTAAGATGAAGGCCGACTAGTACATTGCATTAGTTTGATAGACCCAATGACAGTACATTTTTAAAATTTTACTCAAACCGTAACTCTCATGGCTGGGCTTAACTCCCCTCTCATAGTAACAGGTTTTTAGGCAGTAATCCTATTTCTACAACTATTTCCAAGGTGAAACATTTTTTTGCGTTTCGATGGAAGGGTGTGTTTGCCGGCACATATTTATATGAGGGGACCATCCTAGTCCTCGGGAGTAGCAACGCATCTCTGATTGACTTCAGATAGAATCCGTGTTCTGCTTGGAGTTGCTTCCAGATGTCCATAGATGGCAGTGACCACTTACCATCAGGTGGACTGCATGTTCATTTACTACTTCAATTGGATTATAAAAAAGTCCACTATCCTAAGTGTGAACAAGCAGATTATAATCACTGTCAATTCCTTTTTTTTTGGAACTCTCAGGTGTGTAGGTAGATCACTGACTCCCTGCAGGATATTACCCTTAATTGATGACGTCCACTCATCTGGTATCAAGATAGATATTTCAAAAAAGAAGTAAATGATTAACTTCATTTTTATTATGCAACATTTATAAAAAAATCAGAACATCAATTTTAAAACCATTATGCTATTACTGCTGACCATTTACAATATCATAATTGAATAGCTTAAGGTATTTATACAACATAATTATAATTATACCATTTAGGATCTCTTATTCATCGAGTGCATGTTATATTAGAGCTGGTGTTATTTAATGCATATTGTGACCCTCAAAGAATACTAATGTAATTATCCCAGTCTACATGCACCTTTAACTTTAAATTGCATAAATTTAAATGTAAGCACTGATGCATAAATGGTTATTCCACGGTATTGGACATCAAGAACAATGCATTTATTTATGTGGCTACCTATACTATCTACTACGATATTATTATTATTGTCATTATGTACAAGTCACTTACATAATGCCAATTATAATAATGTTAGCTCATAGCACCAAACTGGGATTTTCTCATTATGGTCACTGTGAATATGTGTGTCACCAAATCAATTTCATATCTTAATTCTGCTTATTTTATCTGATTGAAGTAGCAAACAAGCATGCAGTGTACCAGATGGTAAGCAGTCATTACTGCCCATGGTCTCCTGTAAGCAACTTCATATAGAACATGAAGTTCTGTCTAAAGTCAATTATGTTGTGTTATGATATGTTGCTACTCCCGAGGACTAAGATGGTGGCCTCATAAGAAAGCATGCCGGCAACCACACCATTCCATCAAAACACAAGAACTGCTTCACACTGAAAATTGGTGTGGTGGTGGTACTTCCCCAGTCAAACTACACAGGTTCTACCACCTGCTTCAAGGTTTCTGTACCAAAAAGAGTGCTCACTGGAGCCAAGATCCTAGTTTCTGCTTTATTTTTATATGAATGTTAGGTAGACACTAGGGTTGCCACCTTTTTTTCAGCATTTTAAGTACTTTGGCTATAAAACGTATGAAGAAAAAAGAATGTAGCTTCAAAATAAAGTACCATTTATTTTATCCCTTTTTTTTGGCTCCAGGAAATTTGTAGAATGGTGTGTGGTGGTGGTCGGCAAAAAAGGGGTAAAATGTACATAATATTTGACAAGCAATAAAAAATAGATCACCAAATATACATATGCCTACTTTCTAAATAAGGTAGCTATGGAAACAGAAATGATTGAATTTTTTCACAGAAAATTGCTTATAATCAACCTTTTTTTTAAACCCAGATCATGCAAAATAAAGTATCTTCGTATGTTTTATTGTTTTCTAGGTAATAATCATAATCATCTTACATAAGCAACTTATCAGTCAAGTTGTTGACCTTGAAACAGTTTTCATAGTTAATTATTGTTTGATTACTTTGCATTTTATTCGCATGTATCAGGTAATTGATGGTTATGTAAAAACTATTTCGTACATAAATAGAGATTTGACTCTATTTATGTACAAAAACTAGAATCCTCTGTTTTCAAAACTCGTTAACCACCTGTTGGATTATTTTATTCAGAAATATATTAAATAAATATACAACGCAATGTATAAGTAATGCATTCTTTTTAAATGAATGTGTTTTGTTCCTGATAAAACGTACTATTTAAATTTCTAATTACGCTACCTTCATAACCTGTAACCCCGGCAACCGGTGTGGTCGGAAAACAATTTGAAAATTATGCACCAAATAATGTATTCAAAATGAAATACATAACGAGAATTCGCTTTTTAAATATTTTTTCTTGTGTTCGAAATATGAATTTCCCCAAGAATTCCACAAACAGTAAGTACTCCTTCACCTTCATTAGACCTTCAATATCCAGTAGCATTAAATGAGGTTATCTTACCCGGAGTTTGACGCATTTGTGGCGACAATGCTATCGATCCTCAGCTTATTTGCAATATCTTTCAGAGCCTGGACGTCTACTTTCTTGTCGCCGTTCATTTTGATTTGATTTTAAACTAAAAATGAGGATACCACGTTGTTTGCACGCCGCTGGCCGGTCTCACGCACACTCACACACTCGTCAAACCTAATGAAGTATTGAAGTTGACCCCGCAACCCGCCCCCACTTCATGCAACCGCAATGAATTAGGTAGTGAAGTGAATGCTTGACCGTGACATAACGCAAAACGCTCAACTATATGGCAACACACGTGTCAATGTCATTTTGTTTGTGAGCATCAAACTTTGAATTAAAGCAAATTTAACTGTTATTCTGAATGAAAAATACTATAACTATATTAAAATATAACTATAGTTAAATGTTATGTAAGATTTATATTTGTAGTTTTAAATAAACGTAACGTATGAATAATCTGTGCGGGGTGTACAATTATGAGATCAAATAATTCAAAAACAGATGGCGCTAGACGATGCTATTTTCAAACTCGGAAAATTAATCCGCCAAGACTTGAAGCTCGAAGTGTTTTTTAACAACAATTTGTTTTAGTATTTTCCCAAAGTACGTCTTAATTTTCAATGTTACATTTGGATAGAACCAATTAAATTAGAAAAACTTGATTAATAAAGTAAGTTTTATTATATTTTATTGCGTTATTTCAACTTAAAAAAATATTTAAAAAACCGATTTAAATCTTTCAGTCGATAGATACGTTAGCCATGCCTATAATATTTTGTAGACTGTATTTCATTAACTTTCTATTTTTTTATGACAGTTATTTTGAGACAATTTGAGAATACATTTCTCTAGCAAGAAAAGTTTTTCATGTCGGTCTTACAGAAGATGCATCTGTAAGATGTTCATGGGCGACATGTCATTTACCATCAGTTGGACTGCATCCTAGTTTGCTATTTCAATTAGATAAAATAAATATGTAGCTAAATTTAAGTTATTAAATGTAGAAATTTATACCACTCGTATTTTGGATTAGGGCAAATTGGATGAGAGGGATGATGTAAGTATGGATATGATATTGGAATTAATTAAAATATATGTAGGTACCTGTGGATAAAATTTTATCATTGGATAATTATTCAATTAAAATATGTCTAACATATAATTATTTATGTATACATATGTAAGGTATGTTAAATAACATTTTATTAGAATAAATTAATAACATTATGGAACTTCTTTTTTCCTACTAATATTAATTTGCTTACAGATACCTAGTTCAGTAGTGGGTTTAGGCGTTTTTCGTGTTATTGCGTAAATTTATTCTACACAATTAGGTATCTTTTTTGGAATCGCGGGAAAAGATTGCCTGACGCCGAGGGTGCGACGCCGAGTTCGGGACCTCTAACGGAACATATCCGGAGTCCTGCGGGTGCGGTGCGCTCATCTGGGGGTCTCTTTGGGGCTCATCCTCAGTAAGCATTTACGCTCACCGTGCCTCCTGGTGTTTACGATGGCCTGTCGTCGTCCTTTCCGGGGTCGTTTGGCTGGACGTTCCGAGCTCCCACTTTTATCGCCAGCAACCCCGGAAGCCCCCTTATAGTCGCCTCTTACGGCAAGCACGGGATATCGTACGTAGCCGCACTCCCCGGCTGCAGGGGAGCTGCCGGCTGCTTTATATATCTATCCTTCACAAAATTCTACAGAAAACTATCTATTTAACTAAATAGTATTGAGAATCCGGGATAGTTTAGCAGGTAGGAGAAAATAGCAACTGCTCATAGAATCTTTGTACAACTAGATGTACTTTCCACCTCGCTCACATGTCGCCGATTCATTCGGCAGCTTGGTTTAGTTGTAAGAAGTGGTTATCACAATCACATTTTTTGTGTCAAGTTGTTTTTTTTCAATTTCCAAAATTTGTTTTCTACCACAGAAATCAAATTTGGGAGCAAATTCCAGCACGGTATTTATATACATCATAGGTAGGGGTAATTCATTATCCTAGTAACATTTAAGCCAGACAGATTTTATGTAAATGTCATAGTTTTATATAAAAACTTTTTAACAAAAAATATCTACCGACTTCCATGTCACAAAAAAGTAAAAAATAATTTAAATATATTTTGATCTAGAACATACTCAGTACTTAGAACATAGTCCTGAAGTCGGTGCTCGACATATTTCGCTGGACGACGGTAACTACGTCCTATATGAGCACCGACTTCAGAACTATGTACTAAGTACTGAGTATGTTCTAGATCAAAATATATTTAAATTATTTTTTACTTTTTTGTGACATGGAAGTCGGTAGATATTTTTTGTTAAAAAGTTTTTATTTTACACTTTTTAGTGACTATATTTTTATGTTTGTATTTAAATAAAGCCTCTAAGTTTGCTTTGTGCATCTACATATTCACAAAAATTAAACATAAAACACTTTTACAATTCATACAAACAGGGCGCCCCCTCTGGAAGTACCCCTCCATCATCAGGGTTGAGGAGTTGAAGGTCAAATTTTTCATCTTATATTGTTGCTTAGTAATCTTATAACATATACGTTAGTACCAGGTGGCTAACTTCTATGGCTCAGGCTTGCAGTACCCTGCATCATCAGGGTTTAGGAGTTGAAGGTCAAAATTTTAATTTTGTGCCTCTGTTTGGTATTATTTTTACATACCCGTAAGCACCAAATTGCCAACTCCTATGGTTTAGAATTGAAGTACCCCTTCATCATCAGGGTCGAGGAGTTGAAGGTCAAAATTTTAATTTTGTGCCTCTGCTTAGTATTATTTTTACATAACCGTAAGCACCAAATTGCCAACTCCTATGGTTTAGGATTGAAGTACCCCTTCATCATCAGGGTTGAGGAGTTGAAGGTCAAATTTTTGATTTTATATTTTTGCTTAGTATTTTCTTTACATAACCGTAAGCACCAAATTGCCAACTTCTATGGTTTAGGATTGAAGTACCCCTCCATCATCAGGGTTGAGGAGTTGAAGGTCAAATTTTTCATCTTATGTTTTTGCTCAGTAATCTTATAACATATACGTAAGCACCAAATGGCTTATTCCTATGGTTTTGGCTTTAAGTACCCCTGCATCATCAGGGTTGAGGAGTTGAAGGTCAAATTTTTGTCCCATGAATTTGCTTAACAATTTCATTATATGTTCGCAAACATCAAACGACCAACTTTTATAGTTCAGGCTAGCAGTACCCCTGTATCATCAGGATTGAAGAGTTGAAGGTCAAATTTTTCACAGTAAATACCTACATAGTAATTTTATTCTATATTTTACTCAATTGGACTTCTCCAGCTAAGGTTCGGCCGACTATCACTAATTTTATTATTTTGCTCCAAAAAGTTGAAGATCCTATGATTAGAACCTTATCAAACTCTTATCAGACTACCCCTGGAGTACATCCTTTCTAATAAAAAAAGAATCATCAAAATCGGTTGGCGGGATATTGAGTTATTCATACATTTATCGCGTACATTGAAAATGCAAATTTAAGACTTATGCGTTTTTCTTATGGATGCCCTAGTCAAAAAAATACTAAAAAAAAATGGGACCCTATGACACGCACTACCTTTCAAATAAAAAAAAAATCATCTAAATCGGTTCACCCAGTCCGGAGAAATGAGGTAACAAATATAAAAAAAAAAAAAAAAAAAAAAAAAATACAGACGAATTGATAACCTCCTCCTTTTTGGAAGTCGGTTAATAAAAATTTTAAAATGGACAGCTTGGCATGGAGTGGGAGAAATTACCCTTGCGTCGGAAGGAGACTTTACCCAGAGTACCTAATCCCTCCCGCAATCGTATTTTTCTTTTATTCAAGATTGCACATGATTATATCCTTAATATCCTTCGCATAGAATTATGAAACAATAACATAAAAGATAAAACGTGGATAGAGACAGTAAAAAAACAAACTTTACACTCATGTGAGACTGACATACCTTCACGAATAATTCGAGTAAATTAATAGCTCTAATATAATAGAGTAAATTAATACGTAATTGATTGATGGATTTATGCTTATTTTTTAAGTACATTTAATTATCTTGTTTAGACTTTTAATTTTGTTTTAACTTTGACGTCATTTTAATTTGTGTTTTGATGACACTATACAATATTTTCTGGACTAAGACTGTTTTGTAATAATACTCATTTTGCGGTTGAACTACTTAAACTGAGCTGAGGTTTATTACCTAGTTATACGTAGAAAACATTTAAAAAAACATAGAAAGCTTTACCTTAAATTTTTGTGATACTACTTAGTTAATTCCTTACTTACACATATAATTTTTATATCAAAGATACTCAAATTCCCTTCTGCGTATTGACATTTACTACATTATTATATCTATTTTTAAACCTGGGTTAAGGCTCCCTACTAAGGAAGTAGTCTCCCCAGGTGGGAGAGATCAGCCAAATGCCACTTTGGTGGAAATCCTTTACTACTCATAAACCTATTAATAATGCATTAAATGTTCATATGAGCAAATATACATAAATATGAAAAATTTCAAATAAAATGCAGCTTCAGATACAAATTATAGAATTTCGCTATTTGTAGGTATTAAAAAAGTTATGAACATTTATTCGAAGGTATATTCTCCCGGACTCCCCCTACCTGGTAACAGCAGTCGCAGCCGGTAACAACTTATTATAACCTGGGCCATATAGGGGAGAGTGGGATATTCGTGGTCACTGGGTAACAGACACCGTTGCCTTACAATATCTGATAGCTTAAAATCTACTGAACCACCCGATTAACCCACTTCCAACGAAGCTAGATGTTTTTTATATATTGATTTACTATGGATTAATTATGTTTAAATGGTACTTACCATACTGGCAGGTCTCCCCCGGTTGCATCATCATCCCTTAAATTATGATATTCCGAGAGCTACTCCATTTGACCAAAGCAAAAAATATAGAGCTGATTATATTACTGATCCAAAATACATTATTTGTGCTGGACACAGTATTGTACAACGCTCATTTACGAGACATTTGGCGTATCTCTCACCTGGCAAATCTCATCGCAATACCTACGACATGCGTCTTAAACACTTTAAAATTATGTCACTGAAGAACCGTCGTATGCTGTTGAGTATAATGTTTCTCAAAAAACTTATATCTGGAAGCATAGATTGCAGTGACTTATTGCAAAACATAAATATTAATGTACCTTATCAATATCCACGACATCCCTTGACCAAAGTTTTTAGTGTACCTCCAAGCAGAACTAATCTCTACAAAAATTCTCCTCTGTGCAGAATATGCAACGAATATAACCAAGCACGTGCATCAATAGAAACCATTGATATTTTTCATGATTCTCGTTTTACGTTTAAAAAAAATCTATTGAATTATTTATTTGCTTCATAAAATATATCTTGTCTTTTTTTTTTTTTGAAAATTTATTAGCCTTAAAAATTAGTATATATATATATTACTTATCATTATATAACTTTACAATACCTAAGCAATAACATGTCTTCACATTATTATGAGAATGCTGTACATACTTATAATTGGCATGTATATAGAGTATAATTCTATTATAACATAATATTTTATTGAAAATGTTTTGTATACTATGCTGTCTGAATTTCTAAATAAATAAATAAATAAAATAAATAAATTGTAGGCTGGTGATGGTGATGCTCTATTGTTTGTCTCGTAATGGAGAACAGTCCACATGATGGTAAGTGGTCACTGCCGCCCATTGACATCGGTAACCAACTTCATATAGAACATGGGTTACCTATCTGAAGTCAATGCATTCATATTCCGAAGGACTATGGTCACTTTAAGTAAAAGTGTACTGGCAACCATACCCTTTCTTGAAACGCAAATAATGCTTTACGCTATAAATACATAGGTATGTGAGGCGATCGTACCTCTCCGTCGAATTACTCTGGTTTCACCACCTGCAAGAACCAATGTTTACTGATAATAAAAATGGGACTAATTTATAAAGAAGCTTTCAATTCTATTTAGAGGTTTACTTAGGGGCCACAATAAACTCACTCTCCCCTATAAAGATCATGAGGTAATGATGTGTTGCTTTCTAAAGAAGTGCGTATGTGGACCAATAAAGTTCATTAAGAATAAATAGCCCATAATATTCGTTGGTAGAAAAAGATCGTTCAAAATATTTTTTTTTTTAACTAAAGGAAGATACACAGAAAAGAAAATCGTATTTTTGCTTAGTTTTTTTGTTATATGTGTAGACTATCCAAAAGCATAGATAAAAAAATCGTTTATTTTGTCACTTTCTGGCCGCAAATGTTAAAATCTTGACTAAAATTGTATAGTAAGTATACATTGATTGATTAATTATGTGCTGATCGCTGATCGGACGGACACGGCTGAGCCTGACGACATCACAAAAACGATATGAAGGAAGTTTGCGCGGCAAAAACTGCAGCCGCCATCTTGGTGCTACGTTGTCTTGTCCATCAGATGCGATGTTTTACCGATTCCCCATAATCAGTTACACTTCTTGCGTAAGTACAAATTATAAAGCGATCGAAAGTAAATTTTGCTAGTTAAACTATTTTTGATTAATTTTTGACAAAAACTGCAGTTCATCTTCTTGGGGAAATTTGCGTCCAAGTGAAGTTAAGTACGGAATAAAATAACCAGTAGTGAAATTGCAAGTAGTGATAAGAAAGCAAGAGACAGTTAAGTATAGATTGAGCGCAAATGTGTAAGGTGAAATTTAGCTATTAATATGAACACAAATTTCAATTTAGGCATTAGAAAATAATGTTACTTAACAAAATGCTTCAAAATCACGTATCCAATAACGGTAATTCGAACACTATTTCCAACTACACGGCAATTGTGTAACAGCAGTAAAACGTGAAAAACTACACGATCAAACGGGCACTGATATTGAATTGATAAGCACGGGAACAAACGTTCATGTCATATATCTTACCACAATATATTTGCTGTTTACATGTCCCCTATTTTCTCAGTTATTAAGTTTATAATCCTGTGTTGAGGAGGTAAGAAAGTTTGGCAAAGATTCGATCAAAGGAGGGTGGCTATTCTATTCGGAATCGCGCTGACGTATCATAGTTGGACCTTCGATTCACCTGATACTGTTGGCAATGTGCGGATATGACCAAATGATGAGGAGGGTAAACATGTAGGCATGTTCAGTGTTTTAGTATTGATGTTCTTTACATATTTACTCTACTCTTTGGTTCTATAACTTATTTAGTACGTATGTCATCATTATCCCGTTATTTTAATTCGTAACGCTAAAGGTAGGTATACCTATGTACAATCTTCTGAGAATAGACATTGCAAAAGACTCAGGCATGCAGATTTTTTAAGTTACCCTCTACTGTTCATCGATATTGTGACAAAATGATCTTTAATACCTATTTGTCAAAAAATCTAATTATAAACCTATTTCGAGCGTGGCAAATTAAAATGATAATAAGCAATACTTAGTTTATATTTTTGTATATACATATATGTATCTGTTTATTTGTGAAAATGTCAGTTAATATGATAGATTTTACAGAATTAACTATTTTTTCTATAAAAGATACAATAAAATATACTTTTAAAATTACGCATTTACGGTGTATCTACAAAGTACCATCGGTGATCGGCTGACCATCGTCCCTTCGCTACGTCATAAAGGAATAAAAAAATAAAAGTGCGCGCCAAACGGTAGGGCAGAGTCAGAGCAACGCAAAAACACCGCTGGATAAATAAATATAAAAACAATAAAACTGTTGTCTATGGGCAGGAAAATGGCCGCGCCGGGCAGGGGGCGAGTAGGGTAACCACGTTTATATAATAACCGAACACTTTATTTTTGAAATATTTTGAGTGAATGGCAACTGTTTAAATTCTGCGATAATTTTATTACAGAACCGGTTTTAATTAAGCTCGTATGTGTGTTTTTAGATCTATAGATGTTATGTGAATTGAACTTTATATAAGAGTAATCGTAATTATTTTGCAGGTGGTAGAACCAGTGTAGTTCAACCGGGGAAGTACCTACCACCTCCACACCTATTTCTAGCGTGAAACATTTTTTTGTGTTTCGATGGAAGGGTGTGGTTGCCGGTACTCTTTTATATGAGGCGACCATCGTAGTCCTCACGCAACGCATTTGTGATTGACTTCAGATAGAACCTATGTTATTTGAAGTAGCTTACAGGGTCCATGGGCAGCAGTGACCACTTACCATCATGCATGCTTCTTTGCTACTTCCATCATAAAAAAATCTAAGTTGAAAGTACAACAAAAGTACCTACATACAATCTAAGTTGAGGTTTGTAAGATGTGAGAAACTAAAGAGAAGTATGCTACAATTTGGTACACAGAAAGTTTAAGATCTGGATTAACACTAGAGATAGGTAGTGAGTATTTTTTTTTCGAATTTCGAAAAAAAATCGTAAAAGCATGGAGTCTCGCGCGGCAAGCGGGCGGCGTGCGAAGGGGGCGGGGGCGATGTTCTGTTTTCAAATTCAATTGTGCGCTGTCCCGCGGCGATCTTTCTCCGGCGATCCGGAATTGAATATCAATCCGATTGGGCGAATACATGTGGATATGACTTTGAGTTTCTGTAATAGGTATAATATTCTACTGATTTGCTTAAAGATGCTTGCTGAAGTGCATTATGATACTAATTGGCTGTTTTTTTATTTAACCTGAAGCGATTAAATAAAAAAACAGGATTACAAGCTACCATAGTAGATAATATTATAATCGCTTTGCGTCTTAACTTTACTATGTATTATGTATTGCGATATTAGCTATAAGCTATGATCGAATTAAGAATACAGAGAAATTCTGTGGTATACTTTACATTCCTAATTGATTTTTTATAATTAATCAGTCAATTTCATTTGGAAAGTGTACAGTAGGTAATTTAATGCGGCGATTCAAAGTCTGTATTAAACTGAGGCCTGATTAGTTTTTTGTTTCTAGTGCATGTACCATGCATGTATGTGCAGCCACCGAACATACTGTATATACGTAATAAAATAAAATGAAAAAAATACAAGGTCTTTTTTTTCATAAATAAATTAGTAATTAAAAAATTGCTTAAACAATTTATGTTTATGACGAGTGTTTATACCATACATTATTTACAAGTATTGATCTTCGCTCGAGAAATATACGGGTCAGAAAGATTCTTGTTTTCTAAATTTCAGTTGAATCTGAGCGAAAAGGTTTTAAGGACTGACACTTGTCAAACGTAAAGCCACGAAAGATCTTATGCGCAATACTTCCGTTGTTAATTTTTCAGTGTGGTTGATTGTAGAGAAAGAGACAATGCATATAACGACCCGGCATTTCATTTTTATTGCCCGGTACCAGGTCGCCCACTATTAAGGAAACGCTAACATAGAGTTGTTGATGTTATTTTAAATTACATTAATAAAGAAATAAAAATAAAGTGCCCGATATTTAATAAAATGTGGGCTGTTATAATACTTAACGGGTACTCACGATATGCGGTTTATGAATTCATATAGAATTCTTTTTGTCGATATTTCGACCCAGTTGCATGGATCGTGGTCACGGCCAAACAAACAGTTTGGCATATCGTGAGTACCCGTTAAGTATTATAAAGCATCAATTCCGCGATAATACTAGTCTAAAATGTGGGCTAAATAATAAATACTTACAGACCATAGACTAGTCCACATAGTGCGTTTTCATATCCCCGCGGTCAGCTTACGTTCGGAAATTGTAAAAGGGCGAACTTTAGAACAGTTCGCAGTTCGTTCAGCATGTATCGTCCATCTGCGAATTCAACTTGAATTGTTCTTATAATAGTCTTTAGCGGTGTCAGTGTTTTTGAAATAATATATAAAATGGTATTGAAATAATATATAAAAATGCGTTTGTTTTTACAAACTTGTCAAGGTGTTATTGACTTTTACTTACTTTTCTTGTATCTATTTTTTATATTACCATCGCGTAGGAAACGTGTAAAAAAATTACCACATTGCAAATAACCGCAGTTGCCTTTGGTTATTGCCGGGTAGAGCCAGTGCATTTCGACTAGAGAGGTACCACCGCCACACTTATTTCTAGTATGAAGCAGCTCTTAAGTTTCGTTGGAAGCGTATGGTTGCTGGCCCACTTTTATATGAGACTAGTTAATCCGGCGAACTTGACTCCGCCTAAAAGTCAAAAATCTAAAATTGTTAGTGTGTCTCCACTATATTATACATGTATTATACATATAAGCCTTCCTCTAGAATCACTCTATCTATTATAATAAAATGCATTAAAATCCGTAGCGCAGTTTTAAAGATGTAAGCATACATAGACAGCGAGAAGCGACTTTGTTTTATACTATGTAGTGATGACCATCTTAGTTTCTAGGAGTAGTCAGAACCCCTGTTCTATATAAAGTTGAAGTGGACATCTATAAGTTCATGGGCGGCAGTGAGCACTTACCATCAAGTTTGCTGCATCAATTTGATAAAAAAATATAAGTTTCTAATTCTTTCATACCTCTAGTTCAAATCAGACTCTTACCTGAGGTCCACCACTAAAGCGCTGCTACCCGTAAGATCTATGATGGAACTTGGAACATCTAAGATTAGGAGTGACTTTGCCACCCTTGAAAGCAGAATACAACGTTAAAGATTGTTTTTTTATTCAGAAAGAGTTGTACCACCTTCAAAATTAGCTTTCTACCAATCTAGAGCAACATTTTATACAGCATGGTATCAAATATCAGTCACATACAATCCTGTATATCATTCATCCATCCTATATAACCACCATAATATTTTTCCAAGTAGATTAGCGAGCAGTGAGGTCGATAACGGGGCGTTAATATGGCAACATCGATCACCTTGTAATCCTAACACGATTACAATGTGTTTGTAGTCGCGCCGCACCGCGACCAGTCGCGTGTGCCGCACGTGTCGCGACGACAGTCGCGCGACAGTCGCGTGCCACAGTTAATAAAGGGTTAAATTACATTTTTGTTCACGGCTAACCATTTGTAATCTAATGTAATTTCCCTTTGATGCACAAGCGCCCACGACTTCGATGTTTTGACAAGGCTCAAGGGTTATTAGTTGTGCAAATTGTATACGTTTTCATATGCGGTTAAGTTTGATAAAGAAATGTAATTTCGTTTAGTTTCTGGTGCGCGTTGATTTCATGAAATTAGATTATGTGGTTTTTTGAGTATAATTGACACGAATAGGAATTAATATTTACTTATATTTATGAAAACTGTTATGAATATATGAAAGCAAATACTTTTATGAAAGCTTTTTTCTTTGGCTTCGCCTGCATTGGACTTATGTCATGCGACGAACGGTATCAAATGTGTTAATCAAGGCAGTAAACTGTGCTTCCTAAATTTATTTAAAACCAGACAAATAACTATTTTCTATCAGTTATAAAGTTATAAAATCTATACTTGTACTAAAGAGTCGAACAAAGACACGCTGCGCGTACAAATATGATTTAAAATCTTAGTTTACCCATATAGTGATTTGTAAGGCTTACGATAAAAATAAGCATTACAACTCCATATAGGTATCCATTCATCAGCTTTTTAAAATCTAATACTAGACATGGGTCTTCCCTACTAGGGGTTTCTGCTAATACCTAGTCAACACTCCTGGCGTGTTACTGACTGCAGTTAGTGTTGATGTTACACTGAAAACACTGCTAGACTGCTACCCGTCTCCCGGATTTAATCCTCCAGTCGCCTTCTACGACATCAACAGGAAAACTCAAAACAAACAAAACATCGCATACGGAACTCCATATTTCCGTAATATCTCTTAATTTGTCCCTTTGACGCTTCCTACGACATTAAAAGTGAACTAAAAAAAATGGGATCCCATGACACGCACTACCTTTCAAATAAAAAAAAAATCATCCAAATCGGTTCACCCAGTCCGGAGAAATCAGGTAACAAATATAAAAAAAAAAAAAATTATAAAAAAAATACAGACGAATTGATAACCTCCTCCTTTTTGGAAGTCGGTTAAAAAGAAAGGGAAGTGCTGTTATTCAAGACAACTTAAGGCGCACGGAACTATATGTAGGTATATGACACGTCTTTAAGAAGTGACACACTACGCTCAAACTACAAACTATGTGTAAGTCAGTTAAGTTGAGGGGTATAATGAGAGGGTATAAATACAGAAGAGGGCTCAAAAGTTGAGCGAGTTGCCGAAGACGTCCCATCAATTCCATATCAACGACAGACCCGCAAGCTCACGCGAGTTGTATACAGTCGCATACAAAACCTTAGACATGCATTTATATATTTGGTACATAACTGGTGATATCGTAGTGGTTTCAAATATAGCCTCTCATCTGGGGTTTGAGAATTTTATGTACGCAGGCCGGAGTTTTCGAAATTATCTGCGTGTTACAAAATAACCGCTATCGCGTTAGCGGTGAAAGAATACATTCTGAAAAAAACGCTGTGTGAAGTCGAGCTATCCCACTTTATAAACGGTAGGAAGGCTTCAACCATCACCTTCAGATTGTACTTAGTGTAGATCTAGAATCAACAACAAAGATATAGAATCTATACAAATATAAGTCGAACTGCATTTTGGCGACAAAGAAAAAGGTTTTCAAATTTATACATTTTTTATCGAACTGCAGTTTGTCCACTAAAAAAAAAATATCGCTTATTCTATCCTCGATGATCCTCGCGCCCTAGACTGCAGCCTAATTAGCCTAAGGGTTGATCAGGCCCTGGCTGTATCATCTGGGCTTAGTTTAATCAAATACATAACATATTGCATCAAATCAAATTCAAAGAAAATCATTTATTTTATGTATAATTATTTATTTTAGACAAATAGGATTTATAGTGAATAAAGTTAAATTTTGTATCAACTAATAATTGCGCTCCAAACAAGAAAATCCTAAATTATTTTTCCAAAAACAATGTAACGCGATTGTACTCAAACATTATTCAAAACAACTAGTGAAGTGGAAATGTAGGGTGTTATCGATGTCGACTTGTTTGCTGAGACACCCGCCAACAATGTGGAGGCATTAGAGGACTTCGCGGAATTGTTAATTTATTGCCTTAACTATTAAGAAACGTAATTCGTTATACTGTTCTGTGTGAAGTTGGTGTTATAGGTAGATACTTATTTACTTAAAAGTTTGGTTATGATGGTTCACCAGCACGTAGGTATTTCTGTCTTTTAACAGTAGTTCAAATTTACTGGGTTCTGATTTTAAGGGCTTAAAACTAATTTACTTAATAAAGGTTTTTTAGAGACCGGAACGCAACTATAATAAAATTTACGTAAATCTAATAAGATACGAGTTTATCTACGAGACGCACTGGCCACTTAAAATCAGATAAAACGCCTGTGGGCATTTCAAGTTACATTTGGTATAAGAATCATTTCTCTGTAAGTTGTCGAGTTCAGCAACTTTTTCACTTTTCAGCACATACATGTTTCATGTTCGGATTTTTTTTAATTTTTAGATTTTGAGCATTATTAATTATATTTTTGTGCATTGACAAACATTTTTATTCATATAATTCTTGTGTTTCTGATGCATTTTTTTGGATTGTCTTGTTTATAAAACATACTCCAGTTCGTTATAAAGTAAGCGTTTAACAAATAGCGTAACAAAACACATATCATTTTAACTCCTGTAAGCAAATTCCAATGCCTCATTTTACCATCAATATATGAATGTAATGTGTATAAATACGATATAAGGACTTTTATGTACGCTTCTTTATGGCCATAAATTTATTTTAGTGTGTAGGTATCAAAAGCTGCAGCGGGTACCGACGCGGTATTTTATAAGTCCCAATAAGTACAGGTGCAAAATTAACCTCGGTCCGGTTGTTTTGGGTTACGGCTTCCATAACCGTGCGTTATGGCTTGTATTATTATAACTTTGCGACAACGATTGCGGTTCGATGGAAGTGGCTTATGGAGTGAAGTTTGGTGGGAACTAGAAATTAAAAGAAAATGTTGCAAGGTTTTTTTCTTTATCTGACTGAAGTAGCAAACGAGTTGCAGTCCACCTGATGGTAAGTTTTTACTGCCGCCCATGGATAGACATCTGTAATCAACTTTATACAGAACATGACTTCTATCTGAAGTCAATCACAGATGATGGTCGCCTCATATAAAAGTAGTGTGCCGGCAAACACAAGAAATTCCATCGAAACGCAAGAAATGCTTCACGCTAGAAATAGGTGTGGTGGTGGTACTTTCCTGGTCAATCTACACTGGTTATACCACCATAAAGGTTTTAGAACTAGTAATAGTATAATATGATGTAGCAGTAGTATGAGATTACCGGTTCATTTTCTTAATATGAGGCTTTTTAATTTTTTAATTTACTTTTACATTTTTACACTTTTTAATTTAATTGTAATTTCACATGAGGCGACCATCATAGACCTCGAAAGAAGCGACGCATCTGTGATTGACTTCAGATAGAATGTTCTGTATAAAGTTGCTTACAGATGTCTATGGGCGGCAGTGACCAATTACCATAAGGTGGACTGCATGCTCGTTTTCTATTTCAATCTTATAAAAAAGCCTTACGAACCACGTACCCTTTATCAAACTTCAGGCGAATACCACTTCTATCGTGCCTAGATCTCTGCGCGCAAGGTTATAAGTTACAGGGTCGGATATTTATTCGTTCGGTTGGATTGTAGTTTTATGGTTGGCCGTAAATGCTCTCTTATTGGTCCGCATTTGAATAATACGAGCCACGCCGAATGCTGTAACGCAAACATACCGTAAACATGCAGCTGTGTAATTTTTATGGTTTTCAATTTGGAATCATTTACCTATTTGTAATTCCTTCCATGATTTTATTGTGATAATCGGATGTCTGCTTATTTTTCGCTGTTCTAACGAGTCGGATGGAAAAACCGCTACGCTTACGAATTAGAACTCAGTACACATATGTAACGAAAACGCAATTGCATCATCTTTTTACCAGATAGTCTCTTGATATAGAAAGATAAGCTTGAAATCAGCATGATATAGAGCAGTGATAGCCTAATGGTTGAAACTTGCCCTCTCGATCGGGAGGTCCGAGGTTCAAACCCAGGTACGCACCACTGATTTATGTGCGTATTAGATATTAATTATCACTGCATTTCGGTGAAGGAAAACATCGTGAGGAAACCTACACACCCGAGAGTTCTTAAAAAAAAAGTTCTCGGAGGTGTGTGAAGTCCACCAATTCGAACTAGGCCAGCGCGGTAGACTATGGCCTATAACTCTCTCATTCTGAGAGAAGACCCGTGCCCAGCAGTGGGACAATAATGGGTTGACGACGAAGCTTAAAATCATTACACTCTTGACTCTTGACAAGAGTTTGACAATGCTTTTCAAGCTTTTGTTTCTATATCCATTTTTAGGCATGCTTAAATTTCGTAGATACTAAGCTTCTGTACGGGGGAACATTAATTACAAAAGAAACTACACAAAACTATTTTGTTACAGTATAAAACACAATTTCTATTATTTTATTGGTATAATCATTGGTTTTGTCTTTTCATTTATATTTTGAAGTTACTGAAATTTCACTTTTATCTCAATTTACATTTTATTTCATTGGTGTCTTTATCCCCGTACTATTCAATGCTTTATATAAAGTACATTAATTATAATAAAATTAAAGAGTGACTAAATTTCTATTTAATAACACTAGGTATGTTAAGATCTGTTGTGTTCTGGTTTGAAGGGTCTGGATAAGTAGGTATTTCTCAATCCGATGTGTCCTTAGTCGTCTTCAGGGGTAGCACCACATCCGTAGGCAACACGACAATTTTTTTTTGCGGTTTTTCTGCGTTTGATTGCACATATCCGTGGGGAGGGGGGAGTGGCTACTTAACATCAGATGGACAGCGTGCTTGTTTACTACTTCTATGTAGTGAAAGAGGAAAATAACATACGTTATTTTACTTTTTAATTACATAGAAGTAGCAAACTTTTACTTACTTTTATTTTCGGCCTCAATTCTAAAAATAGTTTGAAAGGTGAGTTGAGCTCAGACTTATGTAGGTATATTGTATTTTACTCATTCGTGGATGACTTAAGATGAGACTATCATTGCTGGGATACTTTCCTGATGTTTTCAAATCTCCAATGTAAGCATGATTGACTTCTGGTGGGACTTGATTTCTGCTTGGACTTTATATGTATATTTATATGTCGGCGCGACACCGCGTATTTATGAAAAACACGTCGCCGATAATAATTATTTTAGTTAGTGTAAAGATCGAAAATTGTTTGTTTATTGAATTAGCAACATTTAATGATTTTTAGAGTTATAATTTAGTTTACCCTCCATAAATTTGTCATTGTCACACCACCAAACATTGTTATCAAAAGGCGAGCGAACGCCGGTAAAAAAAGATTCTTGTGGACCTCCACAATTGTGCATAAATCGAAGAAGTTTACGCCTGTGTTTTACTTGAAATCTTCAAGAACGGACAGTAATGAAGACCTCGACCATCCACATGTCACGCTGCCGGCCTCCTTCACTTCGTTATATATATTGGTTCTTATACTTCCTCATCTATTTCTAGTGTAGAGAAACTCTTGCGTTTACCATAAGTTTACAAGACATTCGGTAACTCCACTTTTCCCGGTGAAAAAGTGTAGTTACCGACTGTTTTGTATAGGTATATAAAGTGTATAGGTATCATATTCCTCGGATGATTAATACAACTGTGTGAGACTTCAGATGAAACTCCTCTTCTATGTGGAGTTGGTGGAACTTATCTAAGAGTTCATGGGCGACAGTGTTGGTTAGGTATGAAAATGAATGTACTTGACTTTATTTACTTCTTTAATTTCATAAGACGTAAGTCTTAATGATTACGTCGATGTCTCCGTTTGTTGTTTATAAGAGATCAAGAAAAAAATCCAAAATCCCATTTGAAACACCTTAAAATCATAGAGCGCAGCTTATTGGTCATTACCTCCGCCATTTCTGTATTATTTCTATTCTTTTATATTATTCGTTTCTTTTATAGCGCGGGCTCGTGTTGCCATATTTAAATTTTATTCGCCTTAATGTTGCCACACACGCTACTGCTCGCAATCTCATACCTATAACATGGCAAGGATTTCCAGCGGTTATCTTTACTGTAACTCAAAGAAATAGGGTCTGTTTTGCCATTTTATGTATGTTACTGTAATATGGTTTCGGATACAGATGTCGGGGAAATAGAAACGATTTGGAAGCTATGTTTTTATTTAGAACGAGGCCATTTTAGCTGAAATGGGGACGTTTGATATTTTACCTGTGTTTTGATATCTGCCCACTTTGCTCGTTCGATCGTTTGTTTTTACAAGATTATGCTTCAAATCTGATAGGGATCGTCCATGAATATGTAGTAACTTGTTTTATAAAAGAATTTAGTTTTAACATTTGGCTAGAATTATTATTTTTCTTATGATAACGCTGTTTATGAGCAAATAAGTTTGTTTATCACTAATAGTTTTAGATAGGGATAATTGTCTTTTGTCACCATTTAAATTATGAAGTTTTGACTTAATTGGATTTGAATTCCTGCTACAAATAGTGAGAGTTCGAAATAATTATCGACGAGATACCAGTGTTAAGGGTAGTTATCCTTTAACACTGGCACGTACAAAGAGTTCCTCCCAATAGAAATTTCATTCTCCAAATCTGTCTCAACAGGCATCGCACTTACTGCAACGCCAAAGGTCCCTAGTTTTAAAATCTAATTAAACATTAAGAAGAGTACTTGTCGGGCGAAGCGCTAAGGTGTTAGTCGTGAATTTTTTCCTCTCTCTAATTAAGGGGAGGAGCGCCGTGTGCGCTTGGCATCGCGTAAATCATCCACTTATTAAAAGAATGCTACGAATCGAACCTTCTTAAGAAACCAACCTCTTTTTCTTACCGCGACCAAATGCCAACTCTATTTTAAACCGATAAAGTTACGTTTCTCTTGGAAGGATATACGGAAAAATGGTATTGTTAGGAGTACGATTGGAAAAGTAATGCGTTTTAATATAACCGTTAGGTGCGCCTGTGAATGATTCTTGTTGTTGCCGAATTTATGGCCGCTTTAAGGTGGAATTGTTCGATATTAATTTTCTTTTCAATATGCAGTCTTTCGCGAACGCCATTTGAGTATAAATCAATACTGTCGACTACGATTTTTTAGTAGGAAACCAACAGTTAAATAATTTAACTTTTTTAACATCATTTCTTAGGTTAGTGTCTGAATATTGCAGATGTTTAAATTAATTACCTACTGGAATGTATCGTAGGATCTGTATCAAGTACCTATGTGTTTGTATGGACATAAAGGTGGTAGATATATAACACTATATTTGTAAACGACAACACGATATACGACCCGCGTGGCGGAGTGGTTACCATACCGGTCTGATGCGCAATGGGTCCCGGGTACGATTCCCGGCCAGACAGGTATCTGAATGATGAGTTTAGATTCATGTTCTAGGTCTGGTTGTTTGTGTATTCGTCTTATGTGCGTCCATGGTACCCACGACACAGAAGAAAATCCTAGTGGGGGGTAGATAACAACAACAGATAATGAAACATTATGACGTTTTAATGCTGTCAACCCCATATTGTACCTATATGAAGGCTTTTGATGTGTCTGTGTAGCGAGAAGATTAAATGGTTGCGCAAGGTGAAGTCGTTCTTGAGTTTCGGTTGAAAGTTGCTTCTTTATGTATTTCAATGTATATATAATAACCGTACCTACCAGGCTCCCAGTTTATTACGGAGTTGCTTAAGGATGTTCATTGGCGGTAGTGATCTTCCATCAAGTTGACTACATATTCGTTAAACCTGAAATATTATAAGTAATAAAATAATTAGGAATATTGCTCTGCTAAACTGAATGGGGTACAACCCATTATTGTCCCACTGCTGGGCACGGGTCTTCTCTCAGAATGAGAGAGTTTTAGGCCATATTCCACCGTGCTGGCTTAGTGGCAATTGGTGGACTTCAGAACTTTTTTTAAAGAACTCTCGGGTGTGTGGGTTCCTCACGATGTTTTCCTTCACCGAAAAGCAGTGATAATTAATTTCTAATACGCACATAAATCAGTGGTGCGTGTGTTGCCTGGGTTTGAACCTCGTACCTTCCGATCGAGAGGGCAAGTTTCAACCATTAGCTCACTATCACTATATCACTGCTCTTACTAAACTGAATGTTCATCCGAAATCCAGTGCGTAGTTTTTCCATATAGCACCGTTGCACTCAGATGCTTGTAAATAATAACAATACAATACAATACTAAATTTCCTTATTGTACACCAAGACATAGGTAACAAGAACAAATGATACAATGGAAAGTACAACAGGCGGTCTTATCACTAAAATAGTGAACTCTTCCTAACTTTAATCTTAATATCTTTAATCGATTTATTAACTCGTCACAACAACACATATTCGACATGTAACATATGGTCTAATGTCTTAGCAAGGTAAGAGTATCAATTAATAGAAGTGTGGTACACGGCTTAATGCTTGTAGGGAGGGCGAGGGTTTCGTTATTAGCCGCCTGATCCCGTATAAATTACGCGCCGTGATCGGAAACCATTGTTACTTATACAGCGGGATATTTAAACTACTTTTACTGTATTAATTGTTGGATGAAACTTTTCTTAGGAGAGGAAAGTGTGAATATGAGGAATTTTTTTAGGAGAGGAAAGTGTGAATGTGAGGAATATGAAACGTCCGCCGTTTCATATTATAATTTTTTTATCGAATAGTAATAGTAAGTAGCAAACGAGAATGCAGTCCAACTGATGGTAAGTGGCCACAGGTGCCAAAGGACTTCGTTTTTTTTTCGTTTTCAAGAGGAAACCTTCATAAGGTACCCGACGCCGTGGGAGCGACGTCTGGTTATATGGGATTTCTATCGCGCTGAACTCTCACCGGTGGCCATCCTCAACGTTACAGAGAGGACGCCGGGATATCCAAGGGAACGCGCCAATGGACAGCAACTTTACATAGAACAGGCGTCCTATCTGTAGCCTGTCACAGATGCGATGCTACTCAGTACTAAGATGATCTCATATCACCGAAACGCAAAAACTGCTTCACACTAGAAACACTGTGGTACCATCGCGGTCGCACTAAACTGGTTCTACCACCTTTACATCCACACTGCCTAACAACAGTGGTGGACAATGTATTTATTGAGAGAATTACCCTGGCAAGGAAGAGTTCCTTGAGGCCCGCAACCCTGCGCCAAGCGGTGACGCTACTGCCGCAGCATGGGACCTCTTAAAAAAGTAAAATAAAACATATCCTAACTATATTACAATCAACCCAAAATCAAATACCTATCTACCTTTTTTTTACCTACCTACCTAAAGAATGTACTAATAAATTGGTAATTTTGTTGATTCATAACAGTAATCAATAAAGTTAAATTTTACATTCATTGAATTTATTGTTATTACAACACTGATTTATCAAAGGTGTAAAACAATAATAAATATAGTGTGAAGTTATTTCTTTATGTTGTTGGGTAAATTATTGCTGTCATATATCCATTGGATAACATTGAGGACGACCTTACATATATTTTTAATACTCTAAATACTTAATACCAATGATTCTATTAAAGGGAACTTTGCAAGATGCAATAATATAGTGAAAGGCAAACAAGGACTCCTATTGTTTTACGAGTAACATTTTATAAGTGATAAAGACAACGCTCTTAGTATTTATTGTGAACCACGCTATCAAAGTTTTGTAAACACCTTACATATAGAATGCAGAGAACTTTGAGCAGGTCACAAATCTTTTATAGAGACGTTTCACGTCAGATGAGGTAATCATACCTCATGTCAACCCATTATCGTCCCGCTGCTGGACACAGGTCTCCACTCAGGGTAAGAGATTTAGGCCATAGTCTGGTGGACTATGGCCTAAATCTGGTCTAACGCTGGCCAAGTAATTAATAGACAAGTAAGCAACATGCTTAGAAAATTTTGTTAATGTGATTTTTACTCCACCATGCTGGCCAAGTGTTAATTAATAGACATGTAAGCAACATGCTTAGAAAATTTTGTTATTGTGATTTGGAATAGGTACAATATGCGCTACATTTTACGGGTTGTGGAAATTCGACAGAGTTTGATCACCTGATCATTTAAAATCACCCTGTAACTCAATCGGCCCCTTTCATTCGAGCATATTTTCATAAATGCAAACATTCAGAAAGAATTTCCTTCGAAAGCTCATAAATATTTCCCACTTTTACTACTTCCAACGCGCCATCTCAAATGAATGTACCTCTTATTTTTCGACGGTAGAGTTCAAAATATTTTCATCGGGAAAACTCATAAGCGCGTTTTAAAACGAAGAGCGCGGAAGGCAAATTAAAGATTAATCCGATTCTCCAATAAATATCGGAACGAATTCGGTTCCAAATTGGAAACGAAGAATTGAAACTTATTTGGGATCCATTTTGTAGATGAGGTGTTTTTTCTCTTGGATGAGTTATGGGAACAGAGGAATTGACCACGTGTTTCACTGGGGGTTGTTCAACGGTTCATTGAATCTGAACAAGCATACGAAGATAATATAAGGTATAAAGTTACCTTTGCAGATATCATTAAACAAAACCATTATTTATTTAAATATTTATTATATTGTAATCCTGTTCGTAGTTCTACACCGGGGTCTTTTTCCTACACCTATTTCTGCGTTATAAGAGCAGTAGGTATAAAAACCTACTGTGTTTTTGTTTGAAGGCTTTGGTAGGAGAGATATATCCAAGGAACGATCCGAGAGACATATTTACAATTACATACCAAAAAATGTACTGCAAGCTCGTTTGCTATTTCCATATTACAAAAGAAGATGCTCTCTTTAGTTCAGACACGTCCCTCAGCGTCCACTTCCGACTGCCCAGTTATCGACGCTAACGGCTTCAGAGGTTTTTCTAAAGGATTATTTTTATAGCCAGCTCTTGCAAATGAAGAAAAATAGCAGTTTTTTAATACGCTAAATGCCTCTGTCCTAATTGAAGTGGTATCATAAGTACAGATTTTGTATCGAAAAGTTATTTTCCTAGAAAGCTTTTGTCGAAATTGATTTTACTGACTATTTGATTTCGCAAACAGATTAGAAGAAGGTAATATTCCTATTATTGTCACTAATAACATTTGACTACTTTCTTTTGAAAATATTTTTTATGTTCATGAAAGAAAAATTTAAAACCTGCGGGTTTCTTTAAACTGGATGCCATGTTCCATCGGTTACCATAAGAATGTTATGTTTTCATATAATTAAAAGTAAGGTATTTGCAATAGACTGCGTTTTATCACCGATTTCTGTTTATGTTTCCTCGTAACTATGTATGTGCTAATATTAACACATCTTTGAAATAGGATTTTAAATATTAATACAGCTTAACATGACATTAAATAGTTTGTAATTGAAAGTTATCAAAAAACCTCTACATTATCACATTTAAGGTTTATTTCACTAATCCATCATCAGCCTTTTGATGTCCACTCCTGAACATAGGCCTCCTCTAAATGGCGTCACTCCAATTAATAATATTTCACTAATATTGGTACCTAATTCTAGAAACTTTATTTACGACTAATACATTCGGAGTATTACTATTATTAGCTAATGCGCTTAGTGTTGAGGTAATAATTTAAAACAGCGCCAATGTATCACGAAAAAGCATATTATCATTAAAACGTAGCAGTTGAACGTTTTCCAAGCTAACCACAAGTGCGGCGCCGGCAAGACGCGCGGCTCGAACGCTCGTAAATCGCAATTTGTCGACGAGAGCCTAGTACATGCGTTTTAGCTTCTTGTGTGCGCTCGGCTTTACAATGTATAGATAGAGCAAGATTTGGTAATCCTGGCGTAGCGCTATGAGTGTAGAGCGTTGGGTTCTTAAAGCTCTACACTCAGCTCTACAATGTTATTCTCTCCTGTGTCGTGGGTACTAAAGATAAACACAAAAATTGTTACACACAGACTATTACTACTATTATTAGTATCATCCCTAATCAGATAGACAAAATTTTAGTTTGTGATATGAGTTTGGATGTTGGACTTTAAACAAATCGAAATTTAAGTCTACTTAGAAATACAATCATCCGTTAACGATGATTGTGTAGTAAAGTCATTTTGTGAAAACTGATGGTGCCAACCCATTATTGTCCCACTGCTGGGCACGGGTCTTCTCTCAGAATGAGAGAGTTTTAGGCCATAGTCCACCGCGCTGGCCAAGTGTGAATTAAGTAAAAACTGATGTTTTTTGCCAACTCTATTCTTTCTTAAGTCTATGTGATTGGCTTTTAACACATCCGGGTACAAATCGCATTTCTGAGAGTTACAATATTGCTAATCGGGTCGACACCACCCTCACTTACCTCCCTTCAGTAAAGTCTAAGAGAATATATCCAAATTCTGCTAAGTGCAGTCCGTACTTACTTAATAATATTGAAAGTATCGAAGTTGTTTCAAAAGGTACATTTATTGACCTGGACTTCAACCAGGACCTTCAGTTTAGACAATCTTTTATATGAATACTAGTTGACCCGGCGATCTTCGTTCCGTCTAAAAGTCAAAAATCGAAAATTACCAGTGTTTCCCTATTATATATTATACTTAAAAACCATTCTCTTTAATCACTATCTATTAAAAAAAATGCATTAAAATCCGTAGCGTAGTTTTAAAGATCTAAGCGTACTTAGGGACAGACAGCGAGTTGCGACTTTGTTTTATACTATGTAGTGATAAAACTCTCAAAAATCGGTACTTAATTAATCTATATATAACATAAAGCAAGTTAATAATCGATAAATACAATAATTTCATATCCTTGTTAATAAAGTACCTACAAACCGTGAATTGCTCTACAATACAAGAGGCCAATGAAACAATGTGTAAATGATAATATTTATATCAATGATAAATAATTTATGATATGCATGTTACTTTGTTTGGCAATATAAAGGTCAACATACAAAAACATGATCTTATCATAAACATGACATGTCAGAGTCAACATTTAATGATATTTAGGTTTTTTTCTTTCTATTCCATCCATCTATCCATCAGCCCTTTGAGGTCCATTGCTGGACATATGCCTCCCCTAAATGCCACTCCAACCGGTCCTGTGCTCTCTGAATCAAACGATTTCCCGCTGTCTTCTTCAACTCATCGGTCGACCTGTGCTCCTTTTGCATTTTTTAAACATTTCTTTCTATAATTATAATTACTCATAAATATTTCTGCCTAATAACAACAGTAGGTACGTAGTCTGGAATGTACTCTGTCGTAGTAAGGTTTAAAGATTTGGTAAGGGAGCAACATCAAAACTAGGGGTTCCAGCTATTCTCCAGAAACAAGCAATGCATCTGTGGCCGACACATGTCCAATGGTCTTATCATCAGGTAGACTACATTGTAATATATAGTAGATAATTTCGTTATGCGGATTTTTAACTTCTTTATTGCTGATACTAGCTGAAACCCGCAGCTTCGCCCGCGTTAAAAAAATGGATGTATCGATTGTCAGCTTGGCCCGTGTTAATAAATCGATGTATGGATTGTCCTGTGGGAATAATATATTTTCCAACAGTAAAAAGTAGCCTATATGTTAATTTAGAATGTTAACTAACTTCCAAACAAAATTTTATGAAAATCGCTTCAGTCGTTTAGACGTGAAGAAGTAACAAACACACACAAACTTACGCCTTTATAATATTAGTATGAAGTATGATTTTGACCATAGCATGCTCATTTACTATTCCTATGCCTACTATAAAAATGAAATTGAACAATTCGGTAGTAGACCATGAACTTAGTCTAATCATTATTGTACTTAACGGGTACTCACGATATATGGTTTATGAATTCTTATAGAATTATTTTTGCCGATATTTCGACCCAGTTCCATAAACCGCCTATGGTGAGTACCCGTTAAGTATTATAATGTATCAATTCGGCGATAATACTAGTCTAAAATCATATATTATTAGTCTAATCAATATTTCCCTATAACATAAATTGTGATTTCCATTCCACTTTGCGCGTAAAAAAACATGAACAGTAACAAACTGCTCCAAGACACAAATTGAATTTATACGTTTCCGTTAGTGGTCGCCAAAGTGTTAACTAATGGGGGGATTTACGGAGTCTCGGTAATGTGTTGGTGCAGATTTATACATGGAGATATGGGACGCGGGAGTGCGATGGAGATTTTTTAAAGAATATTCGTCGTCGTCAAAGATATCTTATTAATATTTTAAATGTAAAAGTGTGATTGTTACTCTTTCACGGAAAAACTAAGGATTGCAAGAAACTCCCGAAAATACGAACATATTTTTGTTATTTACGCAAAATGTAATTTTCTTTAGGTCTCTTTTATTTTCACCGTGCAAAATATTTTAGAACAAATCGGTATAAAATTTTTCTCCCCATGTTTGCTCTATGGCTCTACTACCATTAATACAATTCGTATATAGTTGAAGTACCTTTTTCCCACAGCATCGCCCATTTTGATCAGGTTTACCATAATATTGATAGTATAGATCCAAGTCATAAACTTTGTTTTTTTTATTTGACTGAAGTAGCAAACGAGCATGTAGTCCACCTGATGGTAGGTAAGTGGTCACTGCCGCCCATTGACATCTGTAATCAACTTCATACAGAAAATGGATTCCATCTGAAGTCAATTACAGATGCGTTGCTGCCCCCGACGACTATGATGGTCGCCTCATGTGGCAGTGTGCCGAAACCCACACCCTTCCATTGACACGCAAAAAATGCTTCACGCTAATAATAGGTGTGGCGGTGGTACTTCCCCAGTCGAACTACACTGGTTCTACCACCTTCAAAAGTTGTCCATTTTGACTCCTGGTCCATCGGTAACAAACAATTGAATCACTGTCAATGGCGGTCACCGCGACCACTTTGCCTAATTAGTCAGTAGGTTTCTTGTTACAAACAGAATAGGTAATGCAGAGTTAAGTAATTGTTTGTTTTCAAAAAACCCAATAACGTTTCATTGAAAATATTTAATAATAATAATAATAATAGTAATCGTTTATTGCCTTTTTAAATTATAAAAAAAAACACAAATAAATAACTTAAAAATACCGTTAGGCAAAGGGACGTGACTCAGCTTTTGCTGACAAAGATTATATCTTGTGCAGCGCTGATTTTCAGTCACCCCCTTCCCCCTAAGGTGTTGTGCGGGAGGAAGAGTCATGGGTTCCCCAATTACCGTTCAGCTGCGTAAAAATCTTTACAAGATAAACAAGTAGGACTAACATAATTTTTTTTAAATTTTTACGGAATCACTTTGTAAGATTTTATGAAGAAAATATGCTGTACTGAATAAATCATGCTCTACTGATCTAAAATAAAAGAAAATCATTCCTATACTAATGCTTAAGAAGGCTTAGTTCCATAATAAAATCTTTCCCAGTTGCAGGTCATGTCTGTCAGTGACTTTTTGGAATAAAACTTATTGTTTTCTTGTCATGAAATTGATTTTTTATTTACAGAACCTTATTTATCCTTAGACATGCATTACGAGTAGTATTCATATTTTTTACATCACTTACGATAATTTACTGTATATTATAGAGTAACCAGTGAGCTAATGTTGTCATATCGCAATGAGGGGTAAGAGAGTAAAAATTTATATTAGGTATCTGCGTATAATTATGAATAGGAAATGAAGAATATAAAAAAAGAAATTAAAATAATAAGTCGGGAGGACTTAAGCGCCAACTAATGGATCAAAATGTGTACTATCTATCACGTTAGGCTTCATGAATTTTATTGTCCCAGTCATATAATTACATTAAAATCGGAGGAAATATTTGGGAGACCAGAGATACAAATGTACCTTTTTTTTGAGCCACGCAGGATTATGTGGGATTTGTACCGCACTAAAACCCCCCCGGTGGCCGTCCTCGGCGCTATAAAGTGGACCCCGGGACCTCCACACGACCGCCGCCGGAATCCTCTGATCCGCCCCGTCTAGTCTTTACGTCGGTATGCTGCCACACATACCGATTTCCTTCCCGGGATCGCCTGACTAAACGGTTCGAGCTCCCTCTCTAGCCGCCCGCAACCCCGGAAGCCCCTGTTAGTCGCCTATTACGACAGGCAGGGGATGCCGTAGCCTTATTCTGGTCCCGGAACTACATGGCGAAAATGTACCTAATCACTTATTACATTGTACCTTAGTAAAATTCCAACAAAACCACACAAGGAAACACTTAACGCCGCACACAGGTAGAGCCGTTCAAATGAAGAAACTCCCTAATTATCCCGCACCCAACCGGGGTTTGCTTGTAAACGATAAACACGCTCGCAGGTGCGCGGGGTATTGGAAAACTTGCGGGATTAACGTGCGGGATCGCGGCTAGGGGTGGGAACTGTCGATAGACATTTGTTATGAATTTGGTGAGCCGTAATGCAGGGCTCGGTCTGTCATAGAATTAAATTTTATTTTCTTATGTATATCTATGTGCTTGTTACATGTCCAACTTAATCTGTCACTGCAGTTTCGGTAATAACTAATAAATATTAACAAATTCTCTGTAGGTATTATGTCAGGTAATAAGATTTATGAGGGCAACGTACAAAATTGAAAAGCACTTGTATTGTCTACAGTAATTTGAATATCTCGTTAAGCTATAGTGGATCGATCACGCTTTAAATTGTTGTAAGATCAATGAACGATATTACTTATATTATAATTACGATATTATTTTAATCGTATAATTCGTATTCAACTTGGTACATAAATATATATATATATATATATATATATATATATATATATATATATATATATATATATATATATATATATATATTATGTATATATATATACATAATATATATATATATATATATATATATATATATATATATATTATGTATATATATATACATATATTATGTATATATATATACATAAAATACTATCATACTGCGTTAAAACGATTTGACTTTTATTTTCAAAAGATGGCACACTTTTTTGCAAATAGACGGCTATGTTTAGCTGGGAGCAATCTTATGTTCCACGGCTGTGTCAGAGTTTCTTCCTACAATTGCGGGCAACCAGTATACCCTTTTATACCGCTTCAATGCCATCCACTGAAAATCAGGAATTATTTAAATTTAAATCGATATATTACCCACATCACTACGCAGAAGCGGTGGAAGCAAATAGCTAAACATTTATTTCATAGAATCGAATAATTGCATCGGCGTCCGGAGGTATGTTCTGGATTAAAACGATAAATTGTGCCCAAGAAACGATCAGCTTGCGAATTAAAAAACTTTCAACTGTTTATTATTTATGGACGATTATTAATAATTTTCAGTTTTTGGTAATATAGAGCTTAATTCAGACTGAAAAAAATGGAGGTAATTTAATATTAAATTAGTCGGCGCGCAAAATGAAATTCTATTGGAAGAAAACATATAGCCTACCAGCTGCCTCACTGCCGCTCATGGACAAGTGCAAGAAACTTCATATAGAACACATTCTATCCGAAGTCGAACATAGTCGTTGCTGCTCCTGATGATGATTGTCTCTTTTATATTACGGCTTGCTTTTATAAGTATAAAAGCAAGCCGTAATATAAAAGATAGTCACACTTATTACTAGCATGAAGCGATTCGTAAATAAAAGCGAAGCGTAATAAGCGTAAAAGCGAAGCGTAATATAAAAGATAGTCACACTTATTACTAGCATGAAGCGATTCTTTCGTTTTGGTGGCTGGCTCACTTTTACATGACACGACCATTAGTCCTCACAAGTGGCAACGCATCTGTGATTGACTTCAGATAGAACCTCTGTTCTATATGAAGTTGCTTACCGATGTCCTTTGGTGGCAGTGACCATTTACCATCGCCAGACATGCAGCATGCATTTGTAACTTCAATCGGATACAAAAAGGAACTCAATGTTATAATCACCGCGTGAAGGAACATACCAATATTACTTGATGTTTTTGTAAATTAATTAGTGCGTTGAGATAACTGATGATAAGATTCGGTCCTTAGCCAGATTTTAAGATACTCAATATAAAGTGCCACAAAATAATAATTGTTTAATCGATATACTGAAGTAGGTCACTGATTAATTATTGGTAATTCCGTGTAATTCTATATAATTGGAGCCCTAAAACAAATTTGCGTCAAGTCTATTTTTGCTACTTACTATTAGTATACATAATAATATGTAGTTACGTAGTAGCAGAATAAAAGGAGTAGTAGGATTAAATCTCCAAAATTCTAAAGCCCTTGTTACTAGTTTAAGTGTAAAATTTTCTCGTTCGTCGTAACGTTTTTCACGTTAATAACTTTACAATGTACTTTGCGAAAACGTTAACAGTGATTGTTTAGAGCAAACGTAATAAACTCGTGCTGAGGACACATGAAAGCTCAAAAGAACTCGTGTATCGGTTGACGATAAAGTCTATCGGGTGATTTTACTGTGATAGATTGTGCCTTATGATTACTGTATAATTAATAAAGATACAAGAAAAGGTTATAACCTTTCCTTTTATGACGTATTTTCAACCCTTCAGATACAATCCTCGGTAGTATAGTGGTGAGTATGCTCGCCTGTCACGCGGGAGACCGGGGTTCGATTCCCCGCCGGGGAGGCTTTTTATTAGCATTTTTATTTTATTTTTATCCTTATTTCGTCGTTTATTATTTGTATTATGTAAAAAAAAAGATTTTGATTGGATTCTAGGAATAGTAGTTATTTTGTCGTTTCATTAAGGCTTCAGGGGTAGTAAAGTATTTCGTAAGACGATTTTTTCGTAGATACATGATGGCAACCATCATTGTTAAATTAGTGCTGCTACTTTTATTTTTATTTTATAAGAGTAGCAAACGGGCTCGCATCACATCTAGATTTAAGTGGCCACTGATCATGGAGCGAACCACTGATTCATTTGTGATGGTTCTTATAAGAAAAATGAATAATTTTTAGCATCCTACGAGAAAATAGAGTAAGTGTGAACACGTGGTGTAGATCAAATAAGATCAGTACTGGAAATTCAGTAACCAGAACTCTTAAAACTAGACATGTAGAGCATTAAATTAATACGATTGAAGTAGTCGCCTTAAAAACTAATAACAATACCTTGACAAATGCTGCATGTTTGACCAACCACAAATACTACTAAACTGATTTTGAATACAGATTACCTGCTGAAAGTGGCCAATATTACTTGCCCATTGCATTGCAGGCTGAATTTAAATGAAAAACATAGATTTAGCTAAAAGTAAACTTATTTCTAGCGTGAAGCAGTTCTTGCGTTTCGATGGAAGGGAGTGGTTGCCGGCACACTTTCACATGAGTCGACCATCATAGTCCTCAGGAGTAGCAACGCATCAGTGATTGACTTCAGATGGAACCCATGATCTATATGAAGTTGATTATAGATGTCCATGGGCAGCAGTGACCACTTACCATCAAATGACTGCATGCTCGTTTACTACTTCAGTCAGATAAAAAAAAAGTTCTAATCAGAGTCGCATAAAGTAATTACTTTAGAGATTCAACACAACTTGCGTACTTGTCACGGTTTTTTCAAATGACATATAGTAAAGAAATGTCTCCCTTTATAAACTGATAGTTACGCTAATCCAATGTTTCGGTTAAACCGAGTTTAACCGAGCGAGAGGATGCGCCTGACGTGACACAAGTACCCTCCTTTTAACTTGACTCGCTTTTTATCCGCTCGCCAAAGATGTACAGATGCAACTATTATACAGAGCATCGAATTGGTAAAAACATAATATTGACGTTATTGAAGTGAAACTTATTTATCGGGGTTGTTGAAGTGAAACTTCTTTATCGGGGTTGGAAAAAATTTAGTGTAAGATTTTTTCGTTACGCGCCATCTTTTTCTGTTACGCGCCATCTTTTTTTTTCCGTTACGCGCCATCTTTTTCTTATCCCTACCACGCGTGATATTAGATAGATTATTATAGATTAGATTATTAGATAAAGTTTAATAAAAGCTTTTTATTAAACTTTATCTAATTTACTATATTCAACCAATTTCTGTAAAGTTGCATATAGTAAATTATTTTTTGAAAAATAACGTCATAAAGAAGTTTCACTTCTTACGAGTGTACGCTAGTACAAGCACACATTTTTTTATTTTTTTACATAAGTGCATTGTTATTATTATTACTATTTACTCGAGTCTGGAATGGATAAGTGTAACTCAACACTCAATGGTTGACATACACAATGGATCTCGAGAGTAGCTTTGCGTTTCTGATTGATTTCAGATAGAACCCTTGTTGTCTATCACTTCGTGCAAATACTCGTACCTACATAATATGTGCGTCAGTGAGTACCTACTTAGCGTGAGGTCGCCAGCATGATCGTTTGATTCTTCAATTTTATATAAAAAAATACTCGGACTTCTGACTTTTATTAACCGACTTCCCAAAGGAAAGAGGTTATCTATTCGTCACGTATATTTTTTTTATTTTTTTTTATTTTATTTTTTTTTTTTTATGTATGCTCGGGCGAAATGGCTAGAAATCGTCGACCTACCGACACGATTCATACGACATTGTATGCGGCTAGTTTCACAGGCAGTCCCATATTGAGGAAAATGAAAACCTTTCGGCGGTTTTCCCGGAAAATTGGAAAATGTCGGTTTCTTAAAATCTTAAATAACTTGGGTGTTTCTAAACCGATTTCCATTTTCTTTCTTTCATTTCATAGGAAATTTTGTCACGCAACTTTTTCCCTTGGACATGGGTATACTGTGATGCTTAACTCTTTGAGTTATGGGGTGGAAACCACCACCACTCCTCAAGTTTTTTAGATAATTTGAGATAACTCGGCTTCTGCCGATTCGATTCTTATGAAACTTGGAATATGTATTATATATCTATGCTTATATAGGTTGACGAAAAATTTGACCTGCAACTCTTCGATCCTGATGATGCAGGGTTACAGCTATCCTAAACTATAACATTAGCTATTTGATGCTTACATATATGTAATAAGACTACTAAGCAGAGACATGTGATGAAAAATTTGACCTTCCACTCCTCAATCCTGATGATGCAGGGGTGCCTCAAGCCTAAACCATAGGGGTTGACCATTTGGTGCTTATGGGTATGTAATAACAATACTAAGCAAAGACATATCATAAAAAAATTGACCTTCAACTCCTCAACCCTGATGATGCAGGGTGCTGTAAGTCCAAACCGTAGGAGATGGCCATTTGGTGCTTACGGATATATAAAAAGATAGCTAGGCAAAGATGTACGATGACAAATTTGATCTTCAATTCTTCAACCCTGATGATGCAGGGGTACTGCAGGCCTGAACCATAAAAGTTAGACATTTGTTGCTCACGGATTTGTAATAACATTGCTAAGCAAAGGTGTACGACGAAAAATTGGACCTTCAACTCCTCGATCCTGATGATGCAGGGGTATTGAATGCCTAAGCCATAAAACTTAGCTATTTCATGCTCACGCATTTAAAATGAGATTAAACAGATTAAAGGTAGAACATTAGACTAATGGTTGTATACAGTGAAAAATTGGACCTTCAACTCCTCAACTCTGATGATGCTGGGGTGCTTCAAGCTTAAACTATAGGCGTTGGCCACATGGTGTTTAGGTATATCTGATAAGATTACTAAGCAAAGATAAAAACGAAAAATTTGACCTTCAACTCCTCAACTCTGATGATACAGGGGTACTTCAAGCTTAAACTATAGGTATTGGCCATTTGATGCTTATGGGTATGTGATATATTTACAAAGCAAAGACGTATGATATAAAAATTTACCTTGAACTCCTCAACCCTGATGATGCAAGGTACTGCAAGCCCAAGCCATAGAAGTTGGCCATCTGTTACTTACGTATATGTAATGAGATTACTAGGCAAAGATATAACATGATAGTTTTGACCTTCAACTCTTCAGTCCTGATGATGCACGGGTACTTCAGGCTTAAAGCATAGGCGTTGTCCATTTGATACTTATGGAAATGTAATATATTAACAAAGCAAAGACGTATGTTAAGAAAATTGACCTTCAACTCCTCGACCCTTATGATGCAGGGTACTGTAAGCCCAAGCCATAGAAGTTGGCTATTTAGTGCTTAAGGATTTATTGAAGAAATGCTAAGAAGAGATGACTTATGAAAACCGTTATCTTTAATTGGGCTTTTATTCAGTGGTACTGCCTATGTAACCCACAGGTGATAGTAATATGGCCCTTATGAATATATTAGGAGTTACGTAAACAGAGGCAACGATTAATAAAGTTACCTTCACCTCTTTAAACCTAATAATATAGGTATACAGCCTGCCTAAACTATGTGTGCTTGGTAATTATTGTTCGCAATACAAACAATGAGTTCCGGAAAGGACATAATTATGATCACAAATTCCATTTTGAATACAATTACCTGGACGATGCAGGAGTACTGCCAACCGCGCCCTGCTCGCGGTTGCGCTCAGTTTACATGCACTGTGACAGTAATGTAAGATATCGCTTAGGCTTTTGTTTGACTTGTCATTTAAGGTTGATTTTAAAGTACTGTTTCCATTTATGCAATCTTATGGATACTATGTATTACACGGTCTCGTATAACTGATCGAAGTGTCTAGTCGTCCGGTAATCGGATGAACAAAATAAATTAATCGTCCGCTAAATGGTAAATTCGTAATAAAAATGGTCTATATATTAAACATACTTATTATCCTCGTAATAAAAAACGTATTGAAACTGGTGAGTTAAATCATATTAGGTACTGAGATTAATAAATTGTGTAAAGCTATGGGTACACCTGATGTAGTGAATAACGACCATGCTGCCCGAACTTAAATTGGTTTTGATGGTATTGGTTTTCCAACTAAGGATAGTCAAAATTATTTTTATCAGTATCAGTTGAATTATACTCTTAGTTATAAGGTTTATATTACTTTTTCTACTTTAAATATTGATAATTATACGTCTATTCTTTAAATAAATGTTTACTCAGAAAAAGTTGTTTTATTCGGTTAGGTTAGGTTCGAACAGATTTTTCCAATTCAGAATCTAAGGGAGGGGGCGCGGTAGCGCCCCCGACCGGTTGTGTCAAAGAAGTCTATTTTTAGATGATGACGTCAGCACATAATTTTATTCATCCGAAAATCGGACGAATAATTAATTTTATTCATCCGGTTAGCGGACGACTAGCAACAGCCATAACTGATTTTATCGTGACTGAAAAGCGTGAAAAAAAATTTTTAAACAAAAAATACAACCGACTTCCATGCCACATAAAAGTAAAAAATAATTTAAATACATGTTGGTTTAGAGCAAACACAGTACTTAGTACATTTTAAAGTACTGTTTCCATTTATGCAATCTTATGGATACTATGTATTACACGGTCTCGTATAACTGATCGAAGTGTCTAGTCGTCCGGTAATCGGATGAACAAAATAAATTAATCGTCCGCTAAATGGTAAATTCGTAATAAAAATGGTCTATATATTAAACATACTTATTATCCTCGTAATAAAAAACGTATTGAAACTGGTGAGTTAAATCATATTAGGTACTGAGATTAATAAATTGTGTAAAGCTATGGGTACACCTGATGTAGTGAATAACGACCATGCTGCCCGAACTTAAATTGGTTTTGATGGTATTGGTTTTCCAACTAAGGATAGTCAAAATTATTTTTATCAGTATCAGTTGAATTATACTCTAAGTTATAAGGTTTATATTACTTTTTCTACTTTAAATATTGATAATTATACGTCTATTCTTTAAATAAATGTTTACTCAGAAAAAGTTGTTTTATTCGGTTAGGTTAGGTTCGAACAGATTTTTCCAATTCAGAATCTAAGGGAGGGGGCGCGGTAGCGCCCCCGACCGGTTGTGTCAAAGAAGTCTATTTTTAGATGATGACGTCAGCACATAATTTTATTCATCCGAAAATCGGACGAATAATTAATTTTATTCATCCGGTTAGCGGACGACTAGCAACAGCCATAACTGATTTTATCGTGACTGAAAAGCGTGAAAAAAAATTTTTAAACAAAAAATACAACCGACTTCCATGCCACATAAAAGTAAAAAATAATTTAAATACATGTTGGTTTAGAGCAAACACAGTACTTAGTACATAGTCCCGAAGTCGGCGCTCACCATATTTTGCTGGATCATGACGAAACTACATGTATCTTATATGAGCGCCGACTTCGGGACTATGTACTAAGTACTGTGTTTGCTCTAAACCAACATGTATTTAAATTATTTTTTACTTTTATGTGGCATGGAAGTCGGTTGTATTTTTTGTTTAAAAATTTTTTTTGACGATCCTTTCCGGTGGCTGGTCAGACAGTTTAAGCATCCACTTTTGCCTACATCCTGGAAATCCCGTTTTATGACAGACAGGGGATACCATAGCACTATTCTGTTCCCGAGACTACAGGAACAAAGTTGATCTCCATCCATCCATCAGCCCCTTGATGTCCACTGTTGGACATAGGCCTCCCCTAAATGGCGCCACTCCAACCGGTCTTGTGCCCTCTGAATCCAACGGTTTCCCGCTGTCTTCTTCAGGTCATCATTCCAGCTGGTAGGGCGGCGACCTGTACTCATCACTGGCAACATTAAAGGGTTATGCCAGCAGTCACCGCGCCTGGCAAGCGTGTTGGCAACCGAAGTGAATGTTGGAATTTCACAGGAGATGCTGCTGCCCATCTCCTGGATGATTTTATCCCTTAGTCGCCTCTTACGACATCCACGGGATAAGAGGGAGTGGTGCTATTCAAGACCGACACCACACAGCCACCAGCACAAAGTTGACCTACTGTACACAAACTGATCTATGCCACAGTGTTCCAAATAATAGAATTAGGGCCCTCCGCCATTGAGCGAGGGGCATCGTTGATTTAATTCCAGTTTGTTTAGCGACATCGGGGCTCGATTTGATTTACCGCCATTCTCTTGATTAAAACTTGATAGCTCAGAAAATATTCCGATTTACTGTGCGATTTGGTGAACGCTAATGTGGTTATGGAAGGGTTTAAATTAAATAGTGCTGTTTAAGAGATTAAGTTTACTTTGTTAAGGTTGCTTTACGAAATAATGTAAATTGTTGCTTTTAAATTAAATTGTTCAATTGTAAAAACAAACAGTAAAAAGAAAATATGTTAAAACTGTTAACACGACTTGTGATTCCAGGAAGGGAACATAAAACCAATGTTAAACTCTTCTGTATCATGGTTTGAAAGGTTTGAGAAATTCTTATCCAAAGTGTTGTAATTTGGTCCTTAAGGGTAGCAATGCATCTGTGACCAACGCTTCAAGGCTCATCTTATATGGATTAAGCATTATGATTCTTGTTTATTAATTCTACGTTAGAAAACGATGAAAAAGATCTTAACAATGTATACGTAAGTACAATAAAAGTATGAAAAAGTTTAAGGGTAGGTGAATCCTAAAACACTTATCTAAAATATAGGTAAGTACTCTTGCCTTAACCTTAACCAATACGTCGTATAAGGCAGACATTGGCAAAAGTTCTGTTATTGCTGGGTGTTTGAATTTTTTTTTTAAGTTAGTAGAACCAGTGTAGTTCGACCGGGGATGTACCACCGCCACACCTATTTCTAGCGTGAAGCATTTCTTGCGTTTTGATGAAAGGGTGTGGTTGCCGGCACACTTTTAAATGAGGCGACCATCGTAGTCCTCGGGAGTAGCAACGCATCTGTGATTGACTTCAGATGGAACCCATGTTCTGTATAAAGTTGATTACAGATATCCATGGGCGGCAGTGGCCACTTACCATCAGGTGGACTGCATGCTCGTTTGCTACTTCAATCGGATGAAAAAAATCTTAGAAGGCAGCTACTGTAAATTCTAGTAGAAGTGTACAAGTTCCCTGTAGCAGTAATTTTATCATAATTTAAATACGAATGTAACTTATATTCCTATGAATATAAGTTATGTCATACAGCGTAGTCTATGCAAAACTCATACAAACATAGTATTTAAATTATATATATTTCTTTATATATATGAAAAATAGAAAAATGTAATTTCTTTAAGAAATGTATTCTACTATTAGTCATTATTAGTGACAAACGATTTTTAAGTTTCATAGTAAAGTTTCAAGCGCATAACTAAATGCCCTGAAAGCGTAAGTTCAGAAAGTTTCATGCGGAGAGCAGCACGTCCGACCGGCACCGCGTCTGGAGATCGTCTGAGCGCAACAAAAACACGTGGAGAACTCTACTTAATGGGCGGGGCAGAGACACTTCATCCACCAATCAAATTACCCTATTTCCATTCCCTCTTGCTCTAACAGCACCTCTCTCTCTAATACGTAGATTACCGATTCTTCATATCAGTGGGTTGATTTTTTTATTGTCTCCAAGTTGGTACAGCCATTGTGGCGTATAGTCCATTATAGATGTTACTTATCTAACTTTTATTGCTATATGTGGTTTTATTCTGAGACAATTGTGTTTTATTCTTATTCTTCAAATAGCCACTACATTTTTGTTTTTCATTTCTCATATATTGTTGGTATGGGGTAATATATCAACAGAACTTAACTCGTAAATATATTTATGGTTTTTTGCATGCTCTTACATATTTATAGAAAGAGAGCTTCATTTATTTGTGAATATAGGTACGTATTGTTATGCTAATTTTGAACTCTACATTAAATTGAATTTATCTTAATTTTTGTTAATTATTTAAGACGTCATTTTGCTATATGAAACAACTTTTTATTTTACTCAGCTGAATACAGCTTATTTTAATTAGGTAAATATAATTTATCTTATAGACGTGACGTGATATGCTAGGTTTTTTTTCTTACCTCTAAATGAAAAAATAATGACCATTATCTTGGATGTGTTAAGATTCATCTTATTAATAGTTAGAGATTAGAATAATAATAAAATTGTTAAAACAAATTCATTTTAAAGCTGAACTTATGAAAATAACGCTTATTTTTATTACTACGCTAATGTGAATCAATATTAAATTTGTAAAGAACTTCTTCAATAACACAATTAATTCAATTTAAACCCAACGTTTATCTGCCATAAATTTCTGCTTGATACAATATGTACAAATATAATATCAGCTTATAAAAATCAACGTAGGTATAACATTATATACAAATACTATATCAGCTTATAAAAATCTACTTATAACATTATATACAAATACAATATCAGCTTATAAAAATCAACGTAGGTATAACATTATATACAAATACTATATCAGCTTATAAAAATCTACTTATAACATTATATACAAATACAATATCAGCTTATAAATATCTGTTTATAAAATTACGTACAAATTGAGCGATGTATAATGCATCCCCGTGGTAAAGGTGTCGCCCTAATTGTACCCTTGAATGACTGTAACGCTCGTAAGGACGTGGGCCCACTGCGAGCGGCACGTACGGCGGAGGAAGTGAAGTTTATTGCGGTGTTTGCCTTAATAGTATACTTAGTTTTTAAACAGGTTGAGTCAGATTTGTAAAATTAGCATTGTAACCACTGGCAAACCTTTTTAATAAATAAATAAATATGCATATAAATTTCGTATTCATATATTAAATTATGATTACAAATAAGGAATATTTATTTATTTAGTTAACATTATAATATATATAACCCAAATTTACAATTTATTTACTAAAATTTACAATAATAAATAGAATAAATGAGCTAAACCGCTGACCCGTGGAAATGTACCCAAGACACTAGCAGCATTACCTCGCTGTATTGCTAAACTTATTTGTTGGCCGAGGTAAGCTCCAGCTCTCGCGTCACCGGAGGCGTCAATCAGGCGCGAAATTTAATATTAATTACAAATTAAAATATTTCACTATGTTTTGGATATTTTTATAAGATTGAAGTAGTAAGCTAACTGCCATTCATGAACATCTGTAAGCAAATTCACACAGAAGAAGAGTTATATTTGAAATCAATTACAGATGCGTCACGAATCGCACTTTTAAAGAGATAAAAGCGATGGTCGCCTCATGGTAAAAAAGGGTTTTAAGTTAACGAGAAAAAAGTATAAGAGTGTAAAAATGGTAACGTTTTCAAACTACTATTCTTATTTTTATGTTAATATGAAAACCCCTTTTAATAATATCAAAAAATCAAACGAGCATTAATGTCACTTGAAGGGGTTCATTGTCGCCCATGTCATAGGTAATTAATCCCAGACTTGTACGGACATTTAAGACGATTTTTTTTTTGATTTTTTGATTAATTGATTGTTGACAAGGTCAAAGGATGGAAAGTGTTAAAATAGATCAGTCTAAACTACTACAGTTAGAATCATGAAATTTAGAAAAAAACTTCGTCTTGCAATGTTTACTCCACTACCGAAAGATTTTTGATTATTCATTTCTTAAAATGTTTGTATCATAAAATCTACGCAGAAAACGTAGCGTGTCACAGCTAGTACATAAATGAGGTTATGTTTCCGCTAACACTGTAGCCATACCGTCGGTTTTGTTGAACGCAGCATTGTGCTACATCCGGCCGCCAACAATGAAGCTTTTTACCCCATTATATTATTATAGGGATAATTAATTTGACTTCCATCACCCGCCGATGCGTTGTGAGTATCCGATACTCGTTATATTTTGGTTATATAAGTTTTTAGTTGTTTTTTATAAATATTGCTTGTATAGATATATACACTGAAACATCACATGTAACACAACATTTTTTATAACAATATTTGAGCGTGCTAAAGATTTCTTAAAGAATATTTTAATATTTTTTATTTTCTTTAAGAATACTCTAAAAATGCATATACGTATTTATTTAATACATTACTTATTTACATGTCAACGTTATGATTGATAAATTAATAAAATAAGCGTAGGAAAATCTATGTATCAGTAAATTAGAGACAATTATTTAAGCACAAAAGACGAAAGAAAAGACAGTGTTTTTGTTTTAACACATTTAAATAAAATGTCAAGTGTGAATTTACAGCTATGTCAAAACAACGCCATTAAAATTCTAAGAGTTTTAGTGCATTCCCACATAACCCTGACGTAGAGCGTTGCTTTATGGGGTAGAGTCATATCTTTAAAATAAATTAATGCTGTGATTATCAAATCCAAAGCCGTTTATTGTTATATTTATGCTCCGCCATATTTATTAGGGGAAGAGGTTTTTAATTTCGGTTAATGTCCGCCATTAGAGATTAAAAAGGGCTTTAAAATTCAACTCCCTTTGTGCAGTATTTTGTCTATGGTTTGAGTTTTTTGTCTGTTTTTGGGTCGATACGTGAATACGCCGGATGCGGTCATAATTTTTAATTGGGTATTGGGTTTTTGATCATGTTCAATTCGTGATTTTTACATTTGATACGGTTATTGTAATTAATACAAGGGATTATGTCATCTCACATAGGTCAACATTTTATTTCTTTATAAGATCGTATTTTTTTGTGAATCAAGCAACGAAAATACAGGTAGTCTAATCAACTGAATAAAATATATTATTAATAATGTTGATTAACTTATACCTACTGAGTAGGTACTATATAGGTACATTTAAGAATTAAAAAATGATATCAATATCTCTTCAAATTTAAATTTGTTTATTTAATAAATATTTTAACATTAAATTAAAAGTGTGGAACAAAAAGGCGTATTTTACAACAGACACCTCATATGAGAAGGAATGTTTGATTTGGGTTCCCTGTGTAGGTACTTAGTCTTAAAAAATAATTAACAGTATTCCATCTCGAAAAGTTTCACTCATGTTTACTCCTAATAACAAATAGCCGTCTATAATTGTCACAATAATTATGACAAATAAAAATTCGTTAAATCGGCATTAGCACTAAAATGCACATTTAACTGTCTGCGAAATTGATAGCATTAAACTGACAATGCTGGAGCGTTGGACCCTCGCGCAGATGGTAATATCATGGGTGGTTTATTTCCGTACATCGAGTACCGCTGTCAATTAATAAAATATTTGTCACATAAATTATCCGGTGACAAATAACCGAGATCCTTCCGGTGCTTTGAGCGAAGCGTCGTAAAATAAACTGCTCCATACACTTCGGCCCTTATTCCACATACAATGGACGGTGCACGCGGGCCGAGGGGGGACGCACCGCAAAAACTGCACCGACTTAATTATAAAGAGACAAGAAACGCCATTAAATAGCGATTCGTTAAATCTACGCTCTCGTGTTAACACCACGTATCTTCTCTCCTTCTCGTTTACGTAGAAAACCGAGCGAGAGGTGAGTAGGTCTGAGCGTGTAGCGTCGAAGGGGCGGCGTCTCCGATATAAGGTTTAGATTGACTGGGCGTTCTCTATTCACGTTTTTTTGTTTGCGCCGGGCTTTACGGAGCTTTTCATTTGGTGTCGGGTCGCGGGCGCGGGCAGTCGCGTGACGGACGCATCTCTCGTCTGTAATCGACTGCGATGACAGTGTAACAAATCGGACAATGCTTTAATTCTTTGCCGATACGACGTATTGGTTATTTCGAACTAGAGACAATACCGCTTCTACTGACGTTTCGAAGGACGATGTTTTGAAGTTATCGGACGCTTTAAGTGTTTGCAGTGAACTGTAACTATGTCTGAGCTTCGCGGTTCCTCGCCCCTCTCGAGGGGTGTTCTTGACGGCGGCTTTGGAGCCCCGTTAGCGGCTTTGAGCTCTTTGGCAGAGGCACCTCCTCCGGCGCCGAATCCTCATGGGATAGACCACATATTGTCAAGGCCAGCGGTGGGAACGAACGTTGGAGCGGGTCTCCTGACTCCGAGGCTGTCTCTGGCAGCGGCGGCGGCCGGCATGGCCCACTATCTTCAACACAAGCCTCTATACTGGCCAGGCTTCCAAGGACTAGTCTCAAATCCCATGGCATGGAGAGACCGGCTACAATCAAGTGAGTAATTTTAATGTTTTTCATGATACATACTTGTTTTAATACAGGTCGAATCCACGTAGAGGCCGTACTACGCACGTGTAAAAGATTTCAACGCGCGTTAGATTCGAATTAAAATAAATAGCCTTAAATATATAATAAATGTTAACTTAATTTGTTGTTTTTGACATTGAATACTGCTTACGATGATACAAATTATACGCTATTTAATTATTTTCTTTCAATGTAATGGACTTAATTTATTTTAAATCGATTTTAATCTACTTATATTTATGTGATTTTGAACTGACTGACAGCAGATGACATATATTTGATTTATATCATTTGACTGTAAAGCTTCAAATTTGAACTTTCAAATTGATAAACAAATTTGACGCTTATTCCGTCGTTAACAAAGCTATGTTGAGATTGATTTAATTAAGGGGATTATATTAATATGATATTCAGTGATCAAATTAATTTAAATTAGATCATGTGTTAATAAATCTTCATTTCCATAATTCGTTTATAAATAAGTGATATATATTTAATTTATTACGGATGTTGAAGACATATAACGGTTTTATAGCTACTTGAATTAAATTATTGATATTAATTATAATTAGATACGTTTAAAATTTTGTTTATAACGGAAGATATAGGTATGGTTGTACGTAATACTTTTTTGGCAACATATTCGATTAAAAAATCAAATTAACTGCATATTTTGGCACTGATAATTTATTATTATCGTTAAGTAACTGATGACAGGTGATTAATGTGTGTTAAAAAGTCTTTCAGTTTATTTGCAATTTTAATATTAAACACTTTAAGTTTAATAATATTTACTAGCTACTTATTTATCATTTTAATTTCTAATAAGTGATGAAGGTAGGTCCGTTGTGGAAATTTCTATTCCTGCAAAATAACTCCAATGATTTAATACATTCTGGGTCTTATAATATATACCTAAATGGCAAAACATTATTCTTATTGTTTTTCAATATTTATTATACCTGTGAAGTGTGTTAATGCACAATCGGTTAGCTGGGTGGATTAAAGCATTCCCCTGATGGATCTGAAGAGATCCATGCCCAGTAGATTGAAAATTATAAGTTAATAATAATGATAAGATGTATATAATTTAACATAACTATACCTCCATTTAACATATATTTGAATGTACATATGACTACTCCACCAATTCGCACTTCGCCAGCGCGGTGGACTATGGCCTAAACTCTCTCATTCCGAGAGAAGACCCGTGCCCAGTAGTGGGACAGTAATGGGTTGACGACATGACTACTACTTCTTATAATTTAACTTTAACAACAAATAAATCTATACTACACTCAAATCTTTCATAAGAGTATTAAAATACAATTAATCTCATTACAAATGTACATATTAAAATAATTATACATAAAATGCTGATAGTAAAAATAGAAGTTATCTCATGTTGTAATATGTAAAGTTATAAATACAACCTATTTATTTAATTAATGTTGGTTATGTATGATAGAAGATGTATGATAGAAGTAAAATAAGACCTTACATAAAATATAACTAACTACTGTCTATACGTGTTTCATTGTCAACAATTTATTGTTTCTCTGCTGGACACGAGTTCTCTCGTGCTATCCAAGTGCAAATTAGTATTAGATAGAAGTACTTACAAATAAACAATAATCATTATTATTAAACGTAACGATTAAAATCACCTGCATATGAATACGGTATAATATGTATATATTTTGATTTACTCGCGCGTAAATAACCTATATTTACGCGTGAGTACTTAAAGTACCTTTACTAGGGTATTCAATAAGTGTGGCCTACTTCGGGCTCGTCTACTACGATAATGAGTATTCCGTGTGTTAATCTAGACCATAAATTATGTGCAAGCCAATTCAGCGAAATTCGACTGGTAGTTGTTGCTTGAAATAGCAACAATCACATATATGTACATCCTTAGTCTTACTAATTTACAATATTAACTAGTTTTTATTAGCGGCTTCACTCGCGCGGAGCCTAGATTTTCAAATTTTTGACAATCAATCATATTCGCAATTATTTTTGAAATATATTCTTTGTATTCTTTGTTTTTTCTAACACCTCTAAGAATATTATGTGTGCAAAGTTTCGCGATAATCGGTTGAGTAGTTTTGGCGTGAAAGCGTTACAAACAAACATACATCAACATTTATAATTAGTAAGGATAAGATTTAAGTTTTTCTTTATTGTCAAATAAAACAATATGACAAGATAAATAACAAATTAACAATAAGATGAATGTGCGCCGCGTGCCAAACCGGCGTACCTATCAGCGTCCGGCGGCGCGCGACCGACGGCCGCCCACACCGGGCCATTATCACTCACAACTAATTGCTACATTGTTAACGGCTGATACTCTTACAAATGTCTTGCAAATATATCAGCCTTTTAAAAGGAATCGAAATACTACACCTTCGTGTGTAAAGTGTCAGGAAAATCAAAAAACGTTTAAATTCTTACAAGCTGTCAAGTTTCAAATAGAAATAGTTGGCGAGACAGTTTTTTGAATTTGATAAACATTTTTGAAATCGTTGGAAGAATTAACTGAAAGGAATTTCAGGAAAAAAACACGTGTTAAAACATTTTGTAGAAAGAAACGAAATAAGGTTCTTGTGTGCGTTCGGGTTTTTAATTACTTTTACGCTTTATTTAATTAATTATATACAAAATAACTGGGCAGTGATAGCCTAAAAGTTGAAACTTGCACTCTCGATCGGGAGGTCCGAGGTTCAAACCCAGGCACGCACTAATGATTTTTCTAAAATTATGTGCGTATTAAAAATTAATTATTACTGCTTTTCGTGAAGGAAAACATCGTGAGGAAACCTACACACCCGAGAGATCTTTGCTTTGAAGACCCGTGCCTAGCAGTGGGAAAACAATGGGTTAACGAGATACAAAAAAAAACACAAATAATAACGCAATGCCTAGGTTAGATAAGAATAGTAAAAGGTATTTTCTTAATAAGCCGTTATGTCGTGACGTCACAGGTTGGATACTGCGGAAGATCAGCACTGGCTGTCTTCGGATGCTAACATAATGCTGAGCAATGTCCATTTTAGATTAAGATCCGGCTGCAAATATGTGTAGTTATCGTGTGCGTGCTGAAATCCACATTTTTACTCATATTTATGATTAGGAGAATAAAAATCTACCAGGTTGCCAATCAAAATGTGGCCGATAATATTTTTGATTAAATTATTATTATTTGATTTCGCGGGAAAAATTTCACTTATCAAATTTTTAAATAAAATATCGTTCACTTCACGGAAATAGGTATAAAGACTTTGAAAAATCGTAGTTGCCGTTGCGCACTTGGCCGCACCTCTTCGCAGCCAGGTTTAAGCAGGTATGATTTCGATATATTTATTCGTCCATAACGAATGTTTATTTTTTATACATCAAAATAAAGCTAATTTTTTTCTCATTATTATGATATACGGCAACCTAATTAAATCTGGCCGCAAGTTAGGGTTACTGGCTGTTAAAGATGGTAAATATTGAAGGTGAGTGAGAGGAAGCTAGCGCGTAACATCACCAGTCTAACAAGGATAGAGATTGCCAGCTGCACGACGTTTTAAAGCTATTGCGCAATACGGAATCACAAGATATTTTTTTTATTTTCCATACGCTTGAATGTTTAATTTATATTTAATAAATGATTGAGTACTCGAATAAAATAGAAAACTATTTCATACGGTACTTGCACAATATAATTTTCTTTACATAAGCAACCTTGGCTTTACTTTGGTCAATGTTGAGTTTTTGTTGTATATAAAATTTGTAGTTTTGAAAAGATGTCAATTCTTTTGGAGTATTTATTTCTTAGTCGTTCTTGCTATTGTTAGAACTGGTGATTGAGAACACTAGCATCTGACGTATGGGCAACAACTTTAAAATGTCATACAGCTGGCAATTGCTATCTTTGTTCGACTGGTGATGTTACGCGCTAGCTTCCTCTCACTCACCCTTCAATATTTACCATCTTTAACAGCCAGTAACCCTAACTTGGGGCCAGATTTAATTAGGTTGCCGTATATCATAATAATGAGAAAAAAATTAGCTTTATTTTGATGTATAAAAAATAAACATTCGTTATGGACGAATAAATATATCGAAATCATACCTGCTTAAACCTGGCTGCGAAGAGGTGCGGCCAAGTGCGCAACGGCAACTACGATTTTTCAAAGTCTTTATACCTATTTCCGTGAAGTGAACGATATTTTATTTAAAAATTTGATAAGTGAAATTTTTCCCGCGAAATCAAATAATAATAATTTAATTAAAAATATTATCGGCCACATTTTGATTGGCAACCTGGTAGATTTTTATTCTCCTAATCATAAATATGAGTAAAAATGTGGATTTCAGCACGCACACGATAACTACACATATTTGCAGCCGGATCTTAATCTATTTCGTGATGTTTTGCACCCACTTTTCTGTTTTTGTTTTTGTTAATATTGTACGCATGTATATTAACCAAATGTGTGTGTGTAAGCAGATCTATATTAAATGTAGGTAAGAACCCGAGCGGCTGCAGCTAATTTAGTCATAAAATTAAATATTTACATTATTAATGTAAGCATTACTTTTATTTTTAAGTTTATGACAAGGTTGCCAAAAATTTAACCTCTAACAAATTATTATGATATAAAATACTCAAAGGCTTAGTATGAGCTATTAGATAGGTACATCTCCATTAGGCGTGTAAGCCTCAAAAATATATGTAAGTAAGTTGTCCTTTATATTTGTAGGTAAGATTAAGTATGTACCTACCATAAAAACATTATCACTAATAACTATAATTGAATGTTCTACACTCATAGCCCCACTCTAAGATTTTTCTTGTATCGTGGGTACAATGGACACACACAAGACCAATTCACAAAAACCTAGACCGAGAACATGAATCTAAACTCATCATACAGATACCTGTCTGACCGGGAATCGAACCCGGAACCCATTGCGCGTCAGATCGGTATAGTTCAACGTAAATAAAAAAGTGTCAATAAAGAGGAATAAACACGAAGTATTATGTATGTCGGCGCGACACCGCGTACCTACCTATTTATGAAAAACACGTCGCCTATAATAATTATTTTAGTTAGTTTAATGATTGAAAATTGTTTGTTTATTAAATTAGCAACATTTAACGATTTTTAGAATTGTAATTTAGTTTACCCTCCATAAATTTGTTATTGTCACACCACCAAACCTAAGTTGCAAAAGTTTATTCCTGTGTTTTCCTTGAAATCTTAAAGAAAGAATAATAATGAAGACACGTCGACCATCCTGATGTCTCACGTCACGGCACTTCGTTATGTATTTTGCTGTAACAAAAATATGCTAAAATGTAAATTAAGATATGTCTGGTCAATCGTACAAGCCTTACAACTATTTGCAATGACGAAAGGTCTGAGTTAGGAGCTAACGCCTAATTGAGGTTTTGTTAGGACCCCGGCAAAGTTTATCAACTGTTGTCCAATAAAACCAATACCAGGTTTAACGACCTCGAAGACGCATAGCCACTAATGGTCACCCGTTCAACACCCGACCGTGTCCGACGTTACTTAACTTTGTAAGTTTATTCGGTAATAGGTACTCGGTTCCGTAATACACCTACACTGCAAGAACCTTGCACAATATTTTAAATGCTACTATCGACATTTATTGCCCAACAGCAATTTTTAAATAAATAGTTCAACAACTACAGTAAAGTATTATTGTCTATAACAATTTTATAGTATCCTAGTTTTTATGCAAATATATATATAAAATTCTCGTGTCACAATGTTCGTTTCCGTACTCCTCCGAAACGGCTTGACCGATTCTCATGATATTTTGTAAGCATATTGAGTAGGTCTGAGAAACGGCCAACATCTATTTTTCATGCCCCTTAGTGATCATGGTTGTCCACCCTTAATATTTTTTAAAATGTTTATATGGCGTAACAGTGTATGCCGGGTCAGCTACTATTTTATAAAGTAGCATAGTATTAAACATTGTAAATGATTTGCTTACCTGAATTTACCTGACAAGCGTATGGGATATTCTTTTAATACTAAATAATTCGAAATACATAAAAAAATGACAATACCAAAGTACTAAAATTGTATTTAAACTGTTTGTAATATTTAAAATACAGCCTAAATACAATTCAATGTAATCTTATACGAAAATGTGTATAACAACACATTTTTTTATATATAAACCACGACGGAAGTCATACTTTTTTCAGCTTACGATATCTTTTCTAAAAAAAAATCTGAAGATTATTAGATTAATACTATTTAAATTATGTAATCTGTCTTAGCTTAATGATAGGCAATTTATAATGTAAATAGACAAAAAAATCTTAATATGAATACACATTTTAGTAGTTTGTTCTTTCACATTTCTCCTACAGTCGTGTGATGCGACATGCGTCAGACAGATTAAAACAATGTTGTCGGACAAAATGCTTCACTTTAATTGCATATTATGCAGTAGGTGTATAAATAATATAGACTGCTATTCACCACACCTTACAATTATTACAGTTACAAGGCCTTAGCTGTCACGATAGGCATAAAGCGAGCTAACGCTATCGCTAATATGGTTATTAATTAATATTTCGTATCAGCGCCATATTAGTTGATACCGATAGGCAGTAATGCGCGTAATCTAGGCAAGCTCCACTCTATAGATAGGAGGTAATTACATACCATGAACACGGTTCGTTTGTGCGTCCCGGTATGTGAGATTATGCGATGGTTATGGGAATTTGTTATCGAGGCGTGTTTAATGAAAGGCTTTGTGTTTGGTATGTCATCAATCCGTTATTGTACCAATGCAGAGCCTGATCATCTCTAAGAATGTTTTTGGTCCATTTTGTACTAATTTTTAAGATCACATTACGTGTTTTAACTTTTGAACGTCTTATAATTCGATGGAGCCGTACCAAAATCCTGACTTATGCGGCGTTACCTCGCTCTGAGGCGTTCCATGTGCAAGCGACAGCGCGGAACGAGCGACAAAGCGGCACAATCGGCCAATACGCATAATAGAATTGCCTATGTCAATTTTTTGTCATAATTGTATTTATGCATATTATGTCAAAAAGTTGACATAATTTATGCGTACAAATAAATGTAACTTAATCAATTCCACTGTGATTTCCATTTACCTCCTCTATATCCGTACAAAATATCTATCAAACTAGTAATATTAAAATTTTCTTTTGAAAAATGCAACCATTCCTATATTTTTTCTTATTACGTTGTCACGTTTAACTATCGCCAGTAAACCGACTTTACAGACAACCGAGTTTTTTACAAAGATTATATCTACATGTAGTGTGTCTATATACAATTACAACGTAGAAAAGTGTCGTTTGAAAGGGAGATAGATATTATTTCCACACTTATTTCTAGCATGGAGCAGTCCATGCGTTTCGGCGGAAAAGTGTGGTTATCGCCTAGCTTTTACATTAAGCTTGTTAGTCCTTGGACGTGTTAACACAACTATGATTTGACTTTTTATGGTACAACTGTTTTACATGAAGTAATTAGGTAAGTCCAAAAAAAGCGTGACGGTGTTGCCATGTTCTGATAATATCTTCTGATAAAAACATTTTAGTTGCTTCTGAGATAAGCCGACATAAAAAGAATGACAATCTTTAAATTGTGTATACCTACTAATACGTTAAGAAAATAATTATATGTTTTTAAATTATAAACACACCGGCATAATTTTTTTCTTAGTTTTATTGACAAAAGTGTGGAGAACACCATATATTTAATCTTGCATAATTAAAATACAATACTTTGGTACATATAACATTTCATAACTATTAAGTTTAAAAAATCTAATTATACTCATAGCGTATTGACAGACACTTTAATCTCATTTTATCATAGGTATTAGATAACCAATCTATATGGCTTGACGTGGAAACGTATCAATATTATTGTTAATATGCATGAACCTATAATATATCTGTATAAAATATTGATTAATATAATATTCACTTATTAGGTACCTTACTTACATATTATATAAAAATAATCATAGTTTATTGTAGAACATAATCATTATGGTCATATTCAATAAAAAACTCATGATTTTTAGATAACTTTAGGCTTTACAATTGACTTAATAATATATTGGGACTAGGGATCCGAAAATCGCTCTATATCATTATAGTTAACTCCCAATTAAGTTTTTCTATAAGATTAAAGTAGCAAACCCGCACGCATTCCACCAGGTAAGGGGTAAGCGGTCACTGCCGCCCATGGGCAACTGTAATTTATTGGTCAACTAGTATGTGTATTGGCGAACTTCGTTCCGCCAAAAAATCTAAAATTATCAGTGTTTCTCTACTGTATTATACATGCATTATACGGAAAAATAAGTTAAACTTAAATTTATAAAACTTTCATTAGAAATATAAAACAACGCTATCTATATAGTCACACGCTACTTTGTTTATTGTCTAATGAACGCCATGAAATCATGCTAGGATGAGTACACAAACACTCAAGACCTAAAACTTACATACCTGACCGGGGAACAAACCCAAAACCCGCTGTGTATCACCGGTGCTCCGTCATACGGATCATCAAAAGAAAGCCTAAAGCTAAGCATTAAGCCTTAATATCAAAAATATGAAAAACAATCTAAGCTTAACGTTCACGCATCGTTAATCAGAATGATTAATTTCATTACACCATAACATTATTATCAGCAGATACGCGGATCATCGCGTATTGCGCTATATTAGCCACAGTATCAGCTGAGATAACGTGATCCACGCTGGAATGGATGGTAACTCGCCATTCGAGCGGATTATGGGTGGTTATGAAGTGTCGCCTATTTGGTTATGACTGGGTAATCGACCTATTGTATCGAATGACTCGATTAGCCAATATTTTTTCTTTTTTTATAACTGTTCCACTGCTGGGCCAGAGTCTTTTCTTACAGTCTAAACCCTGTCAGTTTATAGGCTATAGTCCATTGCGCTGGTCAAATGCGAATTGGTAGACTTTACACACTTTGACGACCCACGTGGCGGTTACTATACCGGTCTGACACGCAGTGGGTTCCGGGTTCGTATCCCGGCCAGACAAGTATCTAAATGATGAGTTTAGATTATTGTTCTGGGTCAGGGTATTTGCGTATTCGTCTTTGTGTGTGTTCATGGCACCCACGACACAGGAGAAAATCTTTCTGTGGGGCTATGAGTGTAGAAGCGTTTCAAGTTCCAAGTTTCACTTTGGGAAATATTTTTAAGGACTTCTCATGCGCGTAGGTTTCCTGAACGTTTTCCTGTATATGTAAATAGGGAGTTTAAAGTTACTATGTTATGTCACGGTTATTGCTTTGAATGATTATCATTATTTCACATGCTTTACATTTGCAAGGTAGAACGGAAATATAAGATTGAACCGTGTCGTGACGGGGAAGGAGCAAACGAAAATGCAACGCACCTGTTTTTTTTTTATAATTTTGAAGTATCAAACTAGCACGCAGTTCTAGAACTAACTAGAACTGAGTTAGAGTGTTTATAGGCCATAGTTCATCGCGGTGGTCAAAAGGGAATTAGTTTGCAACTTCACACACATCCGAGAATTAATTTTTAAAGACCTCAGGCGCGAAGTTTTCCTTCGTCGTAAAGTAGTGATAATATATTTCTAATACACCACCATATCACCATTGTCCACGAATTGGCCGGCGAGGTGGACTATGGCCTATAACTCTCACATTCCGAGAGAAGACACATGCCAATAATGGGTTGAGACAATAATGGGTTGACGACATCACCATACTAAAAAATCGGAGGGTTTTCAACCTAGGACCTTTGATTTAAGCTAAGTTTCAACCATTAGGCTATCACTGCTCCATCGAATCCAATGATTATAATAATGCCGGTGCAGATAACTGATCCATGCTCGAACATTGCCATATCTTGTAACGGGTTCCGCGCGAAGTGCCTTGTTTAACGATTATTAGCTTACTCAATGTACGCATGACCATTAATTGCCTAATGCCTGAACTATTCTAGTTTACTACAACAGATTTCCATGTAATATTCTAATAACAATTCAAATTTTGTGGAGGTTGAGTGTTGAAGCGAATGCTTCTTTAAGTGCGTTGAACACTTTTTGGGTGAACAAAAAATAATAAAACTCGCGTCATCGTCACTGAACGCTTTAAATGAGCTATCTATCTATCTATATATATATATATATATACACATACATATATACACATACATACATATATACACGTGTACGGATACACCTCCGAGCGTTTTTTTAAGCTTTCACTTTTATGAGCAGTCCTTTGAGGTTCACAGCTATACATAGGTCTCCCCTAAATGACGTCACTCCAACCGGTCCTGTGCCTTCTGAATCCAACGATTTCCCGCTGTCTTCTTCAGGAGCAGTCCTTATCAGTGCCTTTTTAAAGTTGCACTGAATAAACTGTATTTCTTCTTTCTATAATAATTAAAAGTCGAGCAGAATAATAAAATACGTACAGGTTTCTCGGTGGTATGATGTGGGTCCCTAATTATCCGGCCGGTTAATGACACCCCTCGGAGCTAACATTATGTGATTATACAACAAACGCTGTGCCAATTTATCGCAGTTGGTCTTCTAAGTGATATAAGTACCCATTCTAATGTTATTTTCATGTTATGTAAGCAGAGAATGGATGATTCTTCAAAACAGAGCGTTCTTGACTTCTTGGTACAGCTTTTAATTCTTATTTGTTTTAAGTAAGTAAATAAAAACGTTGTTTATATTGGTAATTTCGTGTTATAAGATACACGGAAGTCAAAACAATTCACTTTATTTTTTGAAATTACAAAAACTAGGTACATGATTTTACACAAGGATTCAGGTGAATTATGAAATTGGGCAAAAACAACGTTAAGACTATGAATAACAGAAATATTATTCGGGAACTAAATATGATAAAATAGCAATGAATAAATATATGAAGATATAATAAATGAAGATTAAATTAAATATATGAAGATAGAATAAAAACATTTTTATTAAACTACGTCATATAAATGAAAAAAATTATGTCTTAGCACCTCACTCCTGCGGCTCCAGCCGCTTTATTTCATGTATCATAGTCATGAGTATCTTAAGTCTTAATCCAGGTCATAAACTATGTTTGTGCCAAATTTCAACGAAATCCGACCGGTAGGTTTTGTGTGAAAGAGCAACAAACACTCATACTTCCTAACAATATTTTGAATTTCTGATATTAAAACAGCGGTACTCAACCTTTTTATTGTACAGGCCACAAAGTGTTTCAGCGTAGTGTCCCGGGCCGCAAGCAGTGGCGTAACGTTCCAAATGGGCGAAACAAATAAAATAAAGAACGGTCGCCCCTCCACTACTTACTCCAAATTGTCGAGCAAGAAAAAAACTTCGCCAAATAAAAAATCAGCTGCGCCAATATAAAGGGCCCGGCGGGCCACATCTGGCCCGCGGGCCGCAGATTGGGTATAACTATATTAAAAAGATAATAAAAGCCGTCATTTGGATGTCTCAGATATCGAATCATTATTCCTTCCTAGAGATGTCAAAATTACACAAAATTATAATAAGAGATGAACTTTAAATACTTATCCAAAGTGTATATATGTATATATTACTAAAAAAAAACTTGAGAGGTGTCAAGGGACACCCGGATGGAACGAAGTTATCCGGAACTTGTCCAAAAACACTGTCAGGATTCATTACTACTATTATTTTTTATTATTTTTTATTTACAAAAAAACCTGTATACACTCAACAAAAATAATCGTCGCGACACCACACTGTTCAATGCGAAATAGAAATGAAAATATCTGGCTTGCTTTCTATAAGAGAGAGAGAAAGAGACAGACAGAGAAACATGCGCAGGCCGCACAGCTTACAGTAGCTTACTATACCAAAAAGTGTCGTGACAACTTTTCGTAAGAATGTTTTCCGTCTAGCCCCCTTTCACAACGCGCGATAAGGAACTTCGTTCCAAAATAGTAATATATACATATTTCATATGTACATAATTAAAAACCCCTCTGTAACAAATATGTATCTATGTAAAACATCTATTCACATATTTAAATAAAATGTATTGTATATAATTCGCCTAAAGTATCATCTACGTTCCAATTGAAGTAACAGTGAATTGCCCCGCGGCGCCTAACCCTTAAAATTATTAATTAGTGGAGGGCGGTGCGGTCGCCGCACGAATGAAGTGGACACATTTTTTTAATTACCAACCCCCGACCTCCCACCCATATGACACCACTCCGACGGCATATGTCGGCGGGATTAAAATTGAAGTTTTACCGAATGCAGTTTTTGAGCCGGATGCTATTCAATATGTGAGCAATTTTATCTGCAGCCATTTTCTGAAAAACCCGCTGGTGCTGTGAGCTTTTTGTTTGTGTAACTTTGCTGTGTGCTGTTTTAATTACTGAGTAGTCGTATACCTACTTGTTTGATTTACTGAAAATATTTACTGATTTTTTTTGTGCATTTTGTGCACCAACCAAATAAGCCTAATTCTGATTTCCTTAAAGCTAAAATAAATTGCTTGTTATTAGCCCCTATTATTTCTTTATAACACAAAAAATCAACACTAAATTGACCTCAAAAAACAATAAGCGACTTACACTGATTTTATGACTTGTGAAATTCCAACGTAACGTTTATTTCGAATTGTAATTATAATTACCCAAAGTAGTGACACAAAAATCCTATTTCAAGTGGAGGCATTAAAAATCTCAGCCACAATCTTCCGGCAATTACCGCGCGATGGCGTTGCCTCGCAATTATACTTCGGCCGACATAAAGCCGGAGTACAATCTCGCCCAGCCTAATGAAATTAAATTAAGAATAACATAATACCGCCGAGGGCCGCACCGCACATTTTCACCCCGCCCCCCCTCGCCGCAACCCTACGACTCCATCTTTGTTTTTCGAAATGAGGTGACGGTTATTGTTAGTGCGATGTGGCATAACGTCATTCTTGTATATGTTGCTTGAGTTGCTTTATTGCTCTATATTTTGATGGCCTTTTGCTTTTCGTCGCTTAAGTTCTAACACCGCGTAACTCAAAAAATGCCTATTTTGAGTTAATGAAATAATGGTATTTTAAAATAATATAGGAACATGTTACATTTTCATAAAAAATACTATTTTAATATGAGTATATTAATATTTTAAACGCAATATATTATTTGGTAGTTGTAGAATTAAAAATAACTATTTGAGACAGTTTATTTGCTCTTCTGTAAAGTTGCTAATTTTGAGATGTGCGGTGAACTTAAGCGATGTTATTTTCCATAAAAAAAAGATTTCAAAGAAGAATATCAATACAAATGTATATTTAGCGCGCTATAACTTATGTAAATATGACCTTAGGTCAATTTGTGATATACATACATGTAGGGCATGTAGACTGTTAGTTATTACGATTTAGTTTTTTAATCACGAGTATACCTAACTCAGATTTTTGCCTAATTTACTTTTTATTCAAAAAATGTTAGTAGGACGGAGATATAAACAAATAGTAACGGAGACAGATCTTCCTTTTTTTAAAACAAGATCCATCATTTGATCTTCATATATATCCGTCAGAAATGATATTTTATTTGACTGTCTGTCTATATTTAAAAAAAAACTAAAAGTCAAAATATATTACGCATACCAAAAATTATAACTTAACAAAATGTAATCAGAATCGGTACAGTCCTAATTTGGGCCACAGTTTTAAGCGTGTAAAGTTCATTGCGACGGGAACGATGGGGTGTTTGAGTGTCCACCGATAAATATTTTAAGGAATTACCTCCGCTCTGCAACTTTATCGCGTTTAATGGGAGGCTTAGGGGGGTCCCTACACACGACATATACTTATAACGATCTGTAAAGATAGATACACAGGGTGTTAGGTAAATTAAGGGACATATTCCTGAGGAAGAAGAATATTTGACTCTCGTCTTAAATATGTATGTAATCGTGATTTTGTTATAGATATAATTTTCCAGTAAATACCTATATATTATTGATAAACATTGAAGAAGCCAAACGCTTGATGAACACAATTGCTTAAAATTAACGATAAAAAAAAATGGAACCGAAAAATATATTTTTGGGGCTCATAACTATAAACACAATGAATATTTTTTGTAAGTTGTAATAAATAAATCGCGATTTAAATATTGTATTGTATAGATATGTATATAATATGTTTATATTATATTAAGGCTTATTTTTAAAACCAAATTATTGATATGGTCTGCATGCAAGGTGCAGTAATTATTGGTAATAAACCACATTAAGAGTGACCTATGTCTAGCAATCGCCCTGAAAAGCCAGCTGGACGTATCAATGAATGTAATATAAGTTTAATAAACCAAGAAACTAGGTACTACTGAGCGCGATCACAGAAATAAATTACAAATAGGTATAACGTCGCTTAAGTTCTAACACCGCGTAACTCAAAAAATGCTCATTTTGACTTAACGAAATAATAGTATCTCAAAATAATAAAGGAACATGTTACATTTTTATAAAAATATTATGTTAATGTGAGTATATTAATATTTTAAACGTTATATATTATTTAGTAGTTGTAGAATTAAAAATTACTATTTGAGATAATTTATATGCTCTCCTGAAAAGTTGCTAATTTTGTGATCCGCGGTGTTGGAAGTGAAGCGACGATAAGGAATCACTCAATTAAAGTTGTACCTAATCTTGTTGATCTAGCTTAAATTGCTACGAACTGTCTGGAATAGAAATCATGTAATAAACAGACAGAATGACGGGTTTGTCAGTATTAGTATACCATTTAATAATCCGCAGTAGACTTGGCTAACGACAGATTCATTAGATCCAGGCAAGTTTGGCGCCGCGCAAAAACCGGGGGACATATTAAAGTGACGGTTTGACCAACAAAAACTGTCCCTCGTACATATTAAGTTTGTTTACATTATATTATTAAGAAGTGTTACAACAATGATAGTGTGCTTAAATGTAAGAAACTTGTATTTATATATTTAATTCACCAACGAATAACATTTAAATTTGACATAGAAACGTAGAACATAGTAACGTAACAATAAATGAATAATCACTTACAGGTGAACATTGCTATAGTAAAATAACTTTGTAAACAGAAAAAAAACATAGCATTAATAAATAATAACATAGAAGCATCTAAATTTTTTTTTTCAAAAAGTAACAGAAATATTAAAGAAATACAACAATGAAAAAAAATAACATAATACTATCCAATATTAGAGTCTTCCTATAGTTTTGATTAAAATTTTAAATTGAACCAAGGACATCAAATTAATATCTATGTTGAAGTCCGGGGACCCACTTAATTGGTTGTAATGCTGAACCATTCTACAACGAGTATTTGTATGATGTAATGATGTAATGTTTAACAGGTTGTAACACCAGTGTTGTTCAATAATACTACTAATAATTATACTACTACTAATAAAACTACCGCCAAATTTATTTTTAGCATAAAGCAGTATTTGAGTATCGGTGGTAGCATTTCTTGTCATTCGATGGAAGGGTGTGGTTGCCGGCACATTTATATGAGACGACCATCGCAGTCCTCGGGAGTAGCAACGCACCTGTGATTGACTTCAGATAGAACCCATGTTCTGTATTAAGTTGGACTCCAAGCTCGTTTGCTACTTCAGTCAGATAAAAAACAAAAAAAGATGCTTTCGTACCCTAAATTCGAATGCATCAGATAACCTGATGCATTCGATAGGTTGTAACACCAGTGTTGTTCAATAATACTACTAATAATAATACTACTACTAATAATACTACCGCCAAATTTATTTTTAGCATAAAGCAGTATTTGAGTATCGGTGGTAGCATTTCTTGTCAATTGATGGAAGGGTGTGGTTGCCGGCACACTTTCACATGAGGCGACCACCATAGTCCTCGGGAGTAGCAACGCATCAGTGATTGACTTCAGATGGAACCCATGTTCTGTATGAAGTTGATTACAGATGTCCATGGGCGGCATTGACCACTTACCATCAGGTGGACTGCATGCTCCTTTGCTACTTCAGTCAAATAAAAAAAAAAAAACCTGATGATTTACCTTCTTTCCAGTAGTGATTAACAATACTGTTATTAGACAGAAACGAGAATGGTAGTGGTGCCTAGAGTCGAGTCGTACAGCTGTACCTTCAATGTATTAAACCATAAACAAACGAAGACACAAGTTGTACTCCCTCATCATCAGCATTCATGGCACACGTGGAGCGAGTCATAGAACACGCAATATTAGCGCTACAACGATAAAGATACATCGAGTGCGACACAGGTAACACCTGCCGCTGAGATAACGGGAAAGCCGCGTTCATACAGCGATAACACTCTATTCTAGCATTTCAATATAATATATTGATTGATTATATGTGTTTTGTTTGGGCTTAATTGTCGGTTATTTTACAATATAGGTTTGGAATACGATCTCAATCAGGAATATCCGGAAATATTGTAAAGTTCTTTTTAAAAACAACATAAATAGCAATAATTTCGCTTTATGCTTAATTTAGTGACATTATTTCAAAGTGAACTTAATATATAATTATAATGTATATTTCACTTTATCAATTATATTATTGATATATTTTGGAAAGTATAAGTAATTGTTGAGTAATTGATTTACGTCAAAAAAAATGTGCATTGCAGCACAAAGCGCTCCAATTACGATAGTTTGTAGGTACTATTATTACTTTTAACAAAGTCCACCCCCTAATTCAAGTATATAAGTATATAAGGCGTTGCTACTTAGACCTCGGAGGTAACAACACATCTGATACCGACCTTTGGTAGGTTGCTAATATTTGGGCCAAAAACCATCAGGAGCATTTTCAAATTTCATATTTAAAAAAGTTACCTAGTTAGTCTCAATACCAAAAACAAACATTTATATGTACAAACCTATACTTCGTTTATACATATATATTAAATACTTTTACATATTGCAAATATTCTAACAATATACTGTGCGCGTGTGAAGTGCGCCTAACAGCCAGCAAGCGACAGATGCTCTGATGAAGATATTGTAGGCGCCGTGATTAAACGCACGACATATAAATCATATGCGAACACTCGTACCGCTTTCATTGCCTTGTTATCTTCACAAATACTCAATATTAAAACATTAACTGGTTCGGATATCTTTAGAAGTACATAAAGTTACTGTTTCTGTCCGTAACGTTACAATACCAGGTTGAATACGTAAACAAACTAGAATTATAGAAATGTTCGAAGGTGGTAAAACCAGTGTAGTTCAACCGGGGAAGTACCACCACCACACCTATTTCTAGCGTGAAGCATTCCTTGCGTTTCGATGAAAGGTTGTGGTTGCCGGCACTCTTTAATATGAGGCGACCATCATAGTCCTCGGAAGTACCAACGCACCTGTGATTGACTTCAGATGTAACCCATGTTCTGTATGAAGTTGATTACAGATGTCCATGGGCGGCGGTGACCACTTACCATCAGGTGGACTGTGATAAAAAAAATAGAAATGTCTTGTAATCCATATTTTCAGTTTCTACACAACACGTACATTTTTTACAGGTACTGCTATTTATGTTATATGTATGTACTATAAATTTTAAAAGACTGAAGTAGCAAACGAGCATGCAATTTACTTGTAAGTGGCAGTAACTGTTAGCCATGTATCTCTGAAAGCAATTTCATATAAACGGGGGTTCCATTTGAAGTCAATCACAGACACATTGCTACTCCCGAAGACTAAATTAATAATAAGCAGGGCTCATTTTGAAATGAAATGAAATGTCTTTATTTTGTATTTGCATACGGAGGCACTTACAAATTGTCAGTTCCATTTATTATTACACTACCGCCGGATCGGAATACGACCTCAACTGAGAAGATCCGGCAAGAAACTCAGCGGGTTTGTCTTTTTTCTTATTTATATCTATTTTTTAAATATAATTACAATTATGTTTTTTTTATACGGTAATGAAAGTTAGCTCCAGTATCTTGTCTCTCTCCAGTATCTTATCATTGAATCAAAAAGTACTGAAAATCTTACAACATATAATATAAGTCAATGAAGATAGGCATAATCATGAAAACAGAGTACCTCTGTTTAGCCACCTATTCATGTAGGCACACTCGGTGAAACAAAGTTTTCTGGAGTCGTATCTCGCACAGTTTTAATTGCCTCGCGGTTTCCTCGAGTGTACTTTTGGGTTTTGGGAACTGGGGTACTGTTGTCACATCTAAAGTTCTGAGTGATGCAACGATGGCACGTCATGTGTTTCGTAATTCCGTTTATTTGTTAAATAAGTTTTGGTTAATGCCACCCATGTGGGTACCCGTTCTTAAATTTGTATCTTGAAAGATAACGCAGAGGAGAGCAGACGATAGGTTCACTTAATACTCTTTATATATGTTATGTAGATTTATAACAGTTACTTTTATAAAGTACTATAATTGAAAAGGCTTTTTTAACATTTTTATATTAATATGTTTTATTTACTTCCTCTTGATAAAGTGCAGTTAGGTTGAACAAATACTCAATCAATTAATTGGTTATAATCGTTTATTACTGGGAACCTTATATACTTCACATGAGGCGACCATCTTAGTCCTCGGGAGTGTCGACGCATCTGTGATTGACTTGAGATGGAACCCCATGTTCTGTATGAAGTTCATAACAGATGTCCATGGGCAGCAGTGACCACTTACCATCAGGTGGAAAGTATGCACGTTTGCTTCTTCAGTCAGATAAAATATCCTTTTTGATTTTATGTTTTATTACTTACGTTATAATTGTTTTATGTTGTAAGTCTAATCAAATAACACATACCTAGAAACATGGGTTCGTACATGTGACAACCATGTGTAGAATTTCAGAAATCATTGTAAATTTAATAATAACATTAAATATGTCAGTTACCGGAACGTTAATCCTCGGATCAATACTGGTTTCAGCGATCCCATACACAAGTACATAACGAGCCATTTTTCCCTCCACAGCCTTAACATGTAGGCACGTTAGCGCGCGCCTTCCGGTTCGCTCGTCGTTAGTCCCCTACGCTCAGGGCGGGCGTGTAGAGTCACCATCGTTATTTTGGGCGGAGGACATTTGCTATTTACTATTTTATTTTTTATTTACTATATCTGATATATAAATTATTTAGTATCAAGTAACATTAAATAAATATAAAATAATGACACATATTTATTTAACTAAAAAAAATTGTAATTGCAATATTTTTTTATTACAAAAAGTGTCTATTTCGTCTAAGAATATTTTTAAAACAAAAGCATGCAGCATAAAATTATAGAAACATATATTTTTTAAATACATCTTTAGTTTTAAGACGTAACTGACATTTTTCAAATAAAAAGTACGCAAAATAGATTTTCATTCTTATATTTTATATTAAAAATAATATTGTGTTGTTTTGTTCTGTTGAAGATCTAATAAAAATGCATAAACTTTGAAAACGGCGCATAAAAAGATTTATTTTATATTACAATTGATCCCACATTACCATGCGGTACTGCATATCCACGCATAAGGCGACAGAGATTGAATCCGGGAATCCTAAGTCCCAAATCCCGTGGTTACCCTATCCCGAGGGATGAAGGGTTGCGGCGCAGATTCCGAGACGTATAATTGTGAGTGTAATTGTTATTGCCTACTAACGGTCTAATGTATTGTAATGTTAGGAGTTTGAGATACGTAGGTACCTACTCAATGGGGTGTAAGTTTTATGCTCTGTTTACTGTTTTTGTAAGAATGCCTATATATAATTAAAAAAATATAGAAATGTTACAGGTATAGTCGCTTCATGTGTAAGCAGCACACACTGTGCTGCTGCTGTATGGGTCACACATGATGTAGAGACCTTAGTGTGTGTAGTTTCAAATAAAAAACACAAACAATTATAATTTATTTAAAAGAAATATGTGGTGTTGTTTTTGACCGCACACCGCTCTTCTCGTGGATGTTGTAGGTCACTACGGGAATCCGCAATATTAAGAGACGTAGCGTCTTTCTACGTAAATCAAACGGTGACGATTAGAAACATTCCCCCTTTACAAAAGTTCTATGTCAAATCGATGACCTCAAAAACATGATAGATTAAACTTTACTTCATCCTTTCAAATTAACTGTCCATTTCGACAGGCCCCCAGAACAAAATCGTATATGAAAAATTGCCAATCTACAGTATGAAGCTTTGTTGATTTTAATAAGATTTATTTTAGGAACATAAATAGTTCCTAAATAGCTATTACAATAATTTACTATTCATCGACTTTCTTTGCGTAAGTAATCAATGTTTGTATGTCTAAAAAACTTCTAAGCTTTATACCGTAAATTAATATTTTTTTATATATGGTTTTGTTATAGGGGCCCTTCGATTTATAAAGACAACATCGAAACCTAAAAGTTATTTTTTGAAGGTAATTTTGTACGAAAAATCGAAAATTTCTTAATAAAGTTGTATAACTATATGTACCTAAAGATCATATACCTATTTAATGTCACTATATACGAAAATAACTTTACATAGTTCGCAATTTTTAAGCCCTACATTAAAACATACAGTTCATAATTTATTATAGAAACGGGAAGAGTTTTTCAATTGTGGGCGCGGAATAATATTAACTGGCTGCATAATGCATGACGCGTCCACAGATGCAATATGGCGCGAGAACTCGCCTGACAAAAACTACCTACGTACATAAGGACATTTTAGTTTTGTACGGCTATAGATGTCTTTTAAGTATCTATACAGATTTATTTTTATATAGAAATATTAATACGAAATAGTTAATTTACATTTAAATGGATGATAAATAGAAACTTATCCTATTTATTTTTGTAATATTATATTCTCAAAATAGTCACCCGTCACATCGGTCGAAATTCGACCGTAATTTAAATTAAAAAACTAAACTTCATATCGTCCAAAGTAGTACGAATACTTCTCAAATTCAAATAAAATGTAATAATTTTTAACGCACGCAGTTATTTTGAACGCACCCGTTAAATATAAAAAGAGGTTTAATTAGCTACACCGGATTTAAAAGCAATAGCGGGTATTTTGGCAAAGACACTGACATTTCTGACGTTATGTGTGTTAGCTAGACACTGAATATTCTATTTCGTTTATTATTTATGTGTTTGTAACAAATACACGGTAATGTGTGTAATGTGTTTTTAGTTGATTTTATGGTTTCAAATAATAATTAAAACAAGTATTACTACGTCCACTATAACCGTGTAAAGTTTCATAGTATTCGTTCCGCGGCACATTACTTAAAAATGCTTTACAAATTTTTGCTTCACGTATTAATATATAAGATGCTGCCAACGTTAGGTCTTTCAATAGCTAGGCTTATTCGCTAGCCCAGGTATGTCAAACGTAGACTCTATTAAACTTATGAAGTGATGTTTAAAAATACATAAAGATAATTAAAAATACCATTTGATCTTTTATATATCAGAATCTTTATACTTATTTGCAGACGTAGCAAACATGTAGTCTGGTTTATGTTAAGTGGCCGTCGCTGCTCGTGGATTTATTGATAACTCTAAACAGCAGAAGTTCCGCTTGAGCTCAGCCACAGACCTAAGAGCTAAGTTGAAACGCAAGTGTCTATCACAAGCTCCAAACTAGAAACAGCAACGCTTAACTCTATGGGTGTTTTGCTTTTTTAGCCTTTTGTGATTGCCGGCACACTTTTATATAAGGCGACCATTCTAGTCCTCGGGAGCAGCAATGCGTCTGTGATTGACTTCGGATAGAACCCATGTTCTATTTGAAGTGGCTTACAGGTGTCCATGGACGGCAGTGACCACTTACCATCAGGTGGACTGCATGCACGTTTGCTATTTCATTATTTAAAAAAAAAACTCGGAGTCATTGTGGCGACCTCCCGCATACTACAGTCATCTACCATGTTTAGTGTGTAGAAGAACTAAAACAATTTAATCTACATGTACCCCATATTCTTATATATATTTTTTATTGTTACTTTCTTGAGCGAAAATAATACCCCAGAAAATGGTCCACTATAGTCTGCGTGAGAAAAGACCGTAGAGGAACGCGTTTATTTGTGTTTTTGCCATAATCCTCAAGACCATAATCTCGTGTAAAGCTGTTATAATATTACCATTGTTATTTCTAGTCTTTGAAAGTCTGATATAACTGAAAAAGCATAATGTATTTCGTTCGTATTGAGCAAAACTGAACGCACAACAAGTCCGTTTAACAAAGTTCACAAAACACAATAGTTAGCAGTTCCGTAAATATAACGCAATCCATTACTACACGCGTACCAAATCCTAATAGACACCAGGGTACTAAAGCCTACATGTATAGTTTACTCAGTTGCCACAACCTGGGTTACGCGAAAACCAGCCTTATACAAATACCATACAGTTCAGGCATTCCACAGATCTTTCGAGCGGTAAAAGGGAGTTTATTTGTGGGTGCTAGAGCCCGTATTTGTGTGCGCTGGGTCCTCTCAGACAAATCGATGTTGTATATTGTAGTGGGTTTATAGAGCGCGGAATGGACGTAGCATTTGGTTCGCGGAGCGTTCTGGCTACGGTATATACAGCCATTTGTGCCTAAGCTCGCGAGAAGTTTTCCTTTCTCTATTTTTAAAGGCTGTGGAAGGCATATCCTTGTAATAAGACGACTTTTCTCGCATGAGACGTGATACCGAGATGTTTTTTGCGTGTGTAAATGTTAAGTGAGCTGAGTGATGAAGATTCGTCCTACCATGCTACAATTTCTGCTTTTGTTTCTCTTTTTACCTGATTGCGTCACAAGGAGGCCGATATTTTTCGAACGTATGCATGTGTGTATCTCCATTTCTTTACGCACGCTACAGCCCAAATGGTATGACAAAATGTTATATATAATACTAGTAGACCCGGCGAAATTCGTTACGCCTAAAAGTAAAAAAATATCAGTGTTCCTGCACTATATTATGCATGTATTATACATAGAAATCTTCCTCTTGAATCACTTTATATATTAAAAAAACTGCGTTAAAATCCGTAGCGCAGTTTTAAGGATCTAAGCATACATAGGGACGGATAGCGGGAAGCGACTTTGTTTTATACTATGTCGTGATTTCTGTAGAATCTATTCAGTTGTCAGAGTTACATAGGCTATATAATTTTTAAATAACGCGCTTGCGATCAGGAAAACGGAGGGAGGGAGGATTTTTTCATTAGAATATAATAACGATATGCGTGTCAAATGAAAACTAGTAAAAAAACGTCCAATTTCCACCGAAAAAGTAGTGTACATATTATTCGGTTTAATATAGGCTTATATACATATTGTAGCAATAAAAAATTCTTCTCTTTAAAAAACAATGATTATTATGTTTTACTATTGATCCCGTAGCTTCGCCCGCGTTAGCGAAAATATATTTAATGAAAATATATTTTCGAGCTGAATTAAAATCTTTTACAGCACAAAACGGCTTCTAGACGCAGTTATTTCTGAAAGCCATTTCTGAATTTAAAATAGGTTGTATTGTAAAAAATATGTACGACATTAATCATATAAACAAGTTGTAATGTGGGATAGGGAATAAACATAAGACAGTCATAACTCTCGGGAAACAATACAAAGTGTATCGCCGTAAACAAACTACCTCTGCGTAAAAGTTACATTAATATTAATGCAGTATACCATTAACCCCGTTGAATTGAATTGTGGTTGTATTAATATTTATTTTTGTATATAAATCAATTCGCAAAGGGTTTGAAACAGAGGCTATACGGTTTAATTTAAGAGGATTTTTATTCAAATGTCAGTGGGTATTTATATTATTCTTTCAAACATTTACCTTTTGTAAAGATTTACCTAATTTGTATATAATTTAAATAACAAAGATATAACTGTAATGAAAAGAATGAACGGAACTGGGTCGAAATATTGACGATATAGAAATTAAAATACCACCACGTGATTACAACTCGCGTATTAAAATGGATCAAGTCCGCGATAATGTTAGGCTAAAATCAAATAATAATAATAATAATTCCCATATTCATAGTCCATTCGAGTTAATGTCTGCATCGTGAATGTTTTGGAAACATACAATAACGTGTACCTAAACCAAATTCAGAACAGATTTTCAAATTCCTGTCTCGTCAAGAATCGAACCCAGAAACCACACTTGGGACCGGCATGATGTTCGCTCCGCCATGTGGGCTATAAAGGATTTAAATAAATTTATATACATATATATGTGTATATTAGGTCCAAATGTCAAATAAGAGGTGTGTAGAGTACCTATTTTACGAGGAAATGTATTTTGTTAAAGTGATTCAATTACCTAAGTAAAAAAAATATTATCTCATTAATTCAAATACAAAAAAATTTAAACAATAAAAAAAATACAAACAAATTCACTTATGATATCACTTCTCTTAAAATCTTATCTGTTTTATTTTGTTTGTTAATTTATTATAATTATAATATACACAGTACACAGTTGACAATCTTAAACTTCGCGAAAACTTTCTATTTATTTTACTCATAAATACGCATCACCTAAGTTTATGCGATGTTATGCTTACTGATTTCTTATACCTACAATAAAACATCCTATATACCAAACAAACATAAATTATTCGTCCACGTTATCATTTCAATATCCATTCAATTTGTTCACAATTAGCTTTTACAAAGGGAGACAATGGTCGGTCGGAGCGAAACAAAAAGCACCGAGCGCTATATTTCATCGCATAAATGTTTTGATGAAGCGTCCGTTCCCCCAGGATCACTCGGGAGGCTGGAAGGGAGGAAAATGAAATGAAAATAATGATAAAAACGGAGGGAACAGCGAACGAATTCACGATACGATTGGCTGAAACATAGTTTCGCGTTCTTAAGTTATTTTTGTTTGATTGATGTTATATTTGTTCTTGTCTGTGAGTCAAGATTGCTCTAAAGAATATCTTTAAATGTTGTCTTCCTGTATCACAAAAAGTAATACAGGGGGACATCAAACTGAAAATTAGCGTCATGACGCTAACTGCTCATGACAATAGCTGACTTTGACCCTTTTCGTGGTTGTTGGAACATATATAACGAAGTGAACGTGACGTTAGGAAGGCCTTCTTTACTGTCCATTCTTAAAGATTGCAAGTAAACACACAGGAGTAAACTTCTTCGATTTATTCACACTTGAGGAGGTCCGATCGCTTCAACGGTTAAACAAGAATCTTTTTACACCGGCGTTGGCTCGCCTTTTTGTAATCTCGTGAGGTGACAATAACACATTTATGAAGGGTAGACTAAATTACAATTCTAAAAATCATGAAAATTTGCTAATTTAATAAACAAACAATTTTTGATCTTTAAAGTAACTAAAATAATTATTTTCGGCAACGTTTTTTAATAAATACGCTGTGTCCCACCGACATATATAATAGTATTTATAGGGAACAGAGTACCTATGCCCTGTTTTTAAATGTGTTTTTTCAAAATTGTTGTGTTATTATTTGTGTCTTTTTTTACTTTTTTCTTTATATTATTTTTGTTGTATATGTTGCATTAACGGAATAAATATTTTTTTCTTTCTTCTTCTGCTAGCCTAATGGTCCAAATTGGGCACTTCAATCGAAAGTCCGAAGTTCGAATCCTAACTCTAACCTAAATCCGAATCAACCACTGATTTATCTAAAATTATGTGCATTATAGAAATTGAGTATCACTGTTTTCTACTATGGCCCGTGCCTAATACGTTCAATGTTACTTTAGCAAAGGGAGATCTCCCGCCAGGCTAGGTGATCATACCTGAGAAGCGGCCGTGCTCCGACAGTCGTTGTTCGGAACTTGTGTATATGCGGGGTATTGAGAATGCTTCGATAGCGTGTTTCAGAATACTAGTAGCGCCATCTCTTGATGAGTTGCAGGAGGTCGCCGCATCGTTAAAAAATGTTTAACTGATGGTCAGTAGTTACTGCCACACATAAACATCTTCATGAAGTCGAATAGAGACGCGTTGCTATTCTTGAGGATCTGATGCCTGCCTTAAATTTAACGTTGCCGGCAACAGTTGACTGACTGAAGACGTAAGGTATGAAAGACTTTAAATGAAAGGTGTAATTGAGCTAAGACAATAGTATCGCTTATTCAATCAAACTTGTTAAACCATCCATCCATCCATCAGCCCTTTGATATCTACAGCTGGACGTAGACCTCCCCTAAATGGCGCGACTCCAACCGGTCCTGTGCCAATCCAACGGTTTCCCGCTGTCTACTTCAGGTCATCGGTCCACTTGTTCTACCACGAACTACTAAATACTTTAGATATAGTGAAATGAAATGAAACGAAATGAAATGTCTTTATTTTGAATAGGCCTACGGAGGAACTTACAAATTGTCAGTTACATATATATATTTTTTTCACTACCACTAGTTATCATACAACTTCCAAAATATTAACATCACTCACTATAAATCCGATGCAATATGTTAACAAAACTTCAATTACTACTATATACATTCAATCATATCGATCAGATAAGGCTAATTAGCAGTTTATACCGCACTGAATATCGGCGTCGCATTAATGGTCCTGTGACGTCATCGGTGACGTCACGCGATCCATTTCCCGTAATCCCAGTTGATTTGCTCACTTTGCGCTCTGAATTGTAAAGTATACAGATAATTCAGTCGGAATCAGTAGGATTGGACAATGTTGAAGTCTTGATCAATATTTTAATGCAATTGTCCATTTCATTAATAATACTAAAATCCACTATTTAGCTTAATCGTTGCAAAAACTATTAATGTCTCATGGCTGGGAATTGGTACTCTCAGAATAAGATAGTTTCAGGCCATAGCCCACCTCCCTGGTCAGCCGCGAGTTGGTAAATCATAGGTGTTAGTTTCCTCACTATATTTTCCCTCATCGTAAATTGAGCTTATTTGCTCCTAATAACGGCAGAAATAGGTGTAGGTGTGGCGCTGGTTACACCGTGATCGAAACAGGAAGGGTTCGAAACGAAAACTTTATAGAAATTTTCTGTGTCTGTTAAAAAGCAAACATCGTCAATTTAGACGAAACTCAATCTCAAATCGTTGTTCCAGTGAGCAACGGCGCGCTTAGCGCCTGCGCAGCGCAGGGGATGGACAAGGACGGCAAGAAGAAGCACACGAGGCCCACGTTCAGTGGACAGCAGATCTTCGCGCTGGAGAAGACCTTCGAGCAGACCAAGTACCTCGCTGGGCCAGAGCGCGCCAAGCTTGCGTATGCGCTTGGCATGACAGAGTCACAAGTAAAGGTAAGGTCAAATATAAGTTACAGTAGCGAACGAGCGTGGAGTCCACCTGATGGTAAGTCATCACTGATCCCCATGGACATCGGTGGACCCCGTTAACCTCCATAGACAGCGACTTCATAAGTAATCTGAAACCAATCATGGATGCGTTGCTACTCCCGAGAGCAGACATGGTCGCCTCGTATGCAACAGAGACGGCAACCATAGCCTTCCGGAACGCAAGTACTGCTTGGCGTTAGACATAGGTGTAGCGGTGATACCTCGCCGATCGAACTACACTGGTTCTTGTACCCGGGAAAGATGATTGGAAATTTGAAAATTTTCGTAGTGACAGCTTTGTCGTTAAATCGTTGTTGTCTAACTGCTGACGGGTCTCCTCTCACAACAAGAGAGTTTTTAGGTCATAGTCTACATCGCTAACCCAGTGCAATTTGGTAGACTTAACACATCTTGAATTTTTCTTTAAAGAGCGTTTAGGTATGTAGGTTTCCTCATGCTCATGGGGATAGCTTGACGACTTAATCGTAACGTATCTTAACGATTTTTTCCTTTTTAAGTCTTGATATCAAAACCACCTGTCTCATACAACAAATGGACTTAGCGGTACGATTACTCTTTAGAACTTTTTTGCTATAATTTTCCATAACAAAATCCCATCCGATAATATGTAGGTAGTTGACATTTAAAAATAAATCTCTCTGAATTAATTAAGTACGCAAATAATACTTACATTAGACCAATAATAAGCAGTGATAGTCATAAATAAACCTACGAGTAGATGTGTTTTGATCCACTAGGCGGGTGGGCCAGGTTTAAAATCTAGTGTTTCCGTCGCTGAGTGTTATTTTGAATATTTCCAAATTGGTGATGTAATTCGATTGGCATTTGTCAAATTGCAGACACACACACAAACACACAAGACGAATACACAAGACTAATAATACACAAAATACACAGACCCAGAACAGGAATCTAAACTTTTCATTCAGATACCTGTCTGGCCGGGACAATATTTTTCTTACGCCACCACCCGATCGGAACACCACTTCAACTGAGAGATCAGCACGAATCTCAGCTGGCTTTCAGTTTAATAAATATCTAATTATATGTAATACTATATTAAAACAACCGTTATCCACATCTTAGTATAATTGTCTAATATCTCGTGTAGATTATCGCATAATCTTAATTATTTATTCCCACTAGCTACTAACCTGAAAATACAGAGACTTTTAGGATCTCATATTCATACTAAATATTAAAAAAAATATTAACTACAATATTTTTATATATGACAATCATACAGGACGTAAGTTCATTACATTAACCGAATTCGCCTCTATAATTTAACAGTACTTCTATGCCTTAATTCAGCGATTCAATTCACCCGAACAGCGTAAACTCAAAATTAACAGGGTAAATGCAACGCATTCCTGCTCATAACTAAATAGGCAGTGCTGCCATCTGTCAGGCTCGTGTGCCGCTATAGGCTGCAATGTAGGCATAGTGATGGTCAACTCAAGTTACTAACTCGAGTTTGTCTCAACTCGAGTTTGTATCAACTCGAGTCAACTCGAGTTGAATTCCTTCTAAGTCGAGTTTGAACATGTATATGATGAATCGTTTCTGCTTTCTTATCGTTGTAGGAACAAAGGTTATTAATATAGTGAAAACGAAACGAATGATATACTCAGTTTCATCCACATAACTCGAGTACAACTCGACTTACAGGAATTTCAACTCGTGTTAACTCGAGTCGTGTTTATCCTGAGTGCACATCACTATGTAGGCAGATAAGATCGAAAATTGTGTGCACATGAGTTATGGCGATCAACCGTGTTGTAGTCCGCTCGTAATCGGATTACGGAGATTGAAAAGTCAATCACTTAGTCGCGGCGCAATCAAACGTTTCGCTCTATTACTGCTAGGGTTGCCAACTGGCCATAATCTGTGTGGCACATAACTCTTTACTTTGGGTTTTGTTTATATTCTGACAATATGCACTAGAACATGGACTTTAATCTGTAATACAGATTCTGTATGCCACTTTATTTTTGGTTTTGCTTTTGTCTATATTCTGCCAATTTTGCTCGTATATTACTGATTTTTTTTATCTGACTGAAGTAGCAAATGAGCATGCAGTCCACCTGATGGTAAGTGGTCACTGCCGCCCTGCGACATCTGTAATCAATTTCATACAGTACATGGGTTCCATCTGAATCACAGATGTCAATCACAGATGCACTCCCGAGGACTATGATGGTCGCCTCATGTGAAAGTGTGCTGGCAACCACACCCTTCCATCGAAACGCAAGAAATGCTTCACGCTAGAAATAGGATTAAATAATTGCTTTCGAAACCATACAAGTAAGCTAACTTGAATAATCATTCTAAAATAGATAGATCCCGGAATCCTCTTTGTAGCGCCGAGGACTGCTACCGGGGGAGTTTTAGTATTTTCTTCTGAAGATTTCTCCCTCGAAATAAAAAATAAGGTTTGCCAAGTGTAATTTCAAGTAAAACACAGGAGTTAACGTCTTCGATTTATTCACACTTGAGGAGGTCCGATCGGTTCGGCGGTTAAACAAGAATCTTTTTCTACCGGCGTTCGCTCGCCTTTTTGTAACAATGTTTGGTGGTGTGACAATAACAAATTTATGGAGGGTAAACTAAATTACAATTCTAAAAATCATTAAATGTTGGTAATTCAATAAACAAACAATTTTCGATCTTTAAACTAACTAAAATAATTATTATCGGCGACGTGTTTTTTATAAATACGCGGTGTCGCGCCGACATATATAACAATACAATTTGATTTTTCATTTTATTTTGATCAGTCTGCCTCAAGACTTGTTCTTTCGGAGAACTGACTAGATTACCTATTTTATTTATGCTTTTCTCTTTGTAAAATATGCGCTTAACTTTATTGAGATTTACACACAACGCTTATTATCAAGTGTAATAGCCAAGCATAATAAGCCAAGTCAAGTATAATAAGCCAAATATTTTACAATAACTAATCTTTAACGTATTATAAGACGATTTCATGCAAATTAACGATATTTATTTTTAAATCCTCTATTTACAAAACTGTATAAGGAAATCAAATTCGACAGTCGATAATTGAAACCTGACCAAATTTGGCTGAAACTATATCTCCAAGTTGACACATTGACTTAACCACCATATACAGTCCACTCCATAACCGGTGGCAGCCCTAATTACCGGGGATTAAAACGACATGTGGACGCATCGCTTTGTTTTGTTGGCCGTTTGATAAAAAACCCATGACTATTTGATAAAAAAATCCAGAACTATTGCTTTAATATCGGGATTTGATTGACTTGTGACCGTGACGAGGTATCGCTACTGGATTCTGGGGTTATTTCTATTCTTATGGTTTTATTGGCTTCTACGGAAGCTTACGCATTGATAAATTGATATAAGCTTGTATTGGAAGAATTTGATATTAAGAAAGAAACAGATTTAATGTAGTTACTGTAATGTTGCTTGACGACCCGCGTAGCGCAGCGGTTACTATACCGATCTGACGCGCAATGGGTCCCGGGTACGATTCCCGGCCAGATAGCTCAATGATGAGTTTAGATTCCTGTTCTGGGTCTGGGTGTTTGTGTATTCGGCTTGTGTGTGTCCATGGTACCCACAGCACAGGAGAAAATCCTACTGTGGGACTATGTCTGTAGAAAGCGTGTTTTTTTTTACTCGAATTCGATGTAAGACACATTACACGTTTAATCGACTACGTCAGTAGAAGGGTAAGGTAAGGGAAGGGTAAGTATGTATCTTAGTAGGTATGTATGTTTGTTTATATATTTGGCACACGCTACAGCCAAAACGGGTGGACGGGTTTTGAAATATAATATATGATTGGTATCGGTTGTTTGAAGAGTGACTTAAGATAGACTTTTTTGTTAATATGGCGCCTGTAAATAGGAAAAATAGTGTTGTTATGTGGTTAGTTGCTTTTCCAGATGACAAATGACGCGCCGCTCTGTCACTTTCTGCATTTTTAGTCATTATTTTGGTCTGTATTTATATATAGATATATATAGTTTTTTATAACAAATACGTATCTCCAAGCCTAATGTTAATGTAGCTAAAAGTTGAACATTTCATATATTATGACACTTTCAGATTGAGTTTATGAATTTTAACGGGTCAAATGACACCAAATTGCTACGATAACTTCCTAAACAAGATATTCGTATACAGTTTTAATATAAGCAAACATTCCGCTTAAAAGGTGCGATTTGATTCTAAACTAATTAGGGTGTGACCCTTCCCTCGCTAAACGATTACCGAACGCGGGGCTCCGGTCCATTAGGGATTGTTATGAAGCGACACAATCGCTTTCAACTGTGTACATTGCGTATTATTAGGATAGCCCCAGAAGTATGGAATGACTTTAATATTTTCCCTTTTTCATATAAACTTAGGAACAGTTACCAATGTAAATAAAATCATCTGAATGGAAAAAAAATGTGTATTTCAATTCTACAATAATTAAAAACACTGACTAATTGCGTGGTTACAATTTTAATTGCGTTTTATTCTATTTGCGAGTGAACATTCGGACAATTGTTTTTTATCGAATGTTCCATTTACAACTTTTCTCTTTTATCTAATCTGCTATTCTATATCTATGGCAATGCATTGTTCACTTATTATATAATAATAAAAATATTAATTATCCCGTCTGCCTTATCGTTAGGTTTTAAACCTGAAAAAAAAAATTACCGACGTTTTTTACGTTACTGCACCGCTCTGATGCTAAATGGGTCCCTGGTTCGATTCCCGGCCAGACAGGTATCTAAATGACGAGTTTAGCTCTATTCTGAATCTGGGTGTTTGTGTATTCGTCTTTGTGTGTGTCCATGGCACCCACGACACAGGAGAAAATCCTACTGTGGGGATATGAGTATAGAAAGCGTTAGAGTGATTATCTAAAAATATGCTAATATTCGCAAATGCGAATGCGAATAATGGTTACATCACTAGTATGTTTGTATATTTTTGTAGAGAGCAATGGACACGTGCGAGTCCCAGTTTGCAGTAATAAGAGCGGAGGGCGGTGACGTCACGCTGTGGTCACGCACGTTAGCCCCATGAGGATTGAATTGTAGGAGTTCCCGTTTCAAGGGGTTTGAATTGGTTACGTAAACCAAAGCTTAGATGTCCGGTTATATACCTACTTATGGATATAGTTGTTTGATGCTGAAGTACTTTGTTCTTTGTGTTATAATTCCAAAAATGTTTACGATATCGAAAAAAGAGATATGTGGATGTATATGTCCTGAATTCGTGTTACAAAAATTAAGTATGTCTGTTATTAATCATTGATCGATTAACTAATAAATGTCAGGGCTATCAACTAAGAAGAGTTTTGGAAAATTTCAATTTTTCACGAAATGGCGGACGTTGAAAGTCAAACATTTTATTTCGACCAAAAAATTGCTGATATTTTTGACTATTAAAAAAAAATGTCCAAAATAAAAATCCTTGGTTCAACCGGAGAACAAGTTTATAGAGAATAAGTGATAAAAAATTCAACCCGATTAGCAAAGCTGTTTTCGAGACCACCGACTTAGAAAACATGGTTTCGAGAAAAACGAGATTAAAGTTTTTGGCACTAATTGTTTTACTTAGTATAGCTCTAGCACGACTTGCTTCAAAGTTACATATTTCAGCAAATAATGGTCTGATTCAAACACAGCTAGCTGGTAAATACGCGCAAGATAATGTACTTTTAGAAAATGGAATAAAAAAATAACTATTTTTTGAAAATTCTAACTAGACCCCCTTAAAGGGTAAGAAATGAAAGGATTCCGCACAAAACTGCCATAACAATACAACACAAGTGAGACAGATAAATGCAAGAACCTATAAAAATAACGACTCTAATAATTGAACTCGACAGTTAATGTCATCTAAATCTCGTAAGTTCCACTGTGCGCCATTATTAAATCAATACAAATGATCATCCCCCTCGTCTCATCTCATACGTCGGGGTAGTTAGCGCTTCATTCCGAGGGGCAAATTGTATTAAACTAAGTGATACATTCTATTTAGGGGCTGTCGAAGTTAAATGGCACTAGTGGGTTGGAAAAGTCTATGACAGTTTTCTTTGAGTCACACACTTGAATACACTTTTATAGGCTGGTTCAGTTTCATATGCGGGTATCTTAGACCCATGTAATTGTCTGCAGATAGAACCCCTGTTCTGCATGAAGTTGCTTACTGTTGTCCGTGAGAGGCAGCAACCACGCATTTACAGAAACGTGCTATTTACAGAAAAGCGAACAGAGATTCTTTTCCAAATCAAAGACCGATGCTTTGCTACTCTCACGCGGCACACTTTCACATGAGGCGACCATCATAGTCCTCGGAAGTAGCAACGCATCTGTGATTGACTTCAGATGGAACCCATGTTCTGTATGAAGTTGCTTACATCCATGGGCGGAAGTGACCAATTACCATCAGATGGACTGCATGCTCGTTTGCTACTTCAGTTAGATAAAAAACTCTAAAGGACCAACTACACCTTTCTATCGAAACACAAGAACTGCTTTACGGTAGAAATAAACGTGGTGGTGGTTCATTCCCGGACAAACCAAACTCTTCCTACCTTATAAAAAGCAACGGTGGGCTAAATTTCCATGTTTATTTACAAGAAAAATCCCAAAAAACCTTTAAATTGAATTGATCTTCACCCCTTTGCCATTTCAATCTTACGAAAATCGTAAACACAGGAATGCTATGTCATTCCCTAACATTATAACAAACATTAAATTGAAATATACTGAAAACTTGATGCTTTGTTTAGGGACGGAAGAGCGCGGCATCGGGTGAAATCAACTGAAAATAATGAGATTAATGTACTCGATTTATCGCTAGGGGGCACTCGTGGCGTTTAATATTCGGCTGCGATGTTTGTTACGTCATTCTGCGAATATCCATGTCATTTTGACTTATCTTTAAAAGTTATATGGGGTAATGAAATAAGGCTATGATGGAAATTGATAGCGTTGCTAAGCAGACATCGTCTGAGATATTTGGCATTTTATATCAAATAGTTTGACGAAAAGGTTTTGGTGTAAATTCTGTTGACACGACAGAAAGCGTTTTAGGATGTATTTGTAGCTGAAATTACATTCCTGGAGTCGAAATTACTAAAAAAACTAGAGGATTTCTCAAGAAAATAAAGTAAGGCCGTTTTCGTCCTTAATACCTAAAATATAAAAAAATGTCTATTAAAATTAAAGTGGTAGAAACTAAAAAAAATTAGAAAGCGTTTATGTATTAGTTCAATTTAAAAAAAAATGTGACTGTGTGCTCTACAATTATATTCATAAATAATTGTAGAGCACACAATCACATGTGCTTTACAATTATATAAGAATATAATTGTAGAGCACTCCATTTATCAGCTTCCGCATATAACAACTAATGAACAAGCTTGTGGGGTATAATTTTAAATAAAAAGAATTAAAATTCAAAATAAAAGCAATTAGAGAAACCACAAAAAAAAGAATAGTATAGTCTGCAAATCAATAGTATCAAACAGACCTACAGGAGTCAACAGGCAATCGGCTTTGTTCAGTGAATGCTCACATAATCCTAAGCGCTAAATGCGTTCAACAAACGGCTCTCGCAAATTGAGCTCAAAAGCCGAAGGACCCCTCAATACCCGTGCTTTATAAAACTGAACTTTAATTCGAAGGCATCGGGGTTATTCAAAGTGGGTTTCTTCCCCCAGTGTCATAGCTCATTTAGCATTCGATGGCATTAATCCACGGGGCATTAGGGGGTACACATGTGATCACCAGCCGGTGCAGCGAGAATGCATAATGCAATTAATTGTTTCGACTGTTTATTGTTGCTGAGGTAATGACCCTTGAATTATGATAACGATGGGTGAATATCAGTTTATATTGGAAGTAATTAGAGCATTCTATTACTGAACTAGCGTATTCCCGCAGCTCTGTCCGCTTCGGTCACGTTTACAACGGTAATGTATAAGTGTTGATAAAGGATATAAACTAATCTGTGTGCCAAATTGTAGCGAAATTCGACTAGTACGTGGAAGAGTAACAAACCCAAACACATCCTCACAATTTTCATGCTTATGATATTAATAGGATGTTTAAAAGTGTAATTAATTTGTAGTACTATTAACTACTTGACGACTCGCGTGGCGCGGCGGTTACCGTACCGGTCTGACACGCAGTGGGTCCCGGGTTCGATTCCCGGCCAGACAGGTATCGGAATGATGAGTTTAGATTCTTGTCCTGGGTCTGGGTATTTGTGTACTCGTCTTTGTGTGTGTCCAAGGCACCCACGACACAGGAGAAAATCCTACTGTGGGGCTATGAGTGTAGAAAGCGTTGTAAGTTTGAAGATTCTTTTAAGTATAAATGTTTTAAAATTGTAATCTCAATAACATTTTGGATCAAGCAGATTTTCAGCACTTCTAGTAAAAGTAAAAGCTTTATCTTTAGCTCCAAATTATCATTTACTTATTCGCTAATCCATGCAAATTATGACAAGGTATGACTTAAAAACGAAAACGTAAAGAATGATCGTTTTGATATTACCTAATACACTCATAAGGGTATTTACCTCTATGTATAGACTTTTATAATAAAGTTCCTGTTGAAATCAGAAATTTGTCAATGAATAAGTTCCAAGCATTAATTAAGAATAAACTCTGCCGTAAAGCGTATTATAAACAACTTTGGACTGAGCAATAATATACATTATTATAGTATATTTAATAAATTTCAAAGTGTAGCGTATCTTGCCAAACAGGGTTCTCTTTTACTGAACTGTAAGGCAAGATACTGGAGCTAACTTTCATTGCCATGTAAAAAAAGATGATTGTAATTATATAAAAAAAAGAATGGATATAAATAAGAAAAAAGACAAACCCGCTGAGTTTCTTGCCGGATCTTCTCAGTTGAGGTCGTATTCCGATCCGGTGGTAGTGTAAGAAAAAAATGTAACTGACAATTTGTAAGTATCCCCGTAGGCCTATACAAAATAAAGACATTTTTTATTTCATTTCATTTCTATGATTTGCAAACAATATAGGTATCTATACAAAAATGTATGTTTTCCACTAAATATATCAAGAATTAACTACCTTGTTAGCGTGGCACATAATTCCCAATCCGTTGAACATAAAAATATTAATAACACTTTAAATCCATCAGTTCGTATAATAAACTTAATCCATGATAAACGATGGCTGTAGATGGCTTCGTGGGAATACACCGACTTTTATGGTCTTGCAGCTCGACTTATTACGGATACATACACGGTAGCTACTTCACTTCTAAACACTTTCACTCATAACCCAACACCAGGATTATCTCTTGTGACGTGGGTGCTATGGACACTTACAAAGACGAACACACAATGACCAGAACTATAATCTTAACTTATCATTTTGATGTCTGGACGAGGATCGAACCCGAAATCCACGTGTAGGACCAATATAAAGTATAACTGCATGTCTGTCTGTGCTGTTTCACCTTTGTCCTGAAGTTGGCAACGCAGTTGTGACTACCGTCACGTATGCCCATGGGCGGTTGTGGCCATTTACTATTAGGTGAATTGAATGCTTATTTGCTTCTGCAAATAAGCATGCAATTTGCAAGGGTTCTATAAAAAGCTGGTTCCCCATATTCGTATGAATATTATAGAACAGTTTTTATTTAAATTAATACATTTAACATTTGTTATATTAAGAAACAAATCTGTTTACACTATATACAAAACAAATATTAAAAATAAATAAAACAAAGAACTATAATATAATATAATATGGAACCAGAGTAGTTCGACAGGGGAGGTACCACCGCCCCACCTATTTTTAGCGTGAAGCATATTTTACGTCTCAATGAAAAAGTGTGGTTACCAGTATACTTTTCTATGAGGCGAAGTTTGATAGAACCTATGTTCTTTATGAAGTTGCTTACAGATCTCCATGGACGGCAGTGACCACTTCCCATCATTTGGATTGCTTGTTCGTTAGGTAATTTAATCAGATAAAAAAAAACACTTACTGAATTAATATGAACGCCTCTCCTTAGGACTAAAGTGATTGACTCATATATAAAGCTTTACGGTAGAAATTAAGATGTCTGTGATGTCTTCCTGGGTGACCTAATAGACCTAACAGTTCTATCACCTTAAGATTTTGCCATTTGAGATTTATATATGGCATTGCTAATGAAAGCTGCATTACCAAAATAATCTAGGAATGATAGCCTCATGTAGATCTGCCATTGAGGTTATAAAGACATAATAAATGGAATCGATTTTACAATGCCGTAAAACTGGTAGTGATATGTAGAGATTTGCTTCACACGCGACGGTATTATGAGCTGCAGTCATTAGATCTGGAAATTTATACCGCAAGACCACGATACGATCACGACGTACTTATTGCTAATAATTAAAACAGTATAGGGAAATACAGTATGATTTACAAATATATAGAATCAAAGATTCTGATTATAATTTATCAATAAAATTGGGTGTCGCATGTAAAGTCAATGATATAAGCATTTTTATTACATCCTCTGTCCGAGGTTTAAACTCTTACACGCACCACTGATTTTTCTTAACTTATGTGAAATTATGTGCGTATTAGAAATTAATTATCACTGCTTTTCGGTGAAGGAAAACATCGCGAGAAAATCTACACACCCGATAGTTCTTTAAAAGTTCTCGGAGGTATGTGAAGCCCACAAATTCGCCCTTGGCCAGCGCAGTGGACTATGGCCCTCATTCTGAGAGAAGACCCGAGCCCAGCTGTGAGACAATAATGGGTTGACGAAGAGAGAAAAGTCCGTTTGATTGTACAACATATACTGGAAGACTGTATTTATAGCACATAGTTTAAGGTAAAATTAAGTCTTTATTTTATTAAAATCCGTCCACATTTTTAAATGTTATTAAGATTCAAATTCTATTAAGATTTCTTAAAGCTTCTCAAGCGGGGCAATCGAGAGTCGCAAAAAATATTAAGTTTTTAATGTTTTAAAAGGTTATCGCTTTAATATGAAGAGGTGACATTAAGATTGTTTTAAAGATAATATGTTATGACAAATTATCGTCATAACTAAAAGTATTTTTATTGTAGCTACAGTCAGATAGTTGTAAAGGTTTATTGCACACACTAAATGCGATTCGCAAGGGTGTGTCTTCAATTAATTATTGTATATGGTGTATAAAATTTAATAACATGTTATCACAAATGCACTTTTTTATGTGAGATCTTACAAGTCAGAGCTGTATTTTGTCACTTTAAACTATAAGTATACGATCGCTCGGAATAGCACGCGCTTTCTACGCTCATAGCCCCACAGAAAGATTTTTTTCCTGTGTCGTGGGTACCATGGACACACACATGACGAATACACAAACACCCAGACCCAGAACACGAATCTAAACTCATCATTCAGATACCTGTCTGGCCGGATATCGGACCCGGGACCCATTGCGCGTCAGACCGGTATGGTAACCGCTCCGCCACGTAGGCCGTCAAATAGCACAACTACCACTTTTTCCGTGGGTGTCATAAGTAACTAATGTATTAAATCCAGGAGATGGTATCAGGATCATTCCAGGGTGTTTGATCGAGACGAGCTGCTCGGAAATCGGACGAATATGTAAGCAGCTGTTTGTAAGAAAGTTTATAGTATCAAAGAAAAAAACTTAATTAATATCAAAGAAACAAAATACTGCATGAATAAATAAATAATTATAATTGCATAAATTGTTAAAAATGCTACGTAATAGCTTTATCGGAGCAGTCCCCGAGTGCCGCACGTTTTTTTTATAAGTTTGATGGTGGTCACTGCAGCCCATGGACATCTGTAAACAATTTCTCATAGAACATGGGTTCTATTTAAAATCATATACAGATGCGTAACTACTCCCGAGGCTAAGTTGGTCGCCTCATATAAAAGAGAGACAGCAACCAGCTAGAACTACTTCACGCTTGAAATAAGTGTGGTGGTTGTATATCTCCGGTCGAACTACACTGGTCTTACCAACCGGTAAAGATAATAGCCTAATGATTGAAACTTGCCCTCTCAATCGGGAGGTCCGAGGAAGGCCGAGATTCAAACCCAGGCACACACCATTGATTTATGTGCGTATTAGAAATTTATTGTCACTGTTTTTCGGTGAAGGAAAACATCGTGAGTAAACCTACACATCCGAGAGTTCTTTTCAAAAAAAAGTTCTCAGAGGTGTGTGAAATCCACCAATTCGAACTTGGCCATCGCGGTGGACCATGGCCTAAAACTCTCTTATTCTGATAGAAGATCAAAGGGTTGTAGAGATCAGAGTCATATCAACACGCGGTATGTCTCTGAACTACAGATCTCAGTGGCTACTTATCAGTAGGTGTTACACTCGTAAATGCTAGAAACGTAAAACAATTTATAATTACCTACTTATAAAACGTTACGTTAACCAACTTTAAATCCCTTGTTTGTGTCGATTGTTGCATTGAGATAAATACTCGGTTTTACGATAGCAAACAACCCACAGATAAGATGAACGACACTTTAAACCCGTGTAGACGAGCGACCATTGATGGGGTTCCATATTAAATTATGCTGATGGATCGCGCTCTAATTGCATTTTAATGTGTTTTGATTAATACTGCTTTCATAAAATTAAATAATGGTTCAACGCGTTTTTAAATTTATCTTAATAATACGTTTATGTTTTGATTTCGGTTAGGAGATGGCGCGCATGAGATGCGCGAATTTTTTGCAGCAATTTTTGCGAGACAGATTGCAATGAAATGAATATTGTGATTTGTAGGAAGTCTATATTATATAGGCACATAGTATAGTAATACTTAATATAGGATTAATATTGTACTATTTAGTTGTATAACATTGAAGTGAGTTGAGCTGTTATCTATTTTGTATAGATTAGAAGTGATTGCCTTTCACTGGAAGAGTGAAATGCAACCACCAGCCAGCTTAATTTTATATGAGGCGACCATCTTAGTCCTCAAGAGTATCAAAGCGTTTCAGATTGATTTCTGATAGAACCCTTGTTCGGTATGATCTTGCTTACAAATGTGAATAAGCTGCAGTTACCACTTACATCGCATGGAATTCATGCTTACAAGTAAACTAACAACATGCATTGTTAATTGTTTATTACATACTAGCTGATCCGGCAAACTTCGTTCCGCCTAAAAGTCAAAAATCTAAAATTATCCGTGTTCCTCCACTATATTATGCATGTATTATACATAAAAGCCTTCCTCTAAATCACTCTATCTATTAAAAAAAACACTGCATTAAAATCTGTAGCGTAGTTTTAAAGATCTAAGCATACATAGGGACAGACAGCGCGAAGCGACTTTGTATTATACTATGTAGTGATACCTAATATACATATATTTTCTAGTACGTCCAGACTGCACGTTTATATATGTAAATCTTCTAAATTCTATGAAAATGTAACTAATGTACTGTTGAAACTAAAACAAGATAAATTATTCATAATCAGTCCATCTGCAGGATAGCTTGACCCAAATAAGCACTCATTAATTTAATCGAAAACAACATCACCGAGTCGATTCACGAAAAGCATTCGATTAATATTCGTCGATTAGCGTTCATCGCTGTCATTGAAATCGATTGATTGCCACTGTACTTGAAAATGAACCTTATTTTATGAAACATAGAATGCAATGTGGCATATGTTTGTACACTACAATGACCGAAAGATAGAAAACATCCGTAATCTGAGCGATTTAGAGTATATATTGATGTGTTTCAGTAGGTCTGTTCGATAGATTAAGCTGAATGTCTCGTAATGTTTGTCGTTTTAACGTATTGGATGATTGAGACGGATTCGTATATCGCTTTGTTGATGGCTTCTGATCCATTGGGGTAAAATTTCGAACTTAAAACGGGATTCTAATTTAGAAGTTTAGATTGATTTGCAAGTCTACGACTTAGGCAGTGGTGGTAAATGCAGACTTATCTAAAAGAATTATGCTATGAGTCGATGGTGTACCAGCAAATAAGAAGAATAAATAATTATATGGTGAATTTATAGGTGGTAGAGCCTGTGTAGTTCGTCTTGGGAAGTACCACCGCCACACCTATTTCTAACGTGCAGCAGTTTTTGCGTTTCGATGGAAGGGTGTGCCGGAACACTTTTATATGAGGCGACCATCATAGTCCTCGGGAGTAGCGACGCATCTGTGTTTGACTTCAGATAGACCCCATGTTCTCTATGAAGTTGCTTATAGATGTCCATGGGCGGCAGTGAGCACTTACCGTCAGGTGTCAGGATACATGCATCATAATCTTTTTTTATTTACATTTTAATAATTAACCGATTGTTAATTGTTCAAATGTATCAATTCCGCAATAATATTAGATTAAAATCTTATCTTTTACATATTGCGTTCTAAGTAAAGATTTAATAAAATCAAGTGTGTACAAATTTAATATTCGGCAAACATATTGGCAAACCGCGAAGACAGTACACACGTATGTTAACACGCCTACATGTGCTCGGAGCATAATTGAGACCCCCGCCCGCCCCCACCCCCGGCAGATCTGGAACAAACGGGAAGTTTTAATTAATTATCACTACCTACTTAGTTTTAACTGGCACTTATACTTTTGGGTGTAGAGATTAGAGAAGTATAGAAGTATTTTTATAACATTGAAGCAAATGAGCATTTGTTTATTTATTTGGGGAGGTACCACCGCCATACCTATGTCTAACGTGAAGCATTCCTTGCGTTTCGATGGAAGGGTGTGGTTGCTGGCACACTTTTATATGAGGCGACCATCCTAGTCCTCGGGAGAAACGCATCTGTGATTGAGTTTAGATAGATCCTATGTTCTATATGAAGTTGGTTACGGATGTCCATGGGCGGCAGTAACCACTTACCATCAGGTGGACTGCATGCTCGTTTGCTGCTTTATTATAAAAAAATGACTTGCCTCTGCTGTCCATGTACACCTATGCAATGTAATACAAGACAGTGGACTGTAGTTTATCACATATGTGCTGTTACTCTCAAGAGCTAAGATGATCGCCTCATATGAATCTCAGCCGGCAACCGCATACTTCCAGCAGAACGAAGAACTGTTTGACGCTATAAATAGGTGTGGATACCATCCCGTTCGAACCGTTTTCGTTGTACCACCTTTTGAATAACCTTATTTTTTGTGTTTTACGCTTTTATACGCACATAAATTTAATATATACTAGTCCTTTAAACTCTGTAAAGTTCAAGTGTCGATCTATTTACTAGAAACAGGGCGCTCTGACGAAAGTATAGTGGCGGCCTGGCGGCTTAGTAATAATAGCTATATTACATCATATTATATAGCATATATATCGTATTAACTACTATAGATTGGGTACCATATATATGTTTAGTATAGGTAGCATATTACCTAGCATGTCCATCCTTTGGGTACGGAAACTGAAACAAAAAAAAATGTGTGCGTGTACTAGCGTACACTCGTAAGAAGTGAAACTTCTTTATGACGTTATTTTTCAGAAAATAATTTACTATATGCAACTTTACAGAAATTGGTTAAATAAAGTTAAATTAGATAAAGTTTAATAAAAGGCTAATATTAAACTTTATCTAATAATCTAATCTATAATAATAAGGATAAAATAAAGATGGCGCGTAACGGAAAAAAAGATGGCGCGTAACAGAAAAAGATGGCGCGTAACAGAAAAAGATGGCGTGTCACGAAAAAATGTTACACTAAATTTTTTTCCAACCCCGGTAAAGAAGTTTCACTTCAAAAATTGTTGCTTGCTACGATTATACGTTTGAACAATACACAGCGAGTTAACAATATGCTTACCAAACCCAGCTGATTCGAATCACACAGCTTACAGCATTATCGCTAATTCGATATCCATTAGCATCACACAATGTTAGTTTGCACCCTCTACATGATCCGTAGGCGTGGCGGATGCGGCTCGACTTATTAAACTGCGTACCATATTGTACCGTTGCCCAACTGTGGTCAACATTACCATCACAATGCCGCCCCCGCGTGGGTGACAGATGGAAACGATGGATAGATTCGATCCGATTGGGGACTCCTTTGTGGAACTGTTTGTTCAATCAAATGCATTTTGTTGAAATATGAAAAGATTTTTCTTATTTTCTTACCTTAAATACTGCACCGTGACATTAACTAATACTACAAAACTTCATATGTTATAGTGTAATACTGTGATGCGTTATGTATGAAACAGTTACTGAAAAGAATCTTCATGTTAAAGTCCGAGCACGGTAAACTTAAGTATGATTATATAATTTGGCCAATGTATGGAAATTTTTCAAATGTTCGTTTATTTAGTTTTATATAAACAATCATTGTTAACGTGACCTATTCCTGTTTAATACCAGAAACTAATACCATTGGTATTAGTTTATTACCCAGATTCCGAACGAATACCACTCATAATTAATTCAAAATTAGTAACCTAATATATTCCCAACGAATACCAAAACATAACTCTTATTACAGTCACAGAAAACGTTTATTTTGCTTTTTAATAATTAAATATCCAGACGTTACAATATAATATGTATGTACATATACATGTAACATGTATGTACAATGTAGGTACATATATATATAGTACATGTACATTGAAAACGTAAACAACGCCTGTTTTAAAGAACGGTAAGGATAAAGGTATAAGGTAAGAATAAACACGTATTGAGGTTACAGCATCTTTTGGAAAAAAAATCTTATTATTTCTCTGCAATAGGCATTTGATTTATATTTAAATTCTAAAATAATCAACTTTATCCATACGGTAATGTAATCGCGATCTATCTACGTAATGTATTTTTAAATAACACGGATAAAACAACTTTAGTATGCGCAATAAAATGACACGAAAACTTAAACACGTCACAAACTCCAGAAGACAAATTGCACATCACCGCCAGAATCCAATTAACACGCACTAAAACAAAACAAACAAATAAAAAAAGCAATCGAAAACAAAGTCGGACAAATCCGAGAGTCCTCAAAAGATTCCTTTCGAAACAATAAACGGGGAATCCGGGATAAAACCCCCAATAATAAGGCGTGTGATTGATACAACAATGAAATCCCCGGCCGACAGCGGCATTTGCATCTTTATGGGCGCCGCCTTACCGCCCGCCCTCCGGAAGGCTCCGCTGAGTGATGACGTGGCAATGTTTCTTTCTATTTATGTATAAATAGGTACTTATTTACCTACTTGTGTTTAATCATCTCATGGTAAATATGGGTTAGAGAACATGTTATGTAAAGTTATTTAATCTAATACCGTGCTGAATCTATTGATAAAATCCAATTAAAATATCTTAAAATAAAAGGCATATTTACTGTACTGAGGTAGTAGTAGTTGTGGCCACTTACCAAATGAAATGAAATGAAATGCCTTTATTTTGTATATCCCTAGTAGGGTTGTTACGGATGCAAAATTTTAGACATCCGCGGATGCAGATGCGGATGCGGATTATTAGAAGTTCACATCCGCGGATGCGGATTCGATGCGGATGCGGATTCGATACGGATGCGGATGCGGATTTAAAAGGATAATTATTTAAATTTTGAATGCATAAACAGCAAAAAATCAATTTAAAATTAACTTTATATTTATTTAATCATATTTCCAAAACAAAATTACACAAGTCTTTAGTTTTACTTATGACACAACAGAATTTTGAGCTTCAAAAAAAATCTTTGTTTAATAATTATACTTAAAAATAGGTAAATTTAATTTAATAAATAGCAATATTGCAGTTTTCTCAGCTTCCAACCTGTTTCTTAGCGGATTATATATTAACCCAGCTCTACTAAATAGCTGTTCGCTTGGAACTGTGGCTGGTGGAGGTGATAAATATCGGCATGCTAATTTGGAGAGAATTTTAAATTCACAACGGTTAGCTTTCCACCAATTAAGTGGATTTTCATCTAAATTTTTTTATTCAATTCCTTTTCTTTATTCTCACTTTGGAATAAACTGAACTCCTCCGGGTGTATTGCTTTCAGGTGATTTTTCAAAAAAGTAGTAGTGCGACCCTTCCGCGAGTAACTTTTATTACATATCTTACACTCCGACCTCTCGGGATCATTTTTATCTATTTTAAAATAACTCCAGACACTACTTTTTAATGTTGGCAACATTCCAATGTATCGAAATATTAATGAAACCCGCAAAAAACTATGGAGAGCGAAGTATGAACACACCGTAAACTCTCACTTGAACTATTTTATTGACATTATGAAAAAAACAGAACAATTAAAACCTGTAGGATCTTGTTACTAGTATGCGCCTTCCTATTCGTCAGTTACCGAATGAAGTTAGCAAACGCGAAGCACGTGCCATACTGGCTCCGCCTACTTTCTTTGCATGTAGTTACTTGTTGATGTGAATCTGCATCCGTAAAACTCCGCATTGTTTGATGCGGATGTGAATGCGGATGCAGATGTCTGAATTAATGCGAATAATCCGCATTTGCGGATGCGGATACGGATATTCGTAACACCTCTGATCCCTAGGAGGACACTTACAAATTGTTCGTTACATTTTTTTTTCTTACACTACCACCGGATACGACCTCAATGGAGAAAATCCGGCACGAAACTTAGCGGGTTTTTTTTTTGTTATTTATATCTTTTTAAATATAATTACAGTAACGTTTTTATACGTGGTAATAATGAAAGTGTACCTAAATTAGCTTCGATACTCACTAAATTTGTTACTTTACACATTTTTTTATTTATATACGTTTTCAATGTTAAACGGGAGTGTCAAGTAGGCGTGATACCTACCTACCTTCACTGGCAGATCCAGGGGGGGGGAGTCTAGACTCAACTCCCTTATAGGACCCAAGCCCCCTAAAATGTAAAAAATCCTTTCTGATCAGAAGGCTTTTGCATTTGCAATCAAATCCCCCCCACTCCTCCTGCGGTTCAGAAACCCGTCCCCACAGTTCAGAAACCAAATTACTACTAACCTTATTGTCAGTCATCCTCCTCCTCAGGAATCCTCAGTCAGGCGGTAGTTTGCGGCATCTAAATCAAATATTCCTTCCAGCTTTGTACCTGTAATTCCTTCAAAGCCTTACATGTAAAGCTCTATCAATTCGTTTTACATTCGTGGGCACAGCTTAGCCGGCTTTCTTTATAATGTGAGAACGATACAGTTTTTAATTAACTTTTGTCATCCGATGAGTGACATTTCCTGCAATCGACTGATGTAGGATCACCAGTAACATGGTGCTAACTAGGATATGATTTATAGTAAGTAAAAAGAAGTATGGAAAGTAAATTATATGTTGTGATATATGATTCATCGTTACTACCCATTTTTTTTTTTGGTAAGTGGTCACCGCCGCCCATAGACATCTGTAATCCACTTCATACATAACATGGGTTTCATCTGAAGTCTATCACAGATCCGTTGCTACTCCCGAGGACTATGATGGTGGAAAGTGTGCCGAACACCACACCCTTCCATCTCGCGCAAGAAATGCTTCACGCTAGAAATAGATGTGGCGGTGGTACTTCCCCGGTCGAACTACACTGGTTCTACCTTCAAATTGCCGCATTATTTCCGCACTGCTGGGCATGGGACCGCGTTGACTGGATTGGTATAGATACTTACTTCAAACTCCTTTGAGAACTGTTCTTTAGGAACTCTAAGCCCTAATTTCAGACACTCACATCATTTTAGAAAATTGAGTAATGCGCGCCTGAGATTTGAACCTCGGACTGACGATTGAGAAGTTGAGATTCAATCATTAGGCTATCACTACTCTATACTGATTTATATTCACTTAGGCAAGATTCCAGTGACACATACATATAAATAAAATTTAAAAAAAAACCTTTCATTCACAAGTAAATACCTATACTAATAATATCTCTTAACAAATGCAGATATTAATTAAAAAACGAAATAAATAATGGAGAAAATGAAAATTATTATTAGATACAGCAGCACATTATGCATTTGAGTGACGTGTATATAACATCTAATAAAAGTACTTGTAGAGCAATGGGACTGTCCATCAAGTTACACGTACCTTGGAGACCCGAGCGGTCGTCGGCCATTGTCAAATCGATTCATAATCGACTTAGGCGTCGATTTGAACCGATTATCAAATCTACCGTTAAATTGGGCTACTCCGCCGCGCTCCGACGCTTCCACGTATTCATAGAATTCAAATGATCTTTATTTAAATAATTACAAATACTATGGAGAATTTATTGGAACGTTTTGTTTTTAAGTTTTATAAATAATAATGTACGTCTATGTAGGTAATTCGAGAATTGAATTTATATGATTTTACGCTCCTCTTTGTAGTTTAAATACTAATCCAAAGTCTGTGACTCTTTTAAGGAGAATTCGGATATAAAATGTACCTTGAGAAGACAAATAAATGGCAAAGTATAGGTACCTGCATAATGTCATCTGAAGCCTGATAGAGTGACGTAACTATATTCACGGTTCTTTTAATTTTGCGAGTATTGTATAATGGGTTGATGGAATGATGGGTTAGGTGTAAGAATCTCTATGAGATGACTAAACATAACTAGCTAGAGACACACAGGAAACAAAGATCCGTGATAAATATTCATGCACTCTTTCGATAAATTAACGTAAAAACAAATAATTGTCCACTTGCAGGTTACGAATATTTGGTAACATTCATATTTCTTCAATGACAAAGAAACTGTTAAGAAGTAAGCCAAGGCATTAATGAAAAGAGATATCATTTCTAAGGAGTGGGACGTAGCGTCATTACGTGTTTATGACGCCTCACTCTTGTTATCCGAGATTACCTCCAGCCTCTTACCTCCAGTAAAACAATACTGACAGGAACAAGCACTCTAGTTTTACGCGCGCAAACAATTATTTATTGCACCGAAAACAAGCGAACACCCTATACCCATCAATACAAACCAACAAACGGTTCTAACTCCACATTGCAAGGTCGAAAATCGAATTTCGCGCTCCGATCTCCGACCGAGCAAGATTAATAGGGCATAAAACGTAAGATAATACAATATACAAGAAGACACGTTGTTAACCGTACCATTTGACGGGTGAACGGAGCGACTCTATCCGTCTCCCTCTTTCTAAGTGTTCCAGTGATAGCTCCCGCTCGCTCTGTTTCAATTATCTGCCTAATCCCTCAATTACGTCGACAGATGTCGCCCGCGTCTTCGAGCTTATGTGCGAGTTTAAAGTACCGTCCGCAAAAGCAATTACCGTTGATCGATGAGATTTCAGATGAGATATTATGACGCTTCAATGTTATCAAATTCTTTGAAATATCGGCCGTCGATATCCATCTTCATACACAAATTGCTGAAGATTGAATACGAGTCCTGACGATCAATGTTTATACGTTTAAGATATATCTTTCTTAACGAAACCAACAGATATATTGAGTAATGTTTCGTAGAATCAGAATTGTTCTTCTAGTTGACAAAGAATCGAGGCGTTTATGTCCGTGCTTTCCGCGAAATATTAAAAGCTAATAGCTAGTTTGATTTAATGAAAGTGAACAAACAATTCATGGTGATACTATAAATATCAGCGTCTTCTTACGAAATAAGTAAGGAGCCTGCTTATATGTTCTTAAAATAAGCGTTACACTTAATTTACTAAATCAGAGATTTCTGATTTTTTACCTAAAGAAGGTAAGAAGGAAGAATGCATTATCTTGCACATTTTTATCTTATCGCATCGTCGCGCTGGTGTTTTGACTTGAACGGTGTGATGTGGCGAAAGGTGTATTTGTGATGTCTGGCGCGCCTCTTATTTTCGTGGTCATAACTAAGAGCGCTTTCACATAAGGTCGCAAGTAGCGCGGCCGCAGCGCGTCATCCTCGCGACTGCAGAGAACGCTTTTTTTTACTTCTATATCCGCGGGATTTTTATTTGATCAGGATGGCGCGCTGTACTTTTATGATGAAAATAATAACAGAAAAGAATAAATACTGAATAATTATTTCAATAATAAGAAAGCATCCATTGCAGTCACGCGGCTGACGCGTTGCGGCCGCGCTACTTATGACCTAATGTTAAAACGCTCTTAACATCAACCGGGAAAATATTTTAGGGTGCCATATTTACAGGGTAAAAACGATATATTAACCAAAACTATGTTTTTTTGTATATTGTTGTTCATTCGTCTGTCACTAGACTCTATCTTTGAACCGTAACAGATAAACACTGGATATTTTTAGAGAATTTGTAGTATGGTCGCTACAGGAACAAATAGTAAAATAAGGAAACATTTAAAATTGTCTTCATATTAATAAACTAAAAGGTATGGAGACATGTTTAAGGCAATTTTCCTTAATTTTATTGTTGCTTATTTTCCCGGATAGAACGAGAATGGTTCAATCATCGCATCAATGATTTTTTTATTTTTATTTTTTTATAAGATTGAAGTAGCAAACGAGCATGCAGTCCACCTGATGGTAAGTGGTCACTGCCGCCCATGGACATCTGTAAGCAACTTCGTACAGAACATGGGGGAGTTTTACCTGAAGTCAATCTCAGATGCGTCACTACTCCCGAGGACTATGATGGTCGCCTCGCATAAAAGTTTGCTGGCAACCACACCCTTCCATCGAAACGCAAGAAATAGGTGTGGCGTTGGTACTTCCCCGGTCGAACTACACTGGTTCTACTACCTAGTCTAGTATGGTTCGGTTCTTACGTTTCAGTGGAAAGGTCAACTATCTTTGAAGCAATCATTTTAGACCACGGAAGTAGCAGAGCATTAGTAATTGACTTCAATTCTCAGTAGTAACTTCATATAGAGTTACTGACGATGTGATGACAACTCGCGTGGCGCAGCAGTTATCATACCGATCTGATGGGTCCCAGGGTCGATTCCCGGCCAGACAGGTATATGAACTATGAGTTTAGATTTCTGTTCTGAGTCTGGGTGTTTTTGTATTCGTCTTGTGTGTGTCCATGGTACCCACGACACAGGAGATAATCCTAATGTGGGGCTAAGAGTGCAGAAAGCGTGTTCTGTACGAAGTTACGTACAGGTCCATATGCGGCTTTAAGGACTTACTGTTAGGTAGAATGCAAGGTCGTTTATCACTTCAGTTTTATTATAAAAAATGTCGGCGGTTTCCGGTTTATTTATTGAACCATAATAGGTTAATACTTACTTTAGATCCACACAAAACTGTATTTCTATAATTTCTATGTTAAATAGAAAAAAGTTCGGTGATCTGAAACCCATACGAATTCTGTTTGCTTTATGTTAAAGATCGTAAAAAGACAGTGAATAGAGTAAAAAAGACCCACATCCTCAAATTTTTGCATTTTAGGTAATTTCGCATTTCGCAACTTAACATTCTAACATTGACATTTATAATATTAGTAGGCATAAGATTATGCTATCGGTACCGGAGGCACGTCCCAGAAGGGTAGGGACACGAGTTAGCTAATAATTAATATTATAATGAATGTTGCAATACCGGAACCGCGCATTAATCCGACGCCCGACCAAGTGTCGTTTGGATTTAATTAGCTTTGCATTGATTCCCTTGTTTTACACACTGTAAATAGGTATCCTTAGTAATTACTTAAAAGGCTTTTATTGTTTTATCGTTGTAAATGAATAGCGTCGAAGTACCTATCTTTTTTTGGTATATGAAAGTAGCAAGTAAGCATGTAGCCAATTTGATGGCTAGAAACCACTACTGCACATAGACAAATTGATTCAATTACTACCTAGTCAATTATTACCTAGTGCCTGCGAAGTCGAAAAAAACTTTCTATCACCTTTAAATTAAATTTTATAATTCCTGCCAAAATTTTGTCCTTCGGCATGATATCAAAATATAGATTCGCTTATGTTGTTCTATCTCAAGCGAATACATAGAAATAACTGGTTTTAAGTTATTTGAGCGAGGAAAGTAAACTCTACCAAGAGTCACATTGACTATTTATTAATCTTAAAAACAAGGATGCATTTAAATAAAACGTGAGGAGTTAGTTTCGCCATTTTTTTCTTTAAACAAAACATTGCGATGTGGTGACAAAAATTAAATACTTCAAACGAAATACTCATTATTTTGCTATATAATTAAATATGAAACGACCATTACAGTCTTCAAGAGTTACAAAACATCAATGTTTGACTTGCCGGTGTCCATGGGCAGCAATGACCATCAAGTGTACCGCATGCTCCTTTCCTTCTTTAATGTTATACAATAAAAAAGATTTAATGCATGTAATCTAAACATTCCACTAATAACAGGATTCTCTCATATCTCTATTCCCACCTTATAATAAATCTAATTTGTTTTTCAATTAACCGAAGGCGGCTAATTCTTACATCTCGTACACGCGTGGGCAATTAGATGACCGACCAAACATAATACTCGGTCAGGCCGAACCATGGACCCGTGGGCAGGTTCGTCCTCTTCGGTTACTAGTTCATTTACTACAATAGCATTGCATTTTTAACACCTGTGAAATCATATGGCAAGTAACTAAATTATCTTAAATAAATCTAAATATTATATCCTAATAAACTAAATCAATCGTATTTAGTTTTATTTTATGAACTTTCTGGCATAATCATCAGTGAAATGTGTAAAATTATGTTCGATTAAATTGACATTTAGTGAATTAAACTACATACGTAATTGCATGATGCATATATGCAATCATTTGGAACGAAAAAACTTGTTATAGATTTAGAATTTAAATATGAGCTTCATACTTTTAGACTATTAAGTTTTACTGCTGAACTTATGTCTCTCTCTCTGCTGAATTACGTATATTACTAACATCAATAGCAAATTATTCAATGTTGAGCAGAACATTTTCGGAATAAATAAACGTAGCTTTGCACTTACTTAATTGTTTAATTGAATTTCATGACTTTATTTTAATAATTTAACGTAAAGAAATGAGCTATTATATACAAAAAAGGCCTTAGGTATAGGATTTAGGACTTAGGTATTTAAATTAATTATAATGTTGACATTGCAAACTATTATAATGGTAGAATGTTTGATACTCTATAATCTATAAGTTATCTTTACAAACTACATTCTGTCAATATATAATTTCATTTTGTATCAAGTCTCGTCTTAAAATATGTAACCAAACCCAACATGTATCGAAAGCAACAACGCCAAGCCCCAGCGTATAACTCTCTCACGCGCGTTCCGACTCACTTCAAAAACTCATTAGTGTAGCTAATGACATTAATGAAATCGTCGGCCGCTACCGTGCTGCCGCCTATCGCCATTATGACACGCCATCGACGACTCACACGCCCAAAACCATATCTATAACTATATTAAACAACACAAAGAAATCTCAACTCTACGACATCATTATTGGGCTCACTATAAAGTACGCTTGAAATATACTTACGACCGTTAGAATTGAAATTTGACACAAGATTTGACAGTTCAATAACGGTGAACAAATTTAAAACGCTGTAAGTGTATCTCAGGCCGTTAAAGAAGCGTGCAGCTCGTACTGATGTAATTAGGTTTATTTCTGACTGTGCCCGTCGGTATTTCATAATGTAGATAATTATCGGTGGTTGTATTTAATTTCTCCGGGACGGCGGCTACGCTTTCATTTGTCAAACGGACAGACGGACAGATTACCGATGTTGTGCCTAAGATCGAGTGATATATTAAACCTAGATCGTATTAAGATTAAATGCCCGATTCTATTATTGGCAGCCAGTTAATTTATCAGGGTTTTATTGTTTTGTATCGGTAATGTTTTGCTCGGAGGCCATTTGGATGTGATGCAAGTTAATGCAACTTAATTAAGTTATGGATAGCGCTTATTTATACATTTACATTAGGAGGTTTCAGAGCAGGCTCATAAATAATTATAAGATGTTTATAAGATTGCAGTAAACAATCATCCAGCCCCCCTAATTATAAGCGGTAATGGTGACCATCTCTATAGAGCAGGGGTTCTACCTCGGCTTTTATACGTGGCTACTCTATAGCCTTAATGTACTTCGCAGACAACCTAATATTGTCCCACTGCTGGGCATGGGTCTTCTCTCGGAATGAGATAGTTATAATCCAGTCTACCGCGCTGGTCAAGTGCGAATTGGTGGAATTCACACCCCTCCGACAAGTTTTTTTTAAGGAACTCTCGTGTGTGTAGGTTTAGTTCACCGAAAAGCAGTGATAATTAATTTCTAATACGCACATAATTTTACACAAAATCAGTGGTGCGTGCCTGGGTTTGAACCTCAGACCTCCCGAGCGAGAGGGCAAGTTTCAATTATTAGGCTATCACTGCTCTAATGTACTTAGGCTCGTCGATAGGTGACCTAAGACATATCATCGAACGTATTAAATAGTAATTAAGCATACTTTGATATCGTACTGATTAATGTCTATTTCGTCGACCATTTAAATAGATTTTCTAAATCTATAACGGTCCAAAGAAATCTACCTAGAAAACAGTTTAACACGTGTTTATTAAGTTAACAACTTCACAGTACAAATATGGAACAGTATGGAAACTAAGCCTTGTTTATGAAATAATTACCTACACTAATTTCATTATTATGTAAGCATAGTACTTTGATAAGTAAGTAGTAGTACATTGTTTTTGTTATGTTCTACTATCCACGAGAGCTGCTGCCGACTAACTATTGCTCAGTTTGGCGGACTATATAACTCTAAAAATATGTTACTTTTTAATAAAAAGAAATAAAAGTTGCTACTTCCGCAGTAATATAATCATTTTTTTGTTATACTTAAACCTAACGATAAGGCAGACGGGCTACCTGATGGAGGAGTCGCCAATGCATCGTCGGCTTTGAAGTAGAGCTCTTTTCGCACCTCTCTTGTAGAACCCCATGTCATAGCTTTCCGGGAATACCTCAGGAGGAAGTTCGTTCGATATCTTGCACGTCCGTGGCAGAATGGCACGAGCGTGCAAACCGAATCGTGGAGGTCCGCCACGAGTCCAGTTGATGTGAATGGAACTTTATCCTTAGGCGAGTGGTGCGGTGGAGGAAAGTTGACGTAGGCACCAGGTCGAAAAGTTCCTCGTAGCACTAACCATTGTAGAACCGGTAGAACACGCAGAGGGAGCCTATATCCCTCCGTAGACTCAAGGGTTCTAATCGTTCGGTGATCGTTTGGTTATCCTTGATAATATTAATAAAGACATATTTATCGTTAGACTATCACAATTCGAGTTCACGGCTGCCCTATTCCAGACAATTTATGCGCTGCACTGTACGTCGCGACAAGGAAACGATATTTACTCAGACATATATATGGCCACATTGTTTAATATCTCTTTGAAGCGATGTGAGATTCTTTATTTTATTTATAAGCGATTTAGTTTTATACATCTCAATTTAGTTAAAAAAATAGATGTTTGATGGTATAGTTTAAAAAAAAATGTGAAGACGTAATCCATAAATTAGTAATTTATTTACTTGAATACAGGTACCTAAAAAGTACTCATACGTATAATACTAAAAACTTAGTTTCTATTTTTATCACCACATGATATATATAAAGTACATAGTATAAAACAAAATCGCTTCTCGCTGTATGTCCCTATATATGCTTAGAACTTTAAAACTAAACTACGGATTTAAATGCCGTTTTTCATAGATAGAATGATTCAAGAAGAAAGTTTTCATGTATAATATAGTGGAGAAACACTGATGATTTTAGATTTTTGACTTTTAGACGGAACGAAGTTCGCTGGTGCGCCTAGTATTACCTATATAAAATATACTGATAGACTATGGAGTATGGGTATTTATAAAATTCGTATGTCAAGAATCAAATATGAGTATTATTCATAAACATATTTATATATATAACGTGAATGCATGAAATGCACATGAAAAAGCATTCTAAGAAAAAAATATTCAGTATACAGTCCTTCTGTCAAAAATAATAACTAATTTCCTATAAATACTCCAAAAATACCCGTATAACATACATACATACATACCTCAGTAACATACCTACATAACTTTACTATACAGAAAGGAAAGTCAAAGTTCTGTATAAAGGACACTAAGTACATGTAACAGACATTTTACTTCTGTTCAACAACAGAAACTGTTTTTAAATCACCAACACCCTATCAACTGTATTTACTAGTTCCAGAACTGTAATTTGGGCGAAAATTTGTATGAACCCATAAACAGGACGCAGGCCGTCTCGAAGGACATTAAAGTGAAATTAGAGCTACTAAAAGCATTACAGTATCTGATTTGCGAGGACCGCACTGCAAACGACCAGCCAATCCTAAACGCATTACGCTATCGATTCGACCGCTACATGTGTACTTCGCGACTATATGCCCCCACCCCCCCACGGATAGACAACGAAAAGTCAATATGTGGAAATAATAATAAAGGAACGCGCGGGCCGCATACGTATCGGTGCATTATCGTTGTGTTATCGACGCTACATCGGTAACGAGTCGTATTGCCGATAGCAGTTTAAGACACTATCCGTTATTGCTTACTCTGAGACATGCCTCGATTTATTGAGGACATAGACTTTTATGCTATTGAGAAATACTTAGTTTAGAAGACTACATATGATCAATAATTTGAATCAGTGTGTTTCCTGCTCACTATACTGACCTAACGTGTCAGACCAATTAACAAAGACTCTTAAAAGAAGAAAACGTTTGGTGCGCTTTGTTGCGGTCACCAACACGGATCAGCTCGTCAACCCAAATTAATGTCTGAGAGAGTTTTAGGTCATAGAGTTTCAGGGCATCCACCGGTGGCCAATTGCGGATTGGTGGACTTCGCACACCTCCGAGTACTTTTTTTTCAAAGATACTTTCTAACACGCATATAATTAAAAAAAAATATGGCGCGTGCTTATGTTTGAACCTCAAGGACGCAAACCAGGCACGGTGACTATTAGCTAAAACCTTTATTAGAAGAGGTCGATGCCCAGCAGTGCACCTCGAAGAGCCGTATGGATTACATTTAGATTACTAAAGTCAAAACAGTGTGAATTATGTTACTTTTAAAAACCTATATACATTATGGAAATCGTTTACTATCGTCTTTTGGCAACAGAATCAGGATTGAGAAAAAAATCCGAAAGCAATCCATTGAAATAATCGTCATCATATCGGGAGCGTCCAAAAACAATAGCCCGCCATTACAGCTATGTGATATCGAAAAAATATAATCACGATAAACGAATTCATTATTCGTAGTTCGATATATATTCATGAATGGGCGCTGCGAACGCACAGGATAGACGGACGTAATATTGTTATGATGGCGTATCAAGTTTCATGTAGAGATTCGCAGAGGTTTTATGGACCGCTTGTTGGGAGTCGTTTGGCGGAGCGCTGGACAAAGGAACAAGGTCTATTTATAATAATAATAATCTTTATTTTCTTTATAGTCTTAAGTTACAATCTATTAATAATATTAATTACTATTTGGTTATTGTTTTATTATAACTAGAAGTGTTTCGCGGTTGTTACTCCGTACTGAATTATTTAATGTTACGATATTGACTACTATTTATAATCCCCTAGTTGACCCGGTGAACTTCGTTACGACTAAAATTCAAGAATCTGAAAATTATCAGTGGTCCTCCACTATATTATACATGTATTATACATAAAAACCTTCCTCTTGAATCACTCTATCTATTAAAAAAAACTGCATTAAAATCCGTAGCGTAGTTTTAAAGATCTGAGCATACATAGGGACAGACAGCGGGAGCCAACTTTGTTTTATACTATGTAGTGATTAAATAGAAGTCAATAGGTTAATGCGATCTAAAACAAGTGTGTTTGTACCTACAATCAAATCTTCGATACTACCTTCTTTTTACCTTCGATAGCTCAAATATATTTTTTCATATGATATACCTAAGTGGCAACCCAATATGCCGTTCTATTCATATCATTAGGTCTGTGACACCCATTGACATCTGTAACCAACTCCATATAGAACAAATGCTTAGTCACCATCTTATGACTAAGACAGTAACCTCATATATCAATCATTTATAAACCTAACTGAAAGATCTCAGTTACTGCGCTTAAACGCACGCATACTATCTCTCATTATTATTAAAATAAAGTAAGATATATAACATCAGCAGCGCCTTTAAAAATCAATAAGGAAATAGTACATAATGTGTAAAACATAAGAGTGTGTTGGCGACACTGTCTCCGCGCGGGACTCGCAATAACTTGTAAATATCCGCGCTCAGTGTATTGGAGCGTACACTGCCGGCGCTAAAAGAATATAATGTGGCTTTAGAGAACAAAGGGAAATAACTGAAAGGAAGTAATATCTTGTACAGATGAAGAAGATACAACAGTAAAGTTTAAAACAGAATGTCGTAATGGCAAAGCTTGTAGTAATCAATAAGGGATTAATACATAATGTGTAAAAAATAAGAGTGTGTTGCCGACACTGTCTCCGCGCAGGATTGGCAATAGCTTGTAAATATCCGCGCTCAGTGTATTGGAGCGTACACTGCTGGCTCTAGTAAACTGTACTGTGTCTTTGGAGAACAAAGGAAAATAACATAAAGCAATATATTCTATGGGTAAAATGAGATACAACTTAGTATAGCTTTAAAAATTATGCACAGATATATTAAGTTTCCTCAAAACTTTGACTTAATACGATTTTGCCTATATATTATGCCTGGGCAAAAATATGAACAAAGGATAAATAACTTAAATCAAGTAACATTTATATTTTACACATAACTTAAGATATAACAGAAACTTCAAAAAAACAATTCCATTATTAGGAATTTCTTACGTTTGCACTAAACGATGACGATGATGTTTGTGCCCTTATATCATGTATGGGCTATAATCGGGCATATTTGTTGATTATATTTTCGGTTAGGAAATAAATACTAATTAAGTTTGAAAGACTGTATCTTAATTTATTTGATTTTTAGCCTAAACAGGTTGGGCCTATAAATATGCCTCTATAAACCACGTCCTATGAAGAGATCGCTGCCTAGCGATAAGATCGCCTATTGCATACTGATCTATATAGGATTTTAATTAAAAAACATTATGTATTTTAGAAAACACAACCCTTTTTAAGTCATTAAATTTTAAAGAGAGTCGTTCTAAATTACGATACACACTCTGATAAATACATATCTTTCACATACAAAACCGACACAATATCCCAAAAGAATAGAGACAAGCATCATACTTATCCCGTCCTCAAGTGTAAGCTCCACAAAGTGTAGCGTCATGTTATTGGTAAAGTTCGGGAGAGCACAATGTAGCGTGTTCCGCGCAACTCGTACGACATACTCTTTTATTTCAGCTTCCTACTTGTTTAATACTTCATCCTATCTTCTTTTAGTTTCTTTTATTGAGAATAAAAGATGACTAGTTTAATATTTAAGATGTTACGTGTAATCTTTACTACTTTTTTTCTTGAGTGTTAAAGCAACATCAAAGATTTTACATCAAGACTTAAAACAATGAATACAAATTATAGTATTGGTTCTTAAGATAGACATGTCCACAATATTAACGTGATAAACGATAGCAATTTTCATGCTATTGATCTTGGCATGTGTTTTGCGATTTGATGCCGTCATTCTGAAAAAAATCTATGAGAAACTTGTCTAAGACTTTCAAACCTTTATAAAACTTCTCAATCTCAATTTGTTGTATTTCTTTATTGTGCCTATGCAGATAAAACACCGAACACTCAAAAAGTTTAGAATAAAAACACCAAAAGTATTAAGGCTTTGGGCTGAAACTGCGACTCTTGAAACAACGTGATTCTCGAATAGTTTGCACATAAACATAGTCGCATAGACGAGTCAGCTTCAGTTTACGACCGGGACGCTTTACGTCCCAGGACGAGCACTTGCTTACTGAGCGTTTTGTTGTTATCACGTCATATCACATAATGTAGAGGGCCCAGAATACTACCTTGGGGAACTCCTTACTTTGTTTCACTTGATACTTTTGATGATTTCAAACAAATTATCCACTAAACCTGTTTCTTCTTAATGATACTGTTGACGAGCAATGATAGCCTAATAGAACTTGTCCTCTCGAGCATGGATCCGAAGTTCGATTTCCAGGTTCGGTTCACTGCTTTCCATGAGGAAAAATTGCGCCTGAAGGCTTTCTTTTTTAAAATTTCAATGGTGTGTGAAGTCTACAAACTCGCACTTGGTCAGTTTAATAGATATTGAATAAAACCTTTTTGTTCTTTAATAAACTTACAAGTGATCACTTCCGAATAGACATCATTATGTATCTTGGGCTGCTTCATTCATTTTCTCCTGGAAGTAGCAAAGGAGTATACAGCCTACTTGACAATAAGCCTATGGATATCTGTAACCAACTTCATATAGAACAAGGGTTCTATTCAAAATCACTCACAGATGCATTGGTACTCCCGATGACTGAGATGATAATATAAAAGCGAGCCTTGCAGTGCGTAGTGAGTCCTATCGTAAATCTCCCAAAAAAGTTGACGATCAATAAACTGTCACCATAAACAAATTCTGAAAAAAGGGCACACGAGCACATCCATTCGTTATCCATTTTGTCGTGTATCTCCGGTCCATTAATAACCTGGACTTATCCCGCCTAATCTGAGGCTCATTCCCGCTTTCCACGGCCGATTCTTTTTCGCGCCAAAAAACCGCCGCCATGTTGCCTTCTGTCTGCACAGATTTATTGCGTCCGCGGATTAAGAGCTTGATAAATAATAAAACAGTGAATCCGATCGCGCGTGGATTTGTACTTCATTACCCGTAGATGTTTGGCTGGAAGTGACACGACACACAGTATATTAACACCTTGAGCTCGGACTGTCGTTGCACGTTCAATCTTATAAAGCTGTGATAATGTGTCAAATTTTACTTCACTACCACTATCATCACTACATAGTATAAAATATAGTCGCTTTAGCTGTATGACCCTATGTATGCTTAGATTTTTAAAACTACGCTACGGATTTTAATGCAGTTTTTTTAATAGAAAGAGTAATTTAAGAGAAAGATTTTTATGTATAATACATGTAATAATGTTAGGTATAAATTTTGAACACGATAAATAAATAAATAAACACTGATAACTTTAGATTTTTGACATTAAGGCGCATCGAAGTTCGCTGGGTCAACTAGTAGGTACCTAATATTGTAAATGCGAAACTTTGTGAGAATGTAGGTGTTTGTTTCTTTCGCGCAAAAACTACAAATTGCATGTCGCCTAAATTTGGCACACACGTGTAACCTGGACAAAAGGAACGGAAACCTCATGGGATGGTCATTACCATGGTACCAAAACATGGTCAAAGACGGCGGAGCTGCGGGAATATGCCAGTTTTACCATATGAGTTTGAGGAATGGTGCCGCATAGTTCCAATACAACTGCTCCTATTAAATTAAAATTCATTTTTATTTCGCCTACTTTCCATGAAGCCTGAAGTGAGATATTGGCTACCTTGCCAATACTCGGTTACAACACCACTCTTGGCGAAGAAGTTGTTTACTTCCTGTAACTTGATCAAAACAAGATAATTTTCACTACCCTTGCCAAGAATTAATAGTAACGGTTTCTTAAAAGGATGTTTTTCGTTCATTTATACCACTATTTGACGCATTTTGTTCTTTTAGCTTGACACTAGGATGCTTGGGTGCCAAAGACACATACGAGACCTGAAATCTAGAATAAGAATCCAAATTCATCATTCGGATAAAGATGATAAGACCATTCGTGGTTTAATACCATGGAGACAAACCGACACATCTATTTGTGCTGTTAGCTCCTGTGTTATACTTCGAAGGGTAAAATAGAATGTCGTGGATATAAACTTGGACCTCATTTGAATTTGACAGGTCTAATCACCTTATAATCTAGCTCATCTTCGAATAATACTTACGGTACAAGGCATTAATATAACATAAGTGGGTTGCATCACAGGTCACTCAACACAGATCGCCAAGCCTCAATGAAAGGTCGTAGTACAAAACGGAACCACAAAAAAATATTCTAAAAAATAATTGAATAAAGAAGTTTCACTGAAGTTTATTGTGCGTAAACTATATCCATGTACTCCATTCCAAATTTAAAACATACACAATTTTAAAAATAAAAAAATATTAAGAGGATTTCATATTCGAATAATACAATATTAGTGAGAAACCGCTAACAGTAGGCGTACGCTAATTATTTTTACATTCTAAGGGGGTCGTAACAAAAATAGATTTAAAAACATTGATAAAACTTAAGCATTAAAATAAATGGCATCTATAGCATTTTAAATCATACAACAAAACGCATTCGTTATCAAATAATTCAAATACATATCAAGCCGATAAAAAGCGTATCTTTAGTGGTTTTTTAAATTGTTTTCACTCCATGTCCGATCCCCATAAATAATGGGTAACAATGGTATCCGGCGGTTTTATGGGGAATTTTCAATTTGTTTCGGCGTAGCCTCTTGGGGAAACGATGGTGTTGCCATTATTAGTGGGTAATTGGTTCGTTTGACTGCTGTCAGATAAGCTGGATATTCATATTATGTAGCTTTGGTGTCTTGTACTTAAATGTAAACATTACATATGTATATTGGACTTATATGCAAGCGTGGAAAAGGCATTGTATTCTTATATTTAGCGTTTCGGAGACGGTTTCTATTTAAGCAGACATATTTATAATTTCATCAGATTTCCATTGTTATTGTTTACCGTTATGTACCTATCTTATCGGTTTCTTCTATATGTAAAAAATCTAATTCATTTGTATATGTTATTACGTTTTTTTTTATTTGATTGACGCCTACGTCAGTTCCTAAAGCGCTACGCTTGTTACCTAAAACGAGCATGCAGTTCACCTGATGCTAAGTGGTCACTGCCGCCCATGGAAATCTGTATGCAAATTCATATAGAACATGGGTCCTATCTGATGTCACTCACATAAAAGTGTGCCGGCAACCACACCCTTCCATTGAAACGCAAGAACTGCTTCACGCTAGAAATAAGTGTGGCGGTGTTACTTTCCCGGTCGAACTACGCTGGTTCTACCACCTACAGAGTTTAGAAAAATAATTATCCTTATCAAAAAGGACATTTAGTCTATTCGATATATAGAATTCGTTGTAGAAAGAAATAAGAATAATCCCTTTTAATTCGTTTTAAATAAATAATTTCAGCTTTATAAATCTTACTATGATTCTAATTATACCAATAAAAAATATCTAACCTGTGAACCATTATTCTATCAATCTCAACCAAATCAACGCTATTTACTATTTAGGCATATATTACACAGGCAAAACAAGATAGCACACAAAACATCAAATTATACTTATCAGTTCCATCACACTAAATCTAACGACAGACAGCGCGGAGTGACAATATCTAGATCGGAAATTTTAAAATAGGGGAAGTAGGGCATAATCCGCCCTTATCGCCGTGTAAGCCAGTCATCGAGCGCGTATTAGGTTAAATTGTGGCAGGACTTTTGTACGCATGTCGGATGTAATCCGCCATAACGTGAAGAAACGGGTGGTTAGCATATATTAGAGAAATGGATTTTTTGACGGATTCACCGGTAGGTGGAAGCCATATTGCTCAATTTTTAGAATCATCGCTCTAAACGCTCTGGGAAAGTACAAATACACTTTGTAGCCAGTAGGAGGAATATTTAAACAAAAAAAGAAATTTGAATTTCATGTTTTTAGAGTCAGAGAAAATTGTTTAAATAGAAATGAAGAATAATTCTATAACTAATTTCCTTAAATCCAAAAAAAAATACAATTTGATTGTTGTTCAAAAAAAATTTTACTACAATAAATGTCGTACAAAGTACTCTTATTAATGTTAATAGTGCCTACGTGTTTCAGCAAAAAATTAATTGCAAGCAATTTTATTTTGACTGAAAATAGCAATTAAAGTAAACTGTAAAGTTACGGCCGCGGCCGCAAATTGGCGGCGGAATAAAAACAAGAGAAATATTTGTAACGCAGTCGCGCGTGACGTCTCACATTTGTATTCATTTACATTTTTATATAATTTATGTACTGGTTTTATTTACCTTTAACATTTTAACAATCGAAATAATCAATTAAGATATTTTCATCATACTTTCTTCGACATCTTTACTCATTAAAATTTCAATGCCAAAAGATTGCTTGATTTTTTAATAAGCTCACTAATTATCAATGTACGAGGCAAACTTGAGACAATTGTTTTTGAACTTGATATTGAGGAAGGATTTAGACCTCAAATATTATGCTCCGAAAGATTTTTTTCGAATGGAGTAATTACGCAGGATATAGATAATATATGAGGAAGCCTACACACCCAAGAGTTCTTTAAAAAAAATAGTTCTCGGAGGTGTGTGAAGTCCACCACTTCGCACTTGGCCAGCGCGGCGGACTACCGCCTAAAATTCTCCTATTCTGAGAGAAAACCCGTGCCCAGCAGTGGAACAATATTGGGTTGACGAGCCTACGAACATGTACCTATTGACATTCGTCTTTTAATTTTTAATTCAACAATAATCACTGCTATTCATCGCATAGTGTCGTGTGAAAACCAAAAAGCAACGACACGCGTAGTTAAAATAACCATTTCGATACAGAGAGATAGTAAAATAAAAATGTTCACGCTTAATGACATCGCAATAATTCCGGCAGGGGCGCTGGCGTCGATCGTATCGCCCGGGCTTAACTGTCATTTAAATTTAAATTAAGGTATTATGTTGTTTTGACTGGGAGCTCACTTTAAATACGCATTCGTTCGCCTTATCGCAGGGGGACGGTGCATCGCCACATGGATTCGAATTGTAAATTACTCTAATATTATTATAATCTCTCACCAAAACAGTAACCGCTACACAATGCGTCGTTGACCCATTACTGTCCCACTGTTGGGCACGGGTCTCCTATCAAAATGAGATAGTTTAAAGGCATAAGCTACCGCTCTGACCAAGTCACAGTTGACTTCTTTTTGCACATTTAGGTATGAGAAAATTTTGAATCTATAAGAATGTAAATTTCAAGTATTTAAATTTCCACAAGATATTCTTCTTCAACGTAAAGCAGTAATGACTATTTCCAATACGAACATCATTTTGGAAATATCAGTAGTTCGTGCCGAGGATTTGAAATTTGGAACCGATTTGAGAGGCCAAGTTTCAACGATCAAGCTATCATTGACCCTAATACTACGTTAGATCATAACTACAAATTATGCAGAAAACTTTTTGCTCATTCATTTGAACGAGAAACAGAAAGAACTAATAACCTCCGAGGATTCGCAAAATTAATAACGAAGGTAGGTTGAATCTATTAATCATGAGTCAAGAAAAAGTAGAAATTAAATAAAAAACTTCCTTACGAGTCGAGCGCCTATCAAAAATCTCCGTCGTTTCATTAACTTACGGAGAACAAAAAAATGTCACCGAAAAAATAATAGAAGAGCAGAGATTAAATTTTAGAGGCACTTTTTTAAATTAATTAATAAGGGAGAGGTGACGGCGGGAAAAAATTAAATGTCAAAATTACAACAAGATTCGCTTTAATTATGTCCGTGGGGAGGCGGGGGTGAGGAGAACTAATTACATTTTCTTAATTTGCAAAGTTTCAGTGTAGCCCGGCTTGTCCGGTTTTTATACACGGAGCGCGACTTGTATCGAAAAAGTTATTTTGACAAATTAATTCAGAGGTTATTAACATTATTGAAAATAATTTGACTTTATAACTAACTATTTTGCACTGACTTTGAGGTCATTATGATATGTTAGAGTTACATAGTTTTTCTTCAGTTTTACGCATTCATTTTTCTATTTTACTCATTTAGTTTTTAGATGAAAAAAATTAGTTCTAAGACGATAGCAGACAATTCTATAATAGTGGGACCCCAACTTCGTTTACGCGTACTTATAAGATAACATTAAACGTGGCGCATTAACATTTTTTATGTTCTCCTTAAGTTAAAAGTAGCGAAAGGGGTGTATTTTTTCATCGCCGACCGGGGACCGGGGAAATTGAAGATAATTAAGTTTATCGCTTTAATATCTTCTTGTCTTTCGAAATTTGCAAATGAGTTTTTTTAATAACGCCAAATTTGTAGCAACGGCCGTGGCTCTAATCCTTTTATGATTTATAGCTCTTGAATACAGATAAATGAGCTCCAGTTTGCTATTTTGTTATCTTTGCTTGTTATTTTCATTTCATTTACCTTTATATTACCTTTTGCTTTATTTTCTGCGTGAAACAACCTTAAAAACCACAGTATTTTTAATACAAAATTCTAAATATTGACAATTTGCATTTTTATACTGCTGATGCTAAGTTTTTATTTTAGATTTTGTAGTAATTTTATTTCGTATTATTTACTAATATACCAATTATGCATCAATGCACGTTGTAGCTATACAGCTAAACAGTTGTGTAACGAGGTAGAATACATTCGAGCGCAATAGGGAAAGCAGCGGAGTAGGTATTATCTGCAATGCATTCTAAAACCCATCAATCAAGCGTTTCAGTTTTTTCTGCCTAGCGAATGAAATGCAGCGGTGCTCGTGCAAACTATTTTTTTTATTTGCGTTCAGCATCCATTAGTGAGAGCGCGCTATCGATCAAAAACACAATTCCAATTTACCTATCGGCCACAAATTCTTCAAAACGACTGTCCAATCTCGCAAATAAAGATAAAAAATAAATTGCCGCTCTCTGTCCCACTGTCATTGTGTTTTCCGATCTATATATCGCGCTGTTTGAATTTCGGGTGAGATATTAAACGTCCGAACGGGTAAACGAATTTATTTGACATATTTATTTGAAAGAATATTGATGTACCAATGTATTTTGGAACATTGAAGCGTTTATGAAACTTAGAATAAACGCTTGTTACCAAATTTGGTTTTTATTTTTCTCTAAAAACGCCACATTTATAATTGGTTTAATTCAAGTCGCTAAATGCCACACAATTACCTTCACACTTTTACATTCAATGATCATTTGCCAGTTCATTTTATGTTTAACAATTTTATATAATGATCATTAAGTACATCATTATTATACATTGCCCTAATCGTTCGAGCTGGCTAGTAATTTGTATAAATCATCAAACAAAGCGCAATAATCCGGCGCTTGGCCATCAATAGCACTCTCATTACCGGCACAAATAATAAAAGAAACCAATTGAAGCATGATTCTTAATATTTATCGTAAGTACTGACGCCGGATTGGCCTCGATGGCGTATTGATGGCCTGAGAACGCCGCGCTCGTTATAACTACGTAGCTCTTTCACGGTATTAATTACTCACTTAAATTAGGCGAAGAAAATACTATTGATAAAGTTATTGTTACTTTGTTACGCTTTATTGCTTAATTCTCGGTTATATCAATGTCATAATTACATCAATTAATAATACATATGAAAACAATACAAACTGGCATTACATAAACAAACTGCCAATATTATACAATTCATTTTCACCCCAAGATCCTCTTAATTAGTTTTTTTAAATAAATATTTTTGCCATTTGACAAATAACATTTGGTTTATACACTCGATAGTACTACATATGTGACATATTTTTCTATGTTTGTGTAACAGAAGACTAACTAACTATAATACTAATTTAAATACTACACTCGACTAACTAAAATAGAGATAACTCATTGCATTTAAAAAATATCGTAAACAGATATCAAATCCTATAAAAATTATTAATATTTCTAGCTTGCTTAATTAAAAAAAAAAAAATCTCATATTGCCTTGTTTTAAAACAGCGCTAGAAAACAAATATGCTCCAAGTGCACGATAACTGAACTAAGTTTAAGAACCTCAGGTTAAAAACTACGTATTTTTTTAGGGCTGACCATAAAAAATTGATTTATTTTATCAGTCACGTCGGAATGTAATCGTACAGTATAAATTACCATATTAAAATAATGTTTAACGATGACATGTCCTAATTAATGTTAATTAATGGCATTTATATAAACATTATTACGAAATTAGTGTTAAGAATTGAGTAAAAACTTTGGATTAAAATGTTTGCGATGTTCATAAATTGGCTTTAATGCAATCAAAAACGTACTGTTTCGTGGAATTGCGATAAAGTATGGCGTGTTTGGTTAGGGTTAATTTGAGATAATCCTAGATGGACTGGATGAATAGCTGGTGGACTTCGTGTTTATCTGCTCAATAAATTTCAAAAATGATTGTACACATGCGTGCTTAGTTTGCATCTTTTTTGTCTCTTATTCATATAAATTCATATAGTTGACGATCCGCGTGGCGGAGCGGTTACCATACCGGTCTGACGCGCAATGGGTTCCGGGTTCGATTCCTGGCCAGACAGGTATCTGAACGATGAGTTTAGATTCATGTTCTGGGTCTAGGTGTTTGTGTAATCGTCTTGTGTGTCCATGGTACCCACGATACAGGAGAAAATCCTAGCGTGTATGGCTATGAATGTAGTAAGCGTGTGTTTAAAAAAGAATAAGGTAGAATAGGGTTTTAACTTTAGAATTGGATTTTATCTGAAGTGAAATACGTTGTTACTCCCGAAGACTAAGATGGTCGCCTCATATTAAAGTGTGACGGCAACCACACTCTTCTATCGAAAATGCTTCCCGCTAGAAATACTTAGATGGATATAGTCCTTTAATTCTACATAATATATACATGTTTCTCTCAGTCAGCTCATCCGCGACCTAGGGCGGTGGCACACGATCATTAGCCGTATCATTTGTCACGCCTTATCACCCTTTGCTGTTAATAGTCGCCGCGATTTGTTCCGTTGACGACCGTGTGCACAGCGCCTAATGATCCCATCTTTCTAGTCAATCCTTTTTATTTATAGTTACTCTTTGTGAGTAGGTGGTGACGTCAGAGCTCTATTATCTACTACGTCAGTATTTAACGTTTATTTGGCTTTAAGAATATGTACTATAAATCTATTACCTATGATTGTTAACAGACAGCTTTGTAAGAATTCAAAAATTAATACTTTTATTTTTGAATCACAATTTAACAAATCATATTGAAGTAGAAATGAATCTACTTAACAGAATTTAACTCTATACTAATTTAATAGTGTTATATATTAGCTTCTTCTTTAGATAAAAAGGTCGGTATGTTTGACAGGTTTGAATTCAACGGAAATATAAACCATACAATTGCATCTTGCTAAAACTGCCACAATGTTTTGTATCAATAAAAGGTATTCACATTAATAGCGAGTATAATGGAGATACAACATTCACAGCAAGTTTTCAAACAAATATAAAGGAACTAGTACATTTTGCTTTTCATTCAAACTAATTACCTGGAAGAACAACATGGCGGACGCGCTAAGACGTTTTTATTCGCCGCCACTGAAAGCGCATTATCTCTATCAAGCCATTACAGAGTTCTCTGGTGAAAAATAATAGATATTCACATAATTATCCCGACCCTCCTCACCAGAGTGGGACAGAAATAAGCATTACACTATGCGTTAAAAAGAGACAGTTGTAGTCACGCGGTTACGTTGCAAGCACTTAAGTAATTGAATACAGGGGTAAGTCGGGGCATAAAGGAACAGTGGAAAATAATAATATTAGTAATAATGTCTCCGGCGACGCGAAGGGCCCAAACTAGTTTAGTTGGCTCGTAAATATAATAATAAACATACGTCAAAGCAGAACCAAGGGAAGCCCTTCGCGTAATGTTTGTTGATATCCCTTCAATCTTTCTTTTGAGTGCAGCGTTTATCCATTCAAGTAAATAAACAGAATTCTGAAAAGAAACGGATACTTAAGAACTTTGCTACATCGTTATATGTCTTCATACATAAGCGTTTTCCTCATTGCATATATTTTCTGACTTCAGTGGGATACTTTGAAAACAAAGGATATACGCGAGCTCTACGAAAATTGTTAGTCAATTAATCGTTTACTAGAATGCCTCGTAATTAAATTTCAGTAGACGTACCGGTACTCCTATTTCTGTATTAAAATGAGTGTTTTTTCACTTTTTATTTTCCGCATCGATGGTAATATTCTCCACATCGATTTGATTAGAGCACTGTAGGAGCGCAATGTAATACCGTACTATTATTCAAATCTTCGCAACAGGTCTATGTAATTTTGGGTTTATTTTAGGCTTACATGAATTATTTCAATTTAGACTTCATGTCTTAAAAAGTGGTCTAGATATCAAGTAGGGGCTTAAATTTATTACGCTTTCACTTAATATGTCCAAAGGCAGCAATGAACTAACAATTCAATCAATTATTGACCCATTGCCGGCACCACTCTTTGCTTAGAATAAAAGCATTTTGGGCCATTGTCCACCGCATTATTCAAGTGCTTCTTGTAAAATTTCACATATATTTAAGCACTTTTCTTAGAACTCTCAGGTGTGTAGGTTTTCTCGCATGTTTTTCTTCATCGTAAAGCAATGTCATTTTTTTATAAGATTAAAGTAGTACACGAGCATACAGTCCACCTAATGGTAAGCAACTTCATATAGAAAATGAAGTTGATCTAAAGTCAATTAAAACTGCGTTGCTACTCCCGAGGACTAAGATGGTCGCCTCATATAAAAGTATGCCGGCAACCACACCCTTCCATCGAGACGCTAGAGATAGGTGTGGCGGTGGTACTTTCCCGAGCGAACTACACTGGTTCTTCCACCTTTAGTTAATTTAGTTAATTAACGCCTATTAATATCTATTATGCATATAATGTTCGAAAAATCAGTGCGTACCTGAGATTTAAGCCCCGGACTCTCGACTAAGAGACCAAGTTTCAACCAGGCAATCACTGCTCATATATGAGCTGTACGCCTGTTTAAATATCCTGAGTCTTATAAACGTTGTACAGTTTTTGCATATCTTTCTACAACGCGATTGTACGATATTCGTTTCCGTAATAAAATTGCTTGTTCCAGCGCGCGATAAAAGCGAATGGCCCAATGATAATGCGACGTCTTGTTTTGTTCCTCTTTTTATGGTGTTGTGTTGCCAGCGATACGCGCTTTGATGGGGGATGGGATACGTCCTACAATAAGAAGATAATAAGCAATGTTATCACTGGTATAAAATTCAGGTCTTATTGAAATGTTCCTGAAGAGATGTAGTTTTGTTTTATCATTGCTGAACTATAGGCTAACACCTTCAATAAGAGACATAGTAAACTCAGAATTTATTTTTAAGTCCTCAGCTCAGTTCTCATTACTTGCTCTAATAAGGGATAATATTGTAAAACCTAGCTTTATAGTTTTCCAAAATGGTTGCAAATGTCCTCAATCCGGATTTATTACTGGGCATTTAGCGAGTAAATAATGGATAGCGTTTGTATCTTAACCACTAAACATCTTCCGTCAATAATTCATGTTACACAATGAATATGGACCAGAAACAGTATCTGAAACAGACTAGTGTCAAACAATCATAAAACACATATGAAATGAAATGAAATGTCTTTATTTTGTATAGACCTACGGGGGCACTTACAAATTGTCAGTTACATTTTTTTTTCTTACACCGGGTTGGAATACGACCTCAACTGAGAAGATCCGGCAAGAAACTCAGCGGGTTTGTCTTTTTTCTTATTTATATTTTTTTTTTTATATAATTACAATCATGTTTTTTACACGGTAATGAAAGTTATCTAAGTTAGCTGAATATGAGGACTCAAATAACATTTTTAACATCAACTTCCAACCTTTCATAACGCATATATGTTCATAAACTGCAATAAATATACCCAATTAGTACTCATGTCTATATACAGACTCCATCTTAGTTCATGAGCGATCTTTGACAACCTACTAAATGTTTATAATCCCGCGAATGGCCATAAAGGCGATAGTACAATAAACTGCAAAGGCTTCTGAGGTATTTATGGCGCTATCCCCCCACTTAACCGCTCCCAATCTTAGAGCCTAATTAAACCAGTTGGGAGACGACATCAAAATATCGTTACAGGCCCTCTTACAATAATCCCCTGGTTAAGGTAGAGGGTACACTAAAATCGCTCGCAATTTTCCTAAGTCAAATTATAAGTAAGTAGATATATCAGTATGATTATGTATACAAAAAATATTTACTACAAATTTATGTTCTCCATATGCTAATGCTATATGTCGTAATTGTACATTCTAGTATATACTGGGGTTAATCTTTAGTCAAAATTTGAAGCAAATTGCAATGAGTTTGTTACTCTGTCACGCAGAAAATATCGGTCCGATTTCTGAAAAATGGCGCATACACGACCTAGATAAATATAGGATTCATTACAATGGTAGACGTAACTAACGACGACAAAGCCTCATAAGTTACCTGGTTATAAATGATTTAGAAAGTATCTTTTGAAAAAAGACGTGTAAATTTATTACAGTCAGCCAATGTTAGTATGTGTCAATGTTGAAACAGGTATTGAACAAACATTTTCAGAAGTAAATTATTCTACAAATAAAAATAACAACAAAATAAACACCTAAAGAATATTATCAAGTAGAAATTCGACCTTGCAAATCGCTCCAACCAACACTCAGTGCGCACCCTTAAATTTAATAAAGCGATATTTACAGCAGTCGTTAAGCAGCTGCGGCCGCTCGAGCAGCTTGTAACTGCTGTAACTGCCTGTTACGCCGCTGTTGACACCGATAACATCGCATCACGATGTCAAGTGGCTGTATAGATTAGCTGAGTACTGTACATTTGGCCAAAACGTCTAAAACCTAGAAGACATGGTACTTTTAACATCGACTGTTATCTGTGACGCATCGATGCTGCATCATCATCTTGCGTTTCGTTAGAAGGATGTGGTTGCCGGCACACTTTCACATGAGGCGACCATCATGGTCCTCGGGAGTAGCGACGCATCTGTGATTGACAGATGGAACCCATGTTCTGTATGAAGTTGATTACAGATGTCGCAGGGCGGCAGTGACCACTTACCATCAGGTGGACTGCATGCTCGTTTGCTACTTCAGTCAAATAAAAAAAAACATGTTTTGACAAATTGTTATATTTAGAGTGGTATCCATGACATGGAAGTTTGTATGAGGGAATGAGGGAGGATGGTTAGGTGTTAAATGCTGTCTTTGACGAAGAGCACCAATTTATTTTTTTACAAATTTTAGCGTTACATATTATATTGTTATAACTGTTATTCGTATGTGTCTTTTTCCTTTTATTATTGTATGTGCTTTATTGCCTTTAATAATGTATAGTTCTATGATTTCCATATGTGGTATTTGATTATAAAACAATTATTTGCGCCCTATCTATTCTTCTATCATCCCTTCTTTAACTCTACACTGTTAGATTGTCTGCAAGAAATTATGTCGCTGATTAGCAATAAGACCGCCTTTTGTATTGTGTTAAAATTGTATTTTCTATTGTTGTTTTCTTTTGTTTTGTTGGGTACAATAAGCGTATTATTATTGCTATATATTATTATTGTTATATAAGTAAAGTTGAAGTCACTGCCTGTGACGCCGTTGTTGACACCGATCGCTTCACGATGTCAAGTGGCTGTATAGATTAGCTGAGCACTGTTACTTCAGCCAAAATGTAAGCCAGACAATGGATTGTAGTAGTATGTCTGCTACTTCTTACATCGTTTAAATGCATCAGTGCTGCATCACATTTTGGCGACTTGTTGCATTCAGAAATTGTGTCCTTGATTTCCTGCCCCCCTTAAAAAGCATATAAAATTAAGAGACTAGCCGCCGTTCTTGTTTCACCATCAACTCAATTGGACCGTCCCCTTACATAGCTATAAATACATAATATTAATAGATAAACAATTTCTTTTAATAAAAGTAAACGAGAATGCAGTCAACTTTTTGGTAAGAGGCCACTTGCTTAAATCGACATGTGTAGGTAATCAACACCAGATAAGATTAATGCTCTGCATAATATTGGACAAGGAGCATTGCTACCTCTGCGAATTAAGATATGTGTGTCCAGTGAACAAAATTGTGTCAGTAAATGATATTATTTAATTATTAAATGTACAATCATGTACGAAAATATCTCGAAAAATTCCTTTCTAATGAGCTTTTATTAAGCATCTACCTACATACATTTAAGAACAATAAAATGTTCTTAAATGTATGTAACTTTAATCTTAATAAACATCTATTATTGATTTAATTAAAAGTTTAGTTCTCACGTGTACTATTATTAACATTATACTAAGAAATTGCAATGACCGTTATCGAATATCGTTCTGCCAAAAGTTGCACGTTACTGTTTTACGTGATAATAGCAGCTTAAAGTTGAAACGCGAGCGAATAACGACCTAATTCGATGTAGTACCTTTATAATCAGCTCGACATCTGGTCCCGGCACTCCCGAGCCGGTCGAATATTCAGCGGATCGACAGCCGCCATTCGAGGCTCTAATCATGAAAATGTATTTATGACCTAATTAAACTCCTGTCTGCCACCCGACCCAGAAGATAAGGAAGGCACTAACGACGTTCTAACGGGAGAGAGGGAGACGGCGGACACCCCGGGCCAGTGATTAATGAGTGTTATATGGCTGGTTAAGTACCGTGTAATTTGCAAAACGACCCTTAATTACCGTAGAACACGGCTACTATCGCCATCTTTATCGCGCGCGACGCCAAGTGTTCGGAAGGAGAGAGACGAGTGGAGGCGCCCGTTGCGTCTGGAAGGCGGTATTTAATGAGGCATTATGATGTCGGTGGTACAGATTAGGTTCACATAGCGTCGGCGGGAATGTTGACCCGCTCTTTATATTTGGCTTTCAGAAACGCAAACAGGAGGTTTAGTGGCGCGCTTCCAGACGTAAAATGCTATTCAGTGTTCATAAGAGCACATTGTTTGACTTGTGCCGCAGAAATACCGGCTATTCATTATCATTTTAGTAAATTTCTTATTAAATGCTCGAATCTTTTATTTAATTGAGATTTATTTGAATGTCTTAAATTATATTATACAATCAAGGTACATTTTTTGTAGTTGTTGTATCACGATATGCTCTATGAATAGTTTGTCTTGTTTTGTTCAGGTTTTACGGGCATAATTAGGTAGATTTATACTAAATAATCCAATTCACTTCTAAGGAGCAGGTGTAGTCCGCAAAAGACACTTGTGTTCTTTATTGAGCATTACTCTATCTGAAGTTAACTAGAATATTATTGGGATATCTTATTCTATAAGCAAGCCTGAAATATCAATGATCAAATATTTTGAACCTATACATTGAAATCTGACATTTATTTTGTACAAAATATGTTCCAATATTTGATTTGTCTATAGATTCAATTTTATACTAAATTAAATCATATATTTTTCTTCAACAGGTATGGTTCCAGAACAGAAGAACGAAATGGCGGAAAAAACATGCGGCGGAGATGGCGACCGCCAAACGCAAGCAAGAGGAGCTCGGAGAGGAATGCGACGACCAGGAGTCGCACGAGAACGAGCCGTGCAGCGACGACGACGACGCCAAACGACCACGACTCGACCTGCATCTCCACATGCCGCACCACCGTCAGTGATCTCTCGACACCGCGGACACTAGTGCCCGCGACACTGACACCAGCCGCCTCTATCAACCCGACGGAAGGACGTATAAAGACAGCGCTAAGTACGAGCCGAGCTACCCCGAGTACTACGGCTACGATTACCCTCCGAGAACGTATAGCGAGGAAACACCCTGCGATCTCTCCAATTGGCAACGGGATGACCAGAGATTCGATCAGAACCGTGAAGTGAACACTAGTGGCTCGGTGGACAGTGATCATTTGAATGCTGAAGAGAACAGTCAACCGATAAACTTTGCGTACTACCACTTTTAAAACACAGGCGGTAACAGTGCTGAAGTCTGGGTCTAGTCTCTGGACTTGCTTATTGACAGTAGGTTTGTGAACAACGAAGTATGAAGGTGTATTTTCTTTCAAATTATACATATACTTATCAAGCCGTCTGTGGTTTATAATAAAATGCTTTGTAAAAATAACATTTACATTAGAAATTTAACTTAGTTTTGTAAATAAAACATAAGTTAGTCATGTGATACGTATTAAGTAATTTATTATAGTTAGTTTTTACATGATAAAGTAACTTAAAGTAATCTGTGACGTATTTTAAGTGTACATTTCAAGAAAGATTCGCGGTGCCAACTATTGTATTAGAATTACTTATTATGCAATTTATTATTGTTTCTCCTCTTTTTACTGCGTGTAATAATAAGGCTTAGAGTTCACGAGAGATCATGAAAGAAGCTAATAGGTTACAATTAATAGAAACCTACTGTTTAATACACTCATAGCAGTAACAACTAATATTTTGCAAGAATTTTATGATATTAAAACAACAATATTCAGAAAAAAAATCTACAAAGTTGCATACAGATTATTTCCAATGATTAAACTCAAACATGGAATCATTCCAAATATTTAACTTGTTAATTGGGGTATAATTATCGTAAATTTAATGCATGCTTGAAATTTCAACCAAATGAATAAAAATAAAATAGAATAGATAAATGTACCAGTAGATTCGAGTCAGATCAAATTGTTTCGATTATCAACTCTATTGTTTTCTACAAAGCTGCTGAGTTTTATTTGATGAATTTCAGATTTTCAAACTTAGTTATTAGCTATGTTTAATATTCTGGTAACCCCATTGAACTTATATTAAATTATTAATTTACAATTATGTTTCATATAAGCTCTTCATTTTGAGAAAAAATGATAATTTATTTCAGTGTTAAAAATAAAAATTGTAAATATTTCGAATAGTTTCGTCAAAATTTATCACATTGCAATATGTATTGTATATTGTTATTTCTAAGATAATACTGTAAATAGATATTTAAACGAATTTAACATTTATCTTAACATAACTACTCGTAGTGAACCACGCGCCACGCGACAATCTAAGGTATCGTTCAATATAGAGCGTATTTTCGAAATAAAAGTCAATGCGTTAAAAGAGATCACTTTAAAGCGCATAAGAAAAGAGTTACTACCATTTTGTTTATGAGTGTATCCGGACCTAATATTGTATTATAAATAGATATATCAAACGGGCGTGTCGTCCCCTTGATGATAAGCGTTCACTGTTATCCATGAACGTGCAACCCAATATAAGAATTGAGTCTAACATGAGGATCACGGGTTCGTTGGTACCCTTGGGAAATTGCTGAAAAGCTTCGAATAAGCATTTTTTCCCTTCCCAAAACCTTCAGACCAGAAATGCAACAGAATTTAACACTGTATAAGGTAGAAATAGTTGTACAGGTTTATATTGGGTAAAGGTACAGCAAAATTATAAGTTCTTATTTTCAATTACTTTCAACAGTTGCTTTAGCGTAACATCTAAGGCTAACGCAACTGTGATCACCTATAGGTGAATAAACTAATTTGGTCCGAACAAAGATGTACCACCGCTACACCTACATAATCCTAACGTGAAGCTGTGCTTGCTTTTCGACGGAAGGGTGTTGTTGCCGATTCATTTTAATATGAGGCGACCACTTGGCCCTTGGAAGTAACAACGCAACTATGACTGAGTGCAAAATCACTGCTCTATTACGTTGCTTACAGATACCCATGGATAACAGTGAAAACTTACTATCAGTCTGATCATATGTTCATTTGCATTCTTATAAAAATATAATGAATCTACGCTCTCTATTGGACGTGTCCTTACCGTACTGTAAGCAGCACAGCTGTACATAGGACCGATGCTTTCTGTACAAATTATAAAGAGCCCAGAATGAGCTTCATAGAATATATTTAAAGCCGTTTCAATACAAAGAACCTACAAATGACATTAGTATACATGGATATTTTATCTCAGAATATATTTTAACCACGATAAGGTAATAAGGTATATTGTAAATGTGACAGCGTGTCTTTCAGAACAAACGTTTCTGATATCTTATTACTGGTACGATTTTGATGGAATTTTCCATCGGAATTTAGATAAGGAATAATAAATCAAATTATTGATTTTAAAAATGCAACCAAAGTAGTGTTAATAGGTTGGTAAAAAATTAATCACAATCATTTCCTTTTTAAACGAAAAAAAAAATAATAGTTATCTTGAAAACAAAATTGTATTACCTACTTAATTAGTATTGTTTTAATATTTATGTAACATAAATTTGTTAATTGTATATTTTCGAAATGTAATAATAAATCTAAATGTCAGTTCAATGAGATAAAAGTATGCATTGCTAATTACAGATCAATGTGTAATGCTATATTATCGAAAAAATCAATATTAATTAGAGTCATTATTGTTTCCTTAATCATTAAAATATATGTCAAAAACATTAATTGCATTCACTATATTGGAAAAAAAACTTTATTAGTTTTTGTTAATATGAACGTTTAAGTTTTAATTTAACCAGTGTAGTTCGACCGGGGAAGTACCACCGCCACGCCTATTTCTAACGTGAAGCATTCCTTGCGTTCCGATGGAAGGGCCGGCATACTTTTATATGAGGTGACCATCCTAGTCCTCGGGGGTATTAAAGTATCTGCGATTGGGAGGTTTAACCCATTATTGCCCATTTACCCATTTACCCATTGCCCACTGCTGGGCACGGGTCTTCTCTCAGAATTAGAGAGTTTTGTCTGTGATTGACTTTAGATAGAACCTATGTTCTATATGAAGTTGCTTACAGATGTCCATGGGTGGTAGTGACCACTTACCATCAGGTGAACTGCATGTTCGTTTGCCACTTCATTATTATAAAGAAAAACTAATGGGTTCTAATTTGTCTTTAGAAGTAGCATCATAACTGTAAAAGATCTCATTACGATAATATTACATTTTCTCAATACAACCTATATTTACGTTTTCGCCTATATATGTACTTTGCACGTTTACGTATTCGTTTTCGACCTAATCCTTACTATGCAGTGTGTTTTGGTGTTAAACGTAATCCAAGCCTCTATCCATTTTACATTCTGTGTTCTCTACACTAGGTACATTCGAGCAGTTTAATATCCTGATCAAGGGCTCTCAATAAGAAAACTCAAAGATCAGAACATGATGTCTACACCGTGAATTTATTGTCATTTACATAAACGTATCCGTCATTATTCTAACAGGTATGTTATTTACTTATATAAAAATCTTGTCTATAACAGCGCGTATGAAGTGGCGTATCTATCGGATATAGAGACAATTCCCAAGGTGGTAGAACCAGTGTAGTTCGACCGGGTAGTTACCACCGCCACACCTATTTCTAGCGTGAAGCATTTCTTGCGTTTCGATGGAAGGTTGCCGGCACACTTTCATATGAGGCGACCATCATATTCTTCGGGAGTAGCAACGCATCTGTGATTGACTTCAGATGGAACCCATGTTCTGTATGAAGTTGATTACAGATGTTGCAGGGCGGCAGTGACCACTTACCATCAGGTGGACTGCATGCTCGTTTGGTACTTCAATAAAAAAAAAAGATAATTAGCATCTGTTAAGACGGGACGTTTTTTTTTACTTCTTGTCACAAAATAAGAAATATAGAGTGTTTTACCTACTACCATTATTTTTTATCTATTAAACGATTAAGAAAGGAAACAATAGTGACTCTACATATAACCTTACTGTAAGATCATGTAAATTTAGATCATTCTAGCGTGGACGACCCACGCGTGTGGTTGAAATAAACGGTTAGTAAAAATATACACATTTTTTATTTACCCCTTCACTTTGCTCTTAAGAAATGATATGAAATGTCTTTATTTTGCATAGTCCTTCGGGAGCGCTTACAAATTGTCAGTTACATTTTTTTTTTTACACTACCACCGGATCGGAACACGACCTCAACTGAGAAGATCCGGCAAGAAACTCAGTGGGTTTGTCTTTTTTCTTTGTATATCTTTTTTTTATAAATATAAGAAAATATATACCTATATCATGTATACATATTAGTAACTATGTACATTCAGTAATTTGATGTTATATCTCTCGTCAACCAATTATTATCTCACTGCTGGGCACAGGTCTTCTCTCAGAATGAGAAAGTTTAGGCCATAGTCCACCGCGCTGGCCAAGTGCGAATTGGTCGACATTTGATGATAAATATTGAATAAAAAATATGGTTATAAATAATTATGCTGATTTTCTTCACGACAGTAACAAAATTTAAGGATCCATAATATTCTTTGTCGACGGATTGTGAAATTCATACGGTATTTTTGTACTAAAATATATTGCATTTTTTTTAATACAACGTGTACTATATTGAAATATCATTTATTACTATTCCTTATCAAAATAAATACATATATGGTCAAAATAAAACAGGCTTGCATAGATTACTTCATAATACAGTCATCTAAGATTTTCTTTATAAACACATGTTTATAATAATTACTATGAAAATGCGAGATTAAATACAATTTGGAAGTAAGAATATAAAAGTAGGGAGTAGAAATATAAAAGTAAATTCAAAGCAAACCTTGAACTTCATGAACGAAAATATACGAAAATCATAAACAAATTGCTAAAAGCATTTCTTGTCAATAAACTTAAGAAAAAGTTAAGGAAATTTAAAAAAAAATCCTAGGAAATGTTTTTAAACATAATATGACATTTTAATTATTTTTAAATTGTGCTATTTCCGATAATATTTATGTAAGCTTCCTCATAGTTTTGTATTCTTCATAGTAACCAAACAATACAAATTGAAATTACTAGTAATAGTCGTAAACAAAAATATCTGTGGTGTTTAAAAATGTCTCGCACGAAATGATTCATCCTTACATTGAAAAAGCATCTCAGATGAACAAACAGTTCACGAGATGTAAGTGACAAGCACAGACACGAGGACCCGATGTTTCCTAGACGCCGAACGCTTCCGCAGCGCAATTTATACTTTTTACTCGTCCCAACACCGTTTAGAACCCCAATACCTATCACTTGTATATAACACAGCCACTTTGCTGCAAGTGATCAGAAACGAAGAAATCGAAGGAGGAGGCAAAAATCGCGACGCTCCCCCCGTTGCCATGACAACCGCACCCCATGATCGAGAGAACAGTAACTTTAACACCTGAAAAATACAGTCTACTTTCACAACAGAGTGTCACCGGCAACGTGACTCGCGAATGTGGCTTGTACTTATAAATGTAAAACATCGTTTTACTGTTCCGTGTCAGAACGAGACGGAGATAAATGCGCGGGGGAGGGAAAGAGACGCCGAATCCTTGGGATGGGGACTCAGGGAGGTATTCTTTCATTTGTTGTGGTTCAGGCGATAAGGTGCGCCGTCTACCCACCTTTTATTTATGACTCCATTTTAAACTGGGGGTAAGTATGTTACGCAATTTGGTCGAGTGTGATTTCTTGCTGTTAAGGGATCTTGTTTTCAGGGGTTTCGGCTGAAAATAAGGTTAGAATTGTTCGCGCTGATTTATTCACGGAGCTACGTGTTACGCTGCTACGTGTTATGTGTTTAAACATCTTGTATCTATGCGAGGTGTCTGTTGAGATGTTGCTCTGTATGAATTAGTTTATTTTATAGCTATTGAACCTATTAGCTTTTAGAAGCTATTAACTATTTGAATGTCAATGTCAGTTTTTATGTACCTAATGTTTTTATTTCCTTGTTTATCTAAGAAAAAGGTTTCCATCAAATACATTTATGTATTTTCTGTTTCTATCTAACACTATCATATAAAACGAAGTGAGCGCGTGACGTCAGGATGGTCGAGGTCTTCATTACTGTCCATTATAGAAGATTTCAAGTAAAACACAGGAGTAAACTTCTTCGATTTATTCACAATTGAGGAGGTCCGATCGCTTCGACGGTTAAAAAAGAGTGTTTTTTTACCGGCAGGCGCTTGCCTTTTTATAACAATGTTTGGTGAGGTGACAATAACAAATTTATAGAGATTATAATTATTTATTATTTATTTATTTTATTTATGCAGTATTTCTTTTTCTTTGAAATTAATTCAAGTTACACTTTTTGAGCGTGGTGACCGATAAGAAAACATTTTTTTTTCTTTTATTAAATAAATAAACAAAGAATAGAACAGGAGATACTTGGATCAATTCAAATAAATCAGTAAATCGATTTTATAACCTTAATTAATCGATTCTTTGATTAGTCGATCTCAGATCACATCCCTGATCCAAACATAATGGCGAATATGTCTGCCACATGTAAAATGGAAGTAAAGTTAGATACTTATTAATTTAAGAAAATTAACTCCAAAGGGATTTTTTCAGGAAATTAGCTAAAATACCTAAAATATTTTAGTTATTTTTTTCTATACAAAAATCATTGAGACACAACTCTTTTTTTTTTCGTTACGGAATTTCTGTATTCGGTACCCGCGCTCAAGGCCCTCGATAGAAGCTATGCAATAGCTTAAAAGTTCTTGGAGGTGTGAGACGTCTACCAATTCGCAATTGGCCAGCGCGGTGGACTATGGCCTAAAGTCATTCTGAGAGAAGATCAGTGCACAGAAATGGGACAATAATGGGATGACAAGGAGATCTATGAGACGAAATCGAACCATAAACATAGTAAGCACTATTTGATATGAGGCAAAGATCTGAAATGTTTATAGGGCATAAGTAATGCGTCACTGGACAAGTGGTTTATTAAGCGATAAAATGAAACGTCCTTATTTTGTATAGGCTTACGAGGCACTTACAAATCGTCTGTTATTATTTTTTTCTTACACTACCAGCGGACCTGAACACTACGTCGACTAAGAAGCTTTCTTTATTGTAATAAAAGTAATTATTTCGATCCCAATTTAGTAAACATTTCCCAAAGTTTCAATGACGTGAAGGTTTACATACTTACATAAGTATTTTTTGTAATAAAGAAATAAAAAACAAGTAAGCAATCCACTTGATGGTAATTCACTGCAGTCCCTGGATACCTGTAGTCAAAGGTTATACCTGAAGCCAATAACAGATGCGTTGCTACACCTGTGAACTAAAATGGTCGCCTCGCATTTAATTCAGCTAGCATTTCCACCCGTCCACTAAAACGCTCAACTCACCAAAAATAGTTATATCAGGGGTACCTTTTCGACTGAAATATACCTAACGAAGTGGACGGTTGATGTGACGTCAGGATGGTCGAGGAGTCTCCATTATTGTCCTTTCTTGAAGATTTCTAGTAAAACACAGGAGTAAACTTCTTCGATTTATTCACAATTGCGGAGGTCCGATCGCTTCGACGGTTAAACAAGAATCTTTTTCTACCGGCGTTCGCTCGCCTTTTTATAACAATGTTTGGTGGATGACAATAACAAATTTATGGAGGGTAAACTAAATTACAATTCTAAAAATCATTGAATGTTGGTAATTCAATAAACAAACAATTTTCGATCTTTAAACTAAATAAAATAATTATTATATACGTGTTTTTCATAAATACGCGGTGTCGCGCCGACATACCTATATCTCGTAAAAAATCCACAAGCACTCCCAGAGGCAAACAAAGCCATCAAACAAAACTAGTACTCCATAATCCGGGCCGATTCTGTAATGTGGACGATAAAATACACGATATTAATTGGTGTCCGTGGGCGAGGCGGGTGACGTGTAAATCACGGACAGACGGACGTTGTAAATCTGTTTGGACGGAGATCACTCAGCTGCACAATCCAGAGCTATTCTGATCGGAGATATCGGCTCTAATGGTTCTAGATGTTAGTGTTGGAAAATAATTCTTAGGTTTTTTTTTTTATTTGACTGAAGTAGCAAACGAGCATGCTGTCCACCTGATGGTAAGTGGTCACTGCCGCCCATGGACATCTGTAATCAACTTTATACAGAACATGGGTTCCATCTGAAGTCAATCACAGATGCGTTGCTACTGAGGTGTATTTATAATTAGTGTAAGGTTATGTTTGTGGTTTTGAAATAGATTACCCATGTACTTTGACGGCCCATGTTACGGAGCGGACTGTACCGGTCTGATACGCAGTGTGTTCCGGGTTTAGTCCTCGGCCAGACAGAATGAATGATGATTTATTTTTATTTTTTACAAATAGTTACCCCTTATTATTAAGTAGATGATATGCATTGAACAAAAAGAATCACAAATTTTCTGTTTAAAAATGGCTGTAAGTACAGCCATTTTTTTAATAATGAATGCTTGGTCGAATAATGATAGCTTTTTATATATAAGATTGGAGTAGCAAGAGAGCATTTAGACATTTTAGACCGTCTGATGATGTAGTCACTGCCACATATGAACATCTGTAAGCAACTTCTTATACAACTTAAAACTTAAAAACGCTTTCTACACTCATAGCCCCACAGTAGGATTTTTTCCTGTGTCGTGGGTGCCATCGACACACACAAAGACGAATACACAAACACCCAGACCCAGAACAAGAATCTAAACTCATCATTCAGATACCTGTCTGGCCGGGAATCGAACCCAGGACCCACTGCGCGTCAGACCGGTACAGTAACCGCTGCGCCACGCGGGTCGTCAAACAACAACCCGTTATACAACAGCGATTCATTTGCAGTTACAGAAACGTGGGGGACACCCGAAGACAAGACGGCCGCCTCATATGAAAGCAAAACGAGATTAAAAAACACCGTTTAAAAGACATCATCTATAAAACGAAATGGAATAGTTCAGAATAACCCTCCGCCACAAAGTGTGTGGCCAAATAGTCGAAAGAAGTAAATGTACTCCGCATATGAGTTTTATATGGCTCAAGTCCGTGGGATGTCTATTATAGCAATTATTGTTTTATTACTATTTTCATTTCTTTGTTTAGTAACCATATAATAAAAGTGTTTTGCCAAAAAACTATTTCAGATGACACAACGAATCATATCAACTTAAAGTGACTACAGTGTCTAAGAGAATATCTGTGTTTTCGATCTTTTTTTGTTCTCGAGGAGGAAACCTTCAAAAGGTACCCGACGCCGTGGAAGCAACGCAGGGTTATGTGGGATTTTTACCGCACTAAAACCCTCCCGGTGACCTTCCTCGGCGCTACAAAGAGGATCCCGGGATCTCCAAAGGAACGCAAACCTACAACCACGCTATGCTATGCTATGACATATTTTGTAATATCATTATTTTACATTGTCACCATTTTAAATATAGGTACGAAATACTTAAAAAAGTAATTTTATTAATGTATCACTGTAACCTTAACTGGAGAATATCAGTGTTTTGACCTACAACCATGCTGCGCTACGATATGGCATACTTGTGATATCATTATTTTAAATATACGAAATGCTTAAAAACGTAATTTTATAAACGTAAGGTAACCTTAATCGGTTAAAAAATAAATACACAAAAAAATTCAACATTTAAGCAGTCTCGTTTTGTATTTGAGACTTAATCGCTAGGCTTCCTTGTAGATATGATGTATGTCAGGAGAATACATCATTCCCTCTACTAATGTTCATAAACCCAACAATGATACCAGAATGGATTAATTATGTTTTCGTAAATAACAAAATTTTGTAATACCAAATATCCATAATAAAATTTATAAAAACTAATTGTTGTAATTAAAATTGGGGCTTAAAATTTTAAAATAATTACACAAACACTAAACATAAATCATAAGACATTAATTAATAGTAATAATATGAGTGTTTTACATTATTTTATAGTAATAGCAGTAAAGACATTCGAGCAGCCACATTAATCAGTGCGCGGCGAACGATAAAGTACGCTGAACTATATATTTGGTTAGTAACCGATGTGTTGCACCGAATGCGATCAGCTATACTGAAGCTATGTAGAATTAGTACGAGTTTAAAATACGCTTTCTACCCTCATAGCCACATACTAGGATTTTTTCCTGTGTCGTGGGTACCATGGACACATACAAGACGAATACACAAACACCCAGAACCAGAACAGGAATCTAAACTCATCATTCACATACCTACCTGTCTGGCCGGGAATCGAACCCGTGACCCATTGCGCGTCAGACCGGTATGGTAACCGCTGCGCCACGCGCGTCGTCAACAAAGTTAGTTACGTTTCCTCAAAACAATCGTCTTTTTTACTTTTTCGCCAATCATTGTAAAGTTAGTTACGAAGTATATTACAAGTCAGTGCTGTTTTCGGTATTCTTTCTTAAATGACGAATTTAACTTTTGTAGTGTATATCTACATACAAGATATGGTCGTTAACGCAAACGTCAGCGTTATCGTACACATAAGCTGCACATAATGTGGGAAAACGAAAACATAGCTTTGAAGAAACGCTTTAAACTCATACAAAAGTATGAATAGCAGCAAGAGTAGATAGATCCCTTCATAGTCGAATGTCTGAGGATTAATCACTCTTGGTTTGAATCCACCGATTGTCTAAGAGGATGACCAGCGTGTTATGTGTGTGTCTAAGGTTGACAATTGCACCTATTTCTAGAGTGAAGCATATTTGAGTTTCGTTGGAAGGTGGTTGCTGGCACACTTTAGTTTGAGGCGACCATCTTAGTCCTCAGGAGTAGCAACGTATCTGTAATTAACTTCAAATGGAAACAATTTTCTATACTAAGTTGATTACAGATGTCCATGGGCGGCAATGATCACTTACAATCAGGTGGACTGCATGCTCGTTTACTACTGCAGTCAGATAAAAAAACACGACCGTTGTACAAGAGACATAAAAAACAGCAAACACAAAACAAAGAAAAACGTCATTTTCGTATTTATTTTCGTTTTGTTTGATTAGAGATCTATCCCGAAACCATCATCAACCGATCGATCGTCATTTTATCGTCAACCCATTATTGTCCCACTGCTGGGCACGGGTCTTCCCTCGGAATGAGAGAGTTTTAGGCCACAGTCCACCGCGCTGGCCAAGTGTGAATTGGTGGACTTCACACACCTTCGAGAACTTTTTTTTTGGTTAAAGAACTCACTGGTGTGTAGGTTTCCTCACGATGTTTTCCTTCACCGAAAAGCAGTGATAATTAATTTCTAATACGCACATAAATCAGTGGCGCGTGCCTGGGTTTGAACCTCGGACCTTCCGATTGATAGCGCAAGTTTCAACCATTGGGCTATCACTGCTCTAATCGTCATTCGCTAGCGATTAAACACACCTATACTAAAGAGTTCAGTCAATTTATTGAGCAAGTAAACAAGGTTAGTAAAAAAATAATAAAGCACAAAAATAATAAATTGTTTTATTGGGAGCGTCGTAAATAAGGGCCGATGGTTTGAAACAAAGGGCTCATAAACACAAATCATGCGATGCTATCTCCCTGTGACGGTACTACGATTTGTTTTGATACCCACTATAAAATTGTATGCTCTAGTAAGTAGCGGTTTGGGTTGAGAAGGATATCTGCTGTTTGAATTTGGGGGAACTGAGCTTTTTTTATTTGAGTGAAGTAGCAAATGCATGCGGCCCACCTGATAAGTGGTCCCTGTCGCCCATGGAGGTGTAATCAACTACATACAGAACATCGGTTCCATCTGAAGTCAATCACAGATGCGTTGCTACTCCCGAGGACTATGATGGTCGCCTCATATAAAAGTGTGCCGGCAACCACACCCTTCCATCGAAACGCAAGAAATGCTTCACGTTGGAAATAGGTGTGGCGGTGGTACTTTTGGTGGTATTTATTTATGTTTGGCGTATAATGGCGAAAGAAGAGTGTTTGATTAGTTTGTAGACAATGCTGAGGAGTCTGACTTAGTTCTTAGATTTTCATTAGGATTAAGTAAGATGCTAAATTTCCGAGATGGATTTTAAGAAGCACCTGCTCCTGGAGGCACTCCACTAGAATCCAGAAAGTTTTACCTTGCATTTCGCAAAAAATATATACTTTGCAATAAGATTGGGGCGACTACTACTCATCAAGAGATGGCGCTACTAGTATTCTGAAACACGCTATCGAAGCATTCTCAGAATCCTGCATATATACAAGTTCCGAACAAAGACTGTCGGACGCTTGGACGACGCACGGCCGCTCCCCAGGCATGATCATCTAGCCTGGCGGGAGATCTCCCTTTGCCAAAAGATAAAAAAATATAGAGATGTTTTTGACTGAGGTGACTGTGGAAAAAGGAGGTATGATTTCAAAAATGAAGCAGACCCGAGCCCCGTATGTTTATGTTAAACTTGAGTTAAACTGTATTTTTGTATTATTGACTAATGCGTCTTCAGTATTTAATTTTATTGCGGCCAACATAACCGAGTTCACCATATTGATTTTATGCAAACTCTTTCTAGTTCGAATCTCGGTCGAATGGATCATGATGTATTAAACTTTGTAATTAGCTGTTATTTTAATTAATGATTCCGTAAACTATATCGTCTTGCAAAGCAACAAACATTAATAGGTAATAATACCTAAAAATAAAAGCCTGAAAAATATATTGCGAAGTAAACTGTGTATCGTTTAGTAAGGACGTATAAAGTCAACGAAGGCTTGTTCGACAAAAAATAAGAAACCGAATGAAGTGTCGTTAACAAAATCGTTTATACGAGCCGTAAAACACGCGTTTATTATTTTATTTGTCGAGGTATCGAATTACGGCATCATTGTCTACAATTTAATAGTAAATGTACAAAGAAAACAGAATGTGTAGTGGAAGTTTTGTATGATGAATCACCTGAGGTATTGTGTTGCAAAAAAGCATGTTATTAAGTTTATAGACTAGTATAATCGCGGAATTGATATATTATAATAATATAATATAGAATTCTTTTTACTGATATTTCGAACCAGTTGCATGGTACGTGGTCACGGCCAAACTGGAAGCGGGGAGAAACCGTTGACAAGCACTAGTGGTAAATTAACCTATCTACCCTACGTCTAGTTCGTTTTTTGGTTATTAAGTTTGTGGAGCTTAAAACAATAATTAGAATCAGAAATTGATGACTGGACGAATGAAATTAACATAACATCGTTCATAGTGTTCGTACGATCGTCGTTCATACGAGTACATCGCCACGGTGACTGCATGATAGAATTGAAGCATGATAGACTTAATATTGTCATAGAAAACACAAATAGGTGTAGCAAAGGGTACTCAGTCAAGTCAAAAAGAATTTCTTTAAGATCTTTTTTAAAGATTCTTCTTTCTTTCTTTTTTAAATTTCTTTTATAAATTTGAATTAGCAAACGAGCATGCAGTCCATTTGACGGTAAGTGGTCACTGCCGCTGAAGGACATCTGTAAGCAAGTTCATAAGAAACAAGGGTTCAATCTGTTAACTACAGATTGATCACAGATGCGTTACCTCTTCCGAGGATTAAGATGGTAGCCTCATATAAAAGATAGCCGGCAACCGGGTGTGGTTCCATTGGAACGCAAGAAATGCTACACTAGAAACAGGTATGGCGATGGTACCTCCCCGGTCGAACTACGAAGTCTCCCCGTTCGAAAAACCTTTTTTTATATACATAGTAGTAGCGAACAAGCAGCCCGACTTTAGCAAGTCGTTGCAATCTATGTCGAAAACATAAACAATTTTTGTTTTGAGGGGACAATAAACTCGTACTAAAGATATTGTACAACCCAAGATAGCTATCCATCATAGATTCATGAATTAGAGTCCTCGAGGTTGCATAGATGTGTAGCAACCCTCAGTCCTCAGTGATTAAGTTGAAACTCTGTTTTATATAATTTAGAATTGGCAAATGATGATAAGGCATGGACATATGTTGGCAACTGTAGAACAGAAAACATAGCAGTTCCTATAACTGCTACTTTCGGCAAAAATATTACATACGAGCTGACCCGGCGAACTTCGTTCCACCTAAACGTCAAAAATCTAAAATTATCAGTGTCCGTCTTCTATATTTTGCATGTATACATACATAAAAACCTTCCTCTTGAATCACTCTATCTCTTAAAAAAACTGCATTAAAATCCGTAGCGTATTTTTAAAGATCTAAGCATACATAGGGACATACAGCTGGAGGCGACTTTGTTTTATACTATGTAGTGATATAATGACTAGGCAGTCGAATTACAAAGAGTTTATAAAATGTTATCAAGTTTTAAAGATAACTTGCCTTAATAATGTTTTTTAATTATGCAAATTAGCAGTTGGTTATAATAATGTTACCTATTAGTCTCGTCAACCCATTATTGTCCCACTGCTAGGCACGGGTCTTCTCTCAGAATGAGAGAGTTTAGGCCATAGTCCACCGCGCTGGCCAAGTGCGAATTGGTGGACATACCTCTTAGTATTGTATATGAACTTACTTAATACCAGTTCAAGAACCACATAGCTCAGTCAATTATAAAGTTATATTGCTTGTAATGTACGTATGTTCGGACAATAGCTTCGGAATTATTGCATCTAGCGATTAATTATGGAGATCTGACGTAGGACCTTTACATGCTACGATCTTACGATTTTTTTATCAAGATGATATTTTAATATACCTAACGATAAGGCAGATGGGCCACTGGAAAGTAGTCACTGGCGACTACCTCCTCTCATCGCATCATCGGCTTTGAGAGAGGTATTTTTAATTTAACATAACAAGATGATACGATTTAACAACAAATAATAATAAAGTACTTTCTTTTTTACTCATACTGATGTATTTATCTAGAGCAGTGATAGCTTAATGGTTGAAACTTTCAATCCCAGGGACGCACCACTGATTTTTCTAAAATTATGTGCGTATTAGAAATCACTTATCACTGCTTTTCTGAAACCTACACACCCGAGAGTTCTTAAAAAAAGTTCTCGGAGGTGTGTGATCTCCACCAATTTGCACTTGGCCAGCGCGGTGGACTATGGTCTAATACTATCTCATTCTGAGAGAAGACCCGTGCCCAGCAGTGGGGTAAAAATGGGTTGACGAGAATGATGTAGTCATCTAAATTTTTACAAAAAATGATAATTAATAAATGACGTTATCTTTTTTATCATATCATCTAGGACATACGAGCTATGTAGTCTTTAGTCGTTGTATTGAATTTTTATATTCAAAATGCAATTCAAGTTGATACTAAATTAACTTATTTTTAGATCGAAATCCAAAACACTTATCGATATGAGTAAGTTCTTAATTTACATTAGGTATGTATTTTTCTTAGGTTCTCCAAGAACTGTTGGCGATAATAAGTACATTTTTCATTATTCTGAACTACTTAGTTCTGATTAATGAAAAATTATACCATGAAAAGATATCCCGAAAATAGTGCATTATTATAAAATTTGTATTACTCAACCACAACTTTTAGGCGCATAAAACAAAAGTGGTTCAATACCCTGCATCTCGCTTCTTACCCCGCGCATCCCCTAGTGACGTGCAGTCGTGTATCGTCTAGGTGTTTACGTTAACCAGCACGTGTTTAATGTTATTTCGTTATAATGTTAGTTTAATGAGTAATTGTTGAATTCTTAAAGTTATTACTAAATTAGTTGGTTATTCGTCAATAAAACTCAAAATAGGTAGGAAAAAGACTATTCGTAGAGGAGAAAGGACTCTTACATTCAAAATATGCATTTTTTTAACAAGGGAAAAGTATTGGGCTCAGTATTCCTATCTCCCAAGTCGAAAATCGAGTGTGTGCTGCAACAGGCATCAGTCTCTTACACAAATAAAAAAAAGAAAGAAAATATTCCATGTCTGCGAATATGTTAAACACATGAAAGTGCTTTAATAAATACTCGACTATTGAAAATACACCACTATGGTGTAGGTTTTAATAATCGTATACCTACATACTTTTGGTATTTGGTAATAGAATATATTTCGTATCGGGATGGGAAATCCCTAGTTCTAATGACGTTTCAACTGTCGTCCGCCTAATTGTTTTGGTCGAGTAGTACTTCAAGTAATCATTCCCTTCGCATTGTATGTTGCAACAAAATTTTACTCTTGTTAACTTGTTCTTTATATACGTATACCTACAAATGAAAATTTCATGGAGATTTCATGGAAATTGCACGCAAATTGCCTTACAACCAAGAGAACCATATTAACCGACTTTCCAAAGCAAAGAGATTATCTATTCTCCACGGACATATATTTTTAACAACGTACGTACAATCAGCTACGACACGACGAAAAGATCGTAGCATCTAAAGCTTCAGGCGCTCATAAGGGCACCAACACACACTCATTTACATGTAATAAAAAGTAGTATTAAGGCGAACGTGTGATTAATAGCGGCTCATGTCTGCGTCGTTAAACGGCGTTATTTATAACATTTTGAAATGTTTTAGTGCGCACCAACGGAGCTTTATCGACTCAGCTCGAATTATTATCGGAGATCCTTTTATTGGTGTCGATACTTCGGAATGCCCTCTATTGTTGAGCGTTTTAGTATTCATCATTTTGATAATAAATATGAGGTTTTCCCTTTTTTTTTAGAAGTAGCAAACCCGCAGTGGATGGATGGATGGTTCACTGACCATAGACAATTATAACCTACTTCAGATAAGGTTATGTGAGGTCCTCATATGTTAGATGTAAGAGCAGTGATGGCCTAATGGTTGAAACTCTCGATCGAGAGGTCCGAGGCTCAAACCCAGGCACGCACCACTAATTTATGTGCGTATTAGAAATTAATTATCACTGCTTTTCGGTGAAGGAAAACATCGTGAGGAAACCCACTCATCCGAGAGTTCTTAACAAAAAAGTTCTCGGAGGTGTGTGAAGTCCACCTATTCGCACTAGGCCAGCGCGGTGGACTATGGCCTAACTCTCTCATTTTGAGAGAAGACCCGTGCCCTGCAGTGGGACAATAATGGGTTGACGAGAACGATGTAGTTATCTAAATTTTTATAAGGTTATAGTCTTATTGAAGTTGGTTACAGGCTTATTGCTATTTCTAAGTTTAAACGTCTCAGATAAGAATTTCTCTCGTACCACACCCTTCAAATAAGAACAGCAATGGCTAACACTCATATTATTTGGCAGAAACGAAGCAATATTTCTTTCAATGTCAGCGCTACTATTCTAGTTTGAAGGCTTTAAGAAATACACACAACTTAGTTCTAAGAGAATTTCTCCAATTATTAAGTTAAAGCTTGTTATAGGGCATGTGTCTTACATATAGCATCCATCACAGGCGTTGTTCACCCCAAAAAAGAAGTTTTAATACTTTTGAAAGTGGAATTATCTCACCACACTCTCCATTTTGTCTGTAGAGGTGGTAGAGTGGTGGTGGTAGAGACAATTTGTAAGTGCCCCCGGAAAGTCGGACTCCGATTCGTCTTTGCCGGTTTTTCTCAAGCCTAAGCCTCAGTCTTCCTCTATTTTACGATAGATTTGAGATTAAATGTAGTAATGAAATGAAATGAAATGAAATGTCTTTATTTTGTATAGGCCTTCGGGGGCATTTACAAATTGTCAGTTACACATTTTTTTCTTACACTACCACCGGAGCGGAACACGACCTCAACTGAGAAGATCCGGCAAGAAACTCAGCGGGTTTGTCTTATTTGTTATTTTTTTTACATTGTAATCAAAGTTAGCTCCAGTATCTTGCCTTGTCTAGTAATTTTTTACATGTAGCATAGTACCATTAAAATAATAAACTCATAATAACATACCCAATATTTCGCAATTCATAAGGTATAATCATCTCACAATTAATATAAAGGTGTTATAATTGAGAAGACGTTATTAAATCTTCAATTACATTACAATCCCGCAGCCATAAAGCTGGGAACACAATATTGCCACAATTAACCTTGTTAACCTTGGATGTAGCATGCATATGCTAATGCATGGAGTTTATTGATACATGGCGTATGGATGGAGTTTATTAAAATAGCAAACTTATACACAAATCTGTTTATAGAACTATTATAAAAGTTCTAATAAACATTAGGTTGCAAAGTTTTATCTAATGTTTCACAATTGATCTTTTTGCCCGACATATTTGAAACGGAACCCAATATTATTGTTGTCAATCCCTTAGTGCCCCATTGCTGGGCACGGGTCTTCTCTCAGAATGAGAGTCTCCTCTCAGAATTACGAGTGTGTGAATTAATAAATGATCTTTACACAACTTTGACATCTTTTTTTAAGAACTTACGGTATGTTTCGTTACAATGTTTTCCTTTATCATGTTATTTATTTGTAGTGATGGTAAATGGGACACAATATGTAAACAAAGGCTTTTAAAACGGTCTTAGGGGTATCAAAATATTTGTTTTCAAGATAAAACAGAGCTTCTATACGAATTTGCATATTGATGTCCATAGACAGAATCAAAAAAAAAACAAAACATACTTCATTATTAGTATTGGTTTTCACGTATTTTTTAAAGTCTTAAACATCAAGCATCAAGAGCATAATAGAAAAGTTTAATTAATCGCCACTAAAAATGTTGGCATGCGCTCACCTTATCTGAAATCTTAACAATTCGAATCTATTAAATTAAAATGCTTAACAACTCAAAAAACGATAAAGCTACATACGAGAGGTAATAAATAATTGGAACATATAAATAAATATATACGGGGATAAATCCCACGTTATTTATGTCACTGGTCACAACGCCCGTTTAATGACGCCGAGACTGACAGACGGACTGTCAGATATTTATATACTAATAAAGGAATTGAGATGTCTCTCTGTAAACTCCCTTTTTAAGACATAACTATTCATAATAGGTATTCCTTCCTTTTTAAGATATACCTATTATGAATAGTTATGTCTTAAAAAGGAAGGTCCTCGAGCGGCGACCACGTCTAGGCATAAGGAGCACGCGTTCGCCCCCCTACGGACCGATGACCTGAAGAGGACAGCGGGAAACCGTTGGATTCAGAAAGCACAGGACCGGTTGGAGTAGGGTCATTTAGGGGAGGCCAATGTCCATATGTAGGATGCATATATAGGAGGCATATATGTAGGATGGATGGATGGATGGATGGATTTAAAATAATTATTTAAAACGGTGTTAATTCGCAATGTGGTAAAACGTACCGGACAAGTATCACCATCTCATTTACTTCACCAATTTTAATCATGAAGCACTTTCATGCATTTTGGTGGAAAGGTGTGGTTACCAGCTACTTTCATTAGAGAAAACCATCGTAAACCTCGGAAGCAGCAACGCTTTCCAATCGACTTCAGATAGCATTGCTGTTCTTCGGGAAGCTGCTTAAATGTCCACAGAGGGCAGTGATCACTTACCAGGTGAAAAGCGTGACTTAGTTAATTGTTTAAAAAAACAACTGCATTTTCACTTGCATTAGTAACTAGCTGAACCCCGCAGCTTCGCCAGCATTAAAAAAAAACATGCGTGCGTACAAAGTACACATGTCAGAAGTGAAACTTCTTTGGCGAACTAATTTATAAATCTTGTTTATATTTATACAAATCTAAAACTTTAAATTTCCAAGATTAAGAGGAAGGGAAAAAGGAAGATAGGTTAGGAATTTAATTGTCATTAAAATAAAAAAAGTGTTGAAAATTAATGTAAATTATAAATTTAATTTTTTCAATTTATTTCTTCAATATTTACATTGTTTGACGTTGTTTGTATTGGTATTATTGTGACTAAAGCATTATGATAGGTAAAATATGCAACATAAGTTCGTGTTTCAATCTTTCTCACTATAGCTCTCTCCCACCTCACACTCCATAGCACTATGCGTGATACGACGTTCGCTCTGTCTCACTTTTTCTCTCAATCTTTCTCACTCGCTTGCTCCCTACTCTCACTCCACGGCTAGTTGCTCATGCTACGTTCGCCCTGTCTTACTCTCTCTCAATCGGTCTCGATCACTCTCTCTCTCTTTTCCGACACTTCCGTTGCATACCGGCGTGACGTTTCATCTGTAAAAATTTTACCCTCATGCGCCTAAAGAAGTTTCACTTCAAAAATCGATGTATCGATTGCCCGTGGGAATAAGATATTTTCCCACGTTAAAAAGTAGCCTATATGTTAATCCACAGTGTCAGCTAACTCTCCACCAAATTTTATGAAAATCGCTCCAGCCGTCTAGACATGAAGAAATAACAAACATACACACTCACAAACTTTCGCCTTTATAATATTAGTATGAAGTAAGATATAAAAAACGACTACAATTTTACTTGCTTTGTTTATTGATATAAAATAGGCAGCGGGTTTTTCTGGCTATTTAAGAGCCTTAAATAGCCAGAAAAACCCGCGGTATAATGTTAGCGAGTCGTAAACCACACGCCACGCGACTTGTGGGCAGTATTTCAGAATGCAGCGGCAGTTAATCAAACCAGTAGGGTTTACGCGATTATAACTCTCAGGTGAAGGCAATAGGATTTATAGTTCCGTGAAAGCCTTTATTAAAATCTCGACACGATATTTACGGTATGTGTATTAATTTTTTTCTAAAATTATTGTATTTTATATGTGTGGTAAGTATTTAGAGATGGTACAGCTTTTTTGTAGGTTTTAGTATGAATCGAGCATAGAATCTACCTGGCAGTTGGTAATTGGCACGAATTCCCCCTGTAATCATACATATGATCATATAGATAGGACAGAGGTTCTTGACGTAGACTTCGGGAGTGGCAAATCAATGACCTATTTTACCACTCATGAAGACTAATTTAGGTGAATAAACATAGATACTCCTTCTACTTTCTTCTTCTGTCTTTTACTGAAACGCAAAATCCGCTTCATTTTAGGAATAGATAAAAGGTACCTTATTATACGAACCGTCGGTACATTTTTTACTGCCCTTAGATATACGTATTAAATTAAGCTGAGCAGTGATAACTTTTCTTTAGTTCTTTTGTTCTCGAGGGGGAAACTTTTAAAAAGGTATTCTACGCTGTGAGAGCGACGCAGGGTTAAGTATGTGGGATTTTTACCGCACTAAAACCCTCCCGGTGACCGTCCTCAGCGCTACGTGGAGAAATCCAGGATCTCTCACAACCGGACTCCTCCGAACGCGATGCCCTTTTCGGGTTCTTCCCTTGTGAGCGAATACACCTTATGTTCTTTACCGTCCTTCCCGGGGTCGCTTGACTGAACGGTTCGAGCTTCCACTCTAGCCTCCCGCAACTCCAGAAGCCCCTTTTAGTCGCCTGGTACGACATTCAGGGGATACCGTAGCCCTATTCTGACCCCGGAACTACAGAGATAGAGCAGGGATAACCTAATGGTTGATAATGTTCTCGATCGCGGGTTGGTAGTTCAATCCAAGACCACAGATTTTTCTAAAACAATGTGCGTATTAGTAACTAATTATCACTGCTTTACGGTGATAAAAAAACATCGTGAGGAAATCGACATACCTGAGATTTCTTTAAAAAAAAAGCCTTACAGGTTTGTGAAGTCCTCCGATTCGCGATCAAATAGCGCGGTGGACTATGGCCTAAAACTCTCATATTCTGAGAGCCCAATGCCCAGTAGAGGGACAATATTGGGATAAAGACAATACTGTGATTTATTTTATTTAACTGAAACTAGTGTTAAAATTTTCCGAAATTTATAACTAACTTCAGATCGACCGCCTTTCGTACTGTTTAAAAATTGTGCTTTCTACTCTCGGTTCTATTTAATTGGAAACAATCACATGAAGTATTTTTATATCTGACTGAAGTAACAAACGAGCATGCAGTGCACCTGATGGTAAGTGGTCACATAATAAATTTTTAATAATCACATAATTTTAGAAATCAGTGGTGCGTGCCTGGGTTTGAACCTCCCGATCTAGAGGGCAAGTTTCAACCATTAGGCTATCACTGCTCTTGCAAGTTTTATAACACCTATATGAAAAAAAAAAACATTTTCGTTCCAGTTCCTGTCTGTCTCAAAGAACGATCAGTTTCCTTTCACAGTTGTCGTTGATGGCTTTACGTCCAAAAAAGCGAAAATCAACAAAAGAGTGAGTATTGTTACAATAACAGCGGGTGACAGCCCGTCGCCGTTTCCGCAAACGATTGTTGATTTGGGCTCCAAATACTATTTTTAATTCCTATTAGTGTAAAGTGATATTTGAGAAAGAAATGATTTTTTAAATTTTATTGACTGGGATCATTTTAGATTTAAGTACCACTTACAATTAATTATTACTCTTACAATTATACTAACGATTTTATGAAGGTGGTAGAACCAGTGTAGTTCGACCGGGGTACCACCGCCACACCTATTTCTAACGTGAATTAGTTCTTGCGTTTCGATGGAAGGGTGTGGTTACCGGCACACTTTTATATGAGGCGACCATTATAGTCCCCAGGAGTAGCAACACATCTGTGACTGACTTCGGATGGATCCCATGTTCTGTATGAAGTTGATTACAGATGTCCATGAGCGGAAGTGACCGCTTACCATCAAGTGGACTGCATGCTCATTTGCTACTTCAGTCAGATAGAAAAAAGACAAACATTCATTTTTATAAAGAAGAAAAGTAGCAAACGAACATGCACGAACAACACGAAGTTTTCTGTGTCGCCTGTTTAGTTCTAAAGCTTGTGGTCTACAGGTCCTATATTTTTGCCGAATTATTTTTTATTTACTCGACTTTAAATATCGCTCTTTAATAAACGATACTACACGGATTAAACTTTACTTTAGAACCACTTCGCATAGTAGTTCAGCAGCAAAGGCATTGCCATTAACATTTAAACTAATACATTGATTGTAAGCTCTAATAAAGTCTAGGTCGATAGCCACATCCGGTCACAATTCTTAATAACACCTCACTCCCATAACTTAAACGACCTCAAAAGGCCAATAAATCGTGAATTAATAACTCCATCCGTAGAAACTTCATATTAACTCTACCATTTAATCTCTACATTTAATTAAACCCTTATAGTTTGTAAGATAAGGTCGGTTTTGAGTGCTTTCCGAGTAACAATGCGCTGGGGTATAATAATCCCGTACAATAAAAAACGCGGTCAGTATAAACCGGTAGCCGAAAAGGATTACTTATTGCCTTTGTATCGATAGCGCTGACGGGTTAGATAAGGTTGTACTGCTACTGTTTGTCGATATCTTTAAAATATTACTTTTAGATATCAGCAAAAAGAAATTTAAAAATCGTATATCGTGAGTACCCGTCATTTATGAAAATGTATAAATTCCGCTGTGATATTAGTCTAAAATCATCACACGTCAACCCATTATTGTCCCACTGCTGGGCACGGGTCTTCTCTCAGAATGAGAGAATTATAGGTCAGTGTCTACCGCGATGACCAAATGCGAATTGGTGGACTTCACACACCGAGATTTTTTTTTCTGAAGAACTCTCGGGTGAGTAGATTTCTTCGCGATGTTTTCCTTCACCGAAAAGCCGTGATAATTTATTAATAATACGCACATAATTTCAGAAAAATCAGTGGCCTGGGTTTGAACCTCAGACCTCCCGCTCGAAAGGGCAAGTTTTAATCATTAGGCTATCATGCTCTAGTCTAAAATCACAATTACTCATAAATACTCATACTGATGCATACTTACGTATTACTTTAGAATGTGGTAGAATAGGCATGGTGCATCCGGGAGGTATGTATTTCTAGCGTGAAGCAGTTCTTGCATTTCAGTGGAAGCGTGTGGTTATCGACTCACTTATTTGAGGTGACATCTTAGTCCTTGTGAGTCCTGTTCTATATAAAGTTACTTCATGGGCTGTAGTGATTAGCTAGCAAGAGTAAACCACCGGTATGCTCATATGCTACTCCTAAATTATGAAAAAAAAAACTTGAACGCTTTATTTTTTTGGGAATATTTCGACCAAGTGGATATTTCATGGTGAAACAGCGGTGGCGAAACAAAACAGCTGACATGCACTACCGGCAAATTGGCCTATCTACCCTACGTCTAGTTCCTATTTCTTTTTTGGTTCCATATCACTACAGATATCACTAACTGTATCCGTACGCACCAATCCTTACACTATTTGTGACCGAAGCGTACTCCGGGATTCTATTTGTTGCTATCTACAGCTGTAAGACCATTTAGGTCGATAACCTGAATTTATCGATACTGATACTTTAAAATATTTTTACAACTAATACATCACTACGAATTATAAAAATAATTATAAATGACCGCGGGATCATTAGCAGTCGCTCTGCACAAAGGTTATCTGCCTCGCTCTATTATCTTCCGTCCCGCTCTAGATGGGAAACCTGAGATTGTTGTTGTAGGCCAAATAGGAATTTAGAAATTTAGACTTGTGTAATTTTAGTTGCACTCTTGTGTTATACAGGGTGAGGACTTTTGACTTTTGAGTTTGAATGAATTGACGCTGTAACTCAGAAAAATTTGATTATAAACGCTAAACAACCTTATTTTTGCAGAATGCAGCCGATCTAATGGTATTACATGGTTTATTATTGTTTCTCTCGGAAAGAAAGAGCTTTAGACCATATTGCACAGCTCTGGCCGGGTGCAAATTGGTGGACTTCACACACCTTTTAAATATTTTTGTTAAAATACATTCAGGTGTATAGGTTCCCTCACGTTTTCCGGCACCAGCGATAATTTATTTGAATACAATTTTTTTGAAAAAATCTATGCCTAGGTTTGAATCTTGGACCCTAGAGTGAGCACTGCTCTTTCAGTGTTCTTAATTTGTTTACATTTTCTCCCATATTTTACGAAGTAGGTACATATAAGATATGTTCGAAAACTAATACTAATCTTGCAATTTACATTGGAATATAGAGGCGAAACCTTAAATAATGATCGCTTTAAGGAAATGTAAGAAGTTGTTTTGCCTCACTTTTATATGAGATCCTTTTATATTAATGGCAGTAACCACTTAACATTATATGGACTGCATGATTGTTTGCTAATTCTAACTCATAAACAAAAACGTATCTGATGTTAGACTAATATTATCGCGGAATTGAGACATTTTAATACTTAATGGGTACTCACGATATTCGGTTTTTGAATCCTTTGAAATATCGGCAAAAAGAATTCGAAAAGGATTCAAAAACCGCATATCATGAGTACCCGTTAAGTATTAAAAACGTACCTAATACGTAGAATTACTGTGCCCTTAGTACGAGCTATGAGCGCTGTAATATTATTATCATTATCCAGCCGCCCTGTACACGCGTCCATTCAGTTTCCCTACCTGCAACTTCCTTCCTACATCTATCCATTACCTATGAATGACATTCCTCGCTTTGACAGCCAAATGGGTATCCTGACACCTCAACAAAAATACACCACGCTTTTATTTCAACGTAACACAAAGTCCAAAATCGCTTACCGAGTAAATTTCGTGACAAATTTGGAGAACCGCTGCAAACTTAAGTTTGCGTGTGATTTAGAATGAAATAATCCTTAAGCTCAAGTAGTTAGTTGTAAAATCGGTTGGCAAAGTGTTTACTGGGTGTTAAACACGAGTTTTATTATTATAAGGATGTGTAAGCGATACGTAAGGACGCGGTCACAATGTGAACGGTGCCACGCTGTCTCCGACGGTGGTTTTTGTCATTTTTTGTCCAACCCTCCAAAATTAAATGTATCCAATTTGGTTAATGATACCTGATGACGTCTTGGATAATTAAGGGATGAAAAGTTGAGTTTTTGGTCATTAGCGAGGGATTAGACTTAAGTCGGATATGGTGATAGGATGTGTTATTAACAGATGAACTTTTATTGATGTAGTCACTAATAGGTATCTATTTAAATTTTGTAACCTATGCTAATAAATATGGAATTTTATACTTTTAAGATTTTATAATCTTCTTTTAATTCTTCACTTGCTTCATGTTACAATATTTTAGACCCTGTATAAGCAGTAAATAAAAGTAGACAAATGTCTATAATAATTAATTAACAATTTATTTGCTCTTGTACTTAGAGCTAAAGCAAAACTTAAGGCTAAAACTATGGTCGACCTTAAACCTTGGTTGTGAGAGTCTGGTCACCAGTTCCCCGTACCCAAGTTCTTATTTTTTTATTTTATTTTTATTCAAGTAATACATTATTTATAGAGCAGTAATAGCCTAATTAAACTGGCCCTCTCAATCGGGAGGTCGGAGGTTCAAACCCAAGCACGCACCACTGAATTATGTGTGTATTAGAAATTAATTATCACTGATTTTCGGTAAAGAAAAACATCGTGAGGAAACCTAATATACCCGAGAGTTTTAAAAAAAAAGAAAGGTCTCGGAGGTATACGAAGTCCACCAATTCGCACTTGGCCAGCGCGGTGGACTATGGCCTAAAACTCTCTCAGCGAAGACCCGTGCCCAGCAGTGAGACAATAATAGGTTGACGATAGATATTAATGATTCTCCAAGTTTATTGCAAAATTATATGAGTACGCATAACGTATTTTTCGGGTCGAGTAACAGTCCATATTATGCACTATTGACTCCATTGAGTTAACAAAAGGACCAACTCTCAGCTAGATTTACTATTTACTACGAAAAATACGCCACCATTTAAAGTAGTAACTGAATAGACTCGACTCATTCACCTGGGTGTGGCAAAAAATTGACTTTTATTGCAACAAATTTCCGGTTCGATTCTTTGTGCGATTGTAACTTATACTATTGTTGCTTAGAGGAAATAGTTTTGGAGAAATACTCCAAAAACCTTTGATGTTTTGTAATTTGTCCCAAATTCGTGTTTGTTATTGAATTTGAGGATTAATGTCCCGGTAAGCGACAGATCCAATTTTGGTTGCAAAAGTGATATTATATGCCAAATGATTGGTAACAATGGATAATCTGTTGGCGAAATCCTATTTTTCGATTATTTTTCTTTTTAGATTTGGGGCTTAGTGTTATTGGATGTCATATTAACTTTAAGTGTAGAGAAAAGTTAGTTTAGTAACTTTTTTCGAAAATAATATAATGTGATGTGATAGGTACTGTATAGCAATGGCACAATAAGTATAGTTCAGCCAAAAAAAGTATCACAGTCATACCTATCTCTAGAGAAAAGCAGTACTGCATTTCGTTGAAAGGGTTGGTTGCCGATTTATTTTCATACGAACAGACAGTCCGCGGGAGTAGAAATATATTTATGACTGACTTTTTTTTATTTCAATGAAGTAGCAATCGAGCATTCAGTCCACCTGATGGTAAGTGGTCACTGCCGCTCATGGACATCTGTAATGAACTTCATACAGAACATGGGTTCCATCTGAAGTCAATCATAGATGTGTTGCTACTCCCGAGGACTATGATGGTCGCCTCATATAAAAGTGTGCCGGCATAACCACACTCTTCCATCGAAACGCAAAAAATGCTTCACGCTAGAAATAGGTGTGGCGGTGATACTTTCCGGTCGAACTACACTGGTTCTACCAAATAGCTTCAAATAGCATCCCTGTTCAATATAAAGTTACGGTTGCCCATGGGCAGCAATGACAACTCACCAGAACATAAGTCAATACGCATTGTTTTCAAAAACACAATTTTGTCTGTGACTGTTTTTATCAGCCACGTTTAATATAGGTAGATATAAACATAATCACAAAACAAGTTTCCATTATACTATTCAATACTATATATATTATATTACTTATTATATATATTATATACACTAGGCTATATTCCACAAACAAAAAACACAGTCCCGCTGAGTTTCTTTCCGGATCTTCACAGTGTGGGTGGCGTTCTGTTCCGGTGATAGTGTAAGAAATGACTGACAATTTGTAAGTGCCCCCGTAGGCCTATTCAAAGTAAAGGCACTTCAATTCATTACGCTTAAACAATATTGACGTGACTTCAACTTAAAATTAATATTAAGCATTTTTTTACAAATAAATACCTATAAAAACCCACCCCCAACAATAGTCTATAAAAAGTAAAAATAATTTAAGTTTCCTTTATTAAATCAATCTGTCAGTGAATGTTATGATAGGACGAGCAGTCATCAGGAAGTGGAGATGTCACCGATATCATTATGACCCACTAATTACGTGTTGTGTGAAATCCTATTTGTTTGTTCATTAAAAAAACGTCACAAAATGTAACACATTTAACACACATTCACACTTTGAGATATCCTTTAAGATGGGAACCGATCAGTAAAAACACCAATCAGTAGAATCATAGCAAGAGTAAAAAATATTGAATAAAAAATAAAATAAAATATTATATAAAAAAATCTTTTTCATATTTTCTTTTTAAATTGGTTTATTGGTAAAACAGCCTTTTCTAACTATTGCCTTTTACCTACACTACCCTGCTATTTTTACCACTCAAATGTTAACTTTTATTTAAAAACTAACTGTGCCCCGCGACTTCATTAAATTATATTGTATTCACTTCTGATCAGTAGCTGGATTTTTTTAAAAAATAAAGACGAAATGTTTAAGCAAGATAGAGACTTTAATATATTTGCAATCCTTTGTTTTAATTCCTTTATTTTGGTTTCAGGCTATTTCAAACACATTTTCAGGGTGGCAGTGTAGTTCGACCGGGGAAGTACCACCGCCACACCTATTTCTAGCGTGAAGCATTTCTTGCGCGAGATTCAAGGGTGTGGTTGCCGGCACACTTACTTTCACATTAGGCGACCATCATAGTCCTCGGGAGTAGCAGCGCATCTGTGATTGACTTCAGATGGAACCCATGTTCTGTATGTAGTTGATTACAGATGTCCATGGACGGCAGTGGCCACTTACCATCAGGCGGACTGCATGCTCGTTTGCTACTTCAGTAAGATAAAGAAATAAAAAAACCACAGACAAACATACAGAAACAAATTTTGAAAATTACTATAAATACAAATCTTAGAAAATCTCTAAAATGTTTGCTGTATAAGTCGTAAGGAAAATATATAAGCAACTAAGGTATTTCTAATTAAAACTATCTAAAAAAAAACGCAATAAACTTTTTCTGAGTAGTGTCTGATCACACGTGTATCTGATATTATTTATAGAGATAAATACATAAACAAATACATAAATACAATGTGGAATGTAAATACATACGGACAGGATAATAAAGACGACAAGGTACGATGGATCGACAGGATACGATGAGGCGGCCATCTTAGTCCTTCGGGAGCAGCAACGCAACTGTTATGGACTTACACTTAAAGATGCCCATAGTCGGCAGTTACCACTTACCATCAGGTAAACTGCATGCCCGTCTGCTAATTCAAATTTATAAAATAATACTAATTGACCCGGCGAACTTCGTTCCGCCTAAAAGTCAAATATCTAAAATTATCAGTGTTTTTCTACTATATTATATATGTATTACACCTAAAAACCTTCCTATTGAATCACTCTATCTGTTAAAAAAACTGCAATAAAGTGTAGCGTAGTCTTAAAGATCTAAGCATATATAGGGTCTGACAGGGCGAAGTGACTTTGTTTTGTACTGTGTAGTGATGTTACTGCTTATTCTCATTACCCCCAACATTTGTTTGCTTATACATAAATGCGATGTAACGACATGAGATCCTTTTGTATTTATTATTAGAATTTTCCTGCAGCTTCAATCGCTTTGCTGACGTCTACCACAATAATGAGAATCCTATTTAGCAATCTAAGTCATAAACTATCCATCCATCCATCAGTCGGAGGGCGGCCTGCACTCCTTTTGCCCAAACGTGATCTCCATACAAGCACTCTTCTACCCCATCGGTTGTCTGTCCTACGAACAATGTGGCGTTCTATTGCCACATCACTTTACTAATTTTGAACATAAACATAAATTCATAAACTATATAAGTTCCAAATTAGAGCAAAATCCGACCAGTTATTCTTGCACGAAACAGTACCAAACACATAAACACTCTCACAAACTTTTGCATTTTACTAAATAAGATATCAATGAAAAAAACATTAATCAACTATAGATCCTTTAAGCCCAGGATAGCAGGTTAAATTCTAGAAGTAAAACAGTTAGCTTTAAATGGTAGTTAGTTATAAGAAGAATATTTTTATCGCAGTAAGCCGATGATACAGTGAGGTAAAAATAAGTTAATAATAAGATGCGGACGCCAATGATATTCTCAACTGTACTTAATTTACGCGCCCGTTTACATGCGGGTGATGTTTTAATAAATTTATTTTTAAGGGATTTATGGCAGTTTTAGGAACGGGTTCTTAATCACATTTTTAAAAATATAAGCTGTAAGTTTCTTACTATTTTGAGAAGGTATTGATAGTTTGTTTATATTAATTAGCCTCCTGAACTCAATAAATTGGCTTCACGCTGCCAGCGTCAACGTTGAGCGTTTTTTGAGAAATTTTATTACTATTTTCAGCGAAACATTGTAGTCAATACATTAGTTAGCGGTAGTTTTTGTGTGAAAGATTAAGAAACATACAACCTTACCAACTTTCTCATTCATAATATTGATAAGATTATTAGAAAAATTGCTACTACAGAATTTTAATTTAAATAGTGCTTAATATATAAACCGATCATAATTAAATAAATATATGTAATATTGTCCACCAATTCGCACTTGGCCAGCGCGGTGGACTATGGCCTAATAGTCTCTCATTCTGAGAGAAGACCCGTGCCCAGCAGTGGGACAATAATGGGTTGACAACAACAACATGTAAATATTTTAAAGTATTTGCTTTCATTTGCTCTTCCAAAAATCACGCTTTAAACAACAGAAAACATGGGTGGAGGAAGGGTGTGGCTTCCGGCGGATTTTATACGAGGCGACTATGTTAGTCCTCGGAAGTAGCAGCGCATATGTGATTGACTTCAGATAGAACAAATATTATATATAAAGTTGCTTACTTATGTCCATGACCAGTAGTGACCACTTACCATCAGGTGGACTTCATGCCCGTTTGCTACTTCAATCTGATAAAAAAACCTATGCATACCATCCACGCGTACTGAAAAAATAGTTCTAAAGTTTTAACTAGATAGCGTTATACTCAATAAAAAAACGTAACGAGGTCATTCATCAGTAGATTTTACTCCTCACATATCTCTCATTCCGGGCCCTTATATATGCAAATCGATTCTTAAGGAGTAAACCCTAAAAAACGCCTAACTCCATATAAGCCAGCCGTGAGCGGGCGCACAGCGGCCGGCGCGGGCTGCGTAAACAAATATATTTATTTAATAAGTTTTTATTGCCGTAATCTGGACATAATTTACGCTGATAAGCAGATCAGTGGCATATATTAACGTTTGAAGCCCAGTAGCGACCAAGTGTTTGCTTGCAACCTTTGGAAACGTTATCTCGAAATTGAATGCTATTTGTTTATAATAAATGCATTTAAACGCGGTTTTTCATTTTGAATGATACTTTGTATGTGTTGACTATGATACAAAATATTGAACCCAATTTAATACAATTAGAATATATAAAAACCACCTTTAGGTAAATCATTGTATAAAATAAACCTACCTTCTATTTCTTTAGTAGTTTAAGTTCTGCTATGATTAGTCAGTGAGCAGTTTTTTAATGAAGTAGCAAACGAACATGCACTCCACCTGATGGTAAGTAGCATTTATAAGCAACTTAATTCGGAACGAAGGTTCTGTCTAAAATCTATCACAGATGAGTTGCTACATGTGAGGACTAAAGTAAAATAAAATTTGCAAATAAAGTTTGTTATTAGCTTTTACATTGTTGTCGTCCGCACTTCACATTGTTATAATATTGTAGAAAATAATAAGTCTCTCATTTGACTTATAATTGGAGAGGGTATGTGAGGTGGGGATGACAACATGGCAGCGCCGGACTTCGGTGAGAGCGGCATTCTGATTCGAACCCTCAACGAGGACACACGATTATAGTGGCAATATATATTATAAACTTTGCTAGTGCTGATTAATATTAAGTATAAATTAGAAATACTGTTACTGTTACTTTGTATATGTAGTGTACTTATACCAATTAAACTAAGATAGAACTACCGTCCACGGAGTTTTCTTTATATCAGAAGTGTTGGCAACGGAACTACGCAATGCCGAAAAACCGTAAGCGCAGGTCATATTCTTCTTCGTCAAGTTCTAGCAGCTCGACATCATCCAGTTCAAGCACGAACAATGGTCGAAAAAGGAAATCAAAGCGTGCTCGACGCAGGATAAAAACTGTAAGTCAGAACATTATTTTATCGTCTGTAATACCCGAATTTGATCCGCTAGTAGACGATATACAAATGTGGGTAAATGTTGTTGATGCAAACGCAAAAACTTTTGGATGGAAAAATCATGTTATAAAATTTCAAGCATTACAAAAATTACGTAACACCGCAAAAACCTGGTACGATTCATTGCAAAAGAATAATACTAGATGGACTGCGTGGAAATGGAAAGATTGGCGTAGAGAACTGTTAGACACGTTTGAAACAAAGCGCAATATGTTTTCAATGCTTGCTGAAATGATGCAGATGAAACCTAATCAAGGACAATCACTATATGAATTTTATTTTCAACAAAAAAGTAGGATAGATAGATTACGTCTAGCATTTTCGGAACAGGATATCATTTCAATTATTGTAGGATCGATTGGTGATAAAAATATTAGTACAACTGCAGATGCTGGCAGTTTTCGATACTGCGAGGAATTGGCTTCATTTTTACATAATAAAACTTTTAATTCAACTGACGCGATAGTACATTCGAAAAATAATACAAATTTTGTAAACAAACAGCATCCTTCTCGGTTTTCTAACAGCAATAACATTGATAGTAAAAAGAGTGATTTAAATAATACAGATTCGGGTTTAACGGAAGCTTCTACTTCGAAAATTAGATGTTTTTCCTGTGGAGAAGTAGGTCATAAAAGAAACCAATGTAAACAAAAAGACATTTTGAAATGCAATTATTGTGGTAAATCTGGTCATTTGGAGATAGTTTGTCGATCGAAAAGTAAAACAAAAGTCGAGAAGGAAGCTGAAGTTAAGGTTATAAATACAACGAATGTTAAAGAGAAGTATTTTAAGGATATTACTTTAAATAATCAGAAATGTCAGGCTTTTATAGATATGGGTAGTGATTGTTCGTTAATTACGTCAGAAATTGTATGTAAATTAGATTTAACTTCATTTTCGTTAAAGCCTCCTGTTACGTTAACTGGTTTTACGAAGGAGTCTTGTACGATAGTAACCAATGCAGTAACAGCTCTTTTTAAAGTAGATAGTGTAGAAATGAATACTACATTGTATATAACTGATTCTTTAATAGGCTGCAAAATTTTGATAGGTCGTAATTTTACAGAATGCAGAAATATAATGTATACAAGAATAGGGGATACCTTGCTTTTTAAATCTGTTTTAGAAGAACAGGTTTTATCAATAGAATCAGGTATGTTTCATTGTAATTCTAAAGAGTATATTTCTGTACTACATAATATTTTTTCCAAATACCCGCAGACTATATCCGACGATTTAAATACTTTAGGCAAAACTTTTTGCATTGAATTAGATATTGAATTGACTACAAATAAGCCTGTTTCACGTAGACCGTATCGAATGGCTGAGTCTGAAAAGAAGGCAACGAGAGAAATTGTAGAAGATTTGTTAAGAAATGGTATTATTCGCGAAAGTAATTCACCATATGCCAGTCCTGTTATTTTAGTAGGTAAGCCTAATGGACAAAAGCGATTGTGTATTGATTATCGCGATCTAAATAAAATTACGATTAAAGAAAAATATCCTATGCCTTTAGTTGAAGATTTGATTGATAGATTAAATAATTGTAAATATTATACGTCTTTGGATTTAAAAAGTGGGTATTATCAGATTCCGGTAAACGAAAGGTCTATACCTAAAACGGCATTTATTACCGCAGATGGTCATTTTGAATTTGTCAGGATGCCGTTTGGTCTCTGTAATGGACCATCTGTGTTTCAAAAATTAATGAACAACGTGTTGGGTAAACTTAGATTTGATCGCGTAATATGTTATATGGATGACTTGCTTATTGCAACAGAATCTATAGAAGAAAATATAGAATGTTTAGAAGCAGTTTTAAAGATATTGCAAGATAATGGATTAACTATGAATTTAGAAAAATGTAGTTTTTTTGAGTCGTCTGTATCATTTTTAGGGTATGAAATTTCTTTAGAAGGTATTCGACCGGGACAAAAGAAGTTAGAAGCAATAAAAGGTTACCCAACACCCAAAAACGTTCATCACGTGAGACGATTTTTAGGTCTAATTAATTATTTCAGAAAATTTATAAAAAATTGTGCTGTTTTAAGTAAACCACTTACAAAGTTATTAAAAAAAGATTCCACATGGGAATGGGGGTCAAAGCAAATAGAAGCCTTTGAAATATTAAAGAAAGAACTGATGCTTTCGTCACTCTCAATTTTTGATCCTAATCTGCCAGTCATTTTATATACCGATGCTAGCCGTGATGGAATTGGGTGTATATTAGTACAGGTTACAGAAAGTGGGGAAAAACCGGTGCATTTTTATAGCAGACAAACTAGTGAAGAAGAAAAAAAATATCACTCTTTTGAATTAGAATTTCTAGCAATTACTGAAGGCTTAGATAAATTTAGGCACTACCTGTTGGGAATTGTATTCAAAATTATTACCGATTGTAATGCTGTTAAATATTCTATACAAAAACAAGCAGTCAATCCCCGTACAGCCCGATGGGTTTTTCTTACCCAAGAATTTACTTTTGACATTGCACATAGATCTGGGTCACAAATGCAGCATGTCGATGCTCTCAGTAGGAATCCCGTGCAAAAGACTCCATGTGAATCTAATGAAACTGTAATGACTATAACTGAATCAGATTGGTTATTATCTGTACAACTCCAAGATGGTAGCATAGCTGGTATTAAAACTGTATTAGAGTCAGGTGAAGCCGAAGCAAACAAAAACATATTTAATGAATATGAATTATTAGGTAATAAGGTTTATCGTAGGACAGAGTTTGGAAGACGTTGGTTGGTACCGAAACAATGTATCTGGCAAATTATAAAAATTAATCACGATGATGTTGGTCATTTCGCGCTAGACAAAACATTAGAGAGAATAAGAGATAAATACTGGTTTCCACATATGAGAAGAATTGTAAAAAAAAATATTAATAATTGTATAAATTGCATATATTACAAAAATATTCATGGAAGAAAGCCAGGTAAATTGTTTCCGATACCAAAATATGCGAGACCCTTTCCCACATTGCATTTAGATCATTTGGGGCCGTTTGTTAAAACCACTCAAAAGAATACTCGCCTTCTTGTCGTAGTTGATTCATTTACAAAATTTGTTTTTATCTGTCCAGTTAGAAATACCAAGAGTAAAGTAGTAGTTAATGAGTTAGATAAAATTTTTAAAGTATTTGGTAACCCTAAAAGATTGATATGTGATGCAGGGACCGCTTTCACTTCAAATTTGTTTGAGACCTTTTGTAAAGAAAGAAATATAAGGCAGCATGTAATTGCCACTGCTATGCCGCGCTCCAATGGCCAAGTAGAACGATACAACCAGACTATCCTCGAAGCACTCCGTAGCCTAGGAGCAGACACTGAGTGCAACAAATGGGACTTACATATTGCAAATATCCAACAAGGTATTAATTCAACCATAAATAAGACTACGTCTGCAGTCCCAAGTGAAGTATTTTTTGGTTACCGTCTGCGCATGAATACAGACAAAATAGATGAAGATCTGGAAAACATTACTGACGTTACAGCATTAAGAAGTAAAGTTGATTTGAAAATAAAAGAAAATGCAGAAAAACAAAAACAAGCATTCGATCAGAAGAGGAAAGAGGCGCCAATCTACAACGTGGGAGACTTGGTCGTGGTAAAAGTCCCTAGTCAGTTTAACGATGGACAAAGCAAAAAACTAATGCCTCTTTTCAAAGGACCTTTTCAGATTACAGAAAAGTTAGGTCACGATCGATACAAAATCAAGGATATGCGAGGTGCAGAGCGATCTTCTAAAAACTATGAAGGGATCACTTGTGTGGAAAACATGAAACCTTGGATTAAAATTGCAGATATGGGTATTGATGAATAGGCAAAGTGGACGGCCGGATGTTGTCATCAGTATAAATACAGGTATCACTATGACCTTAGGGCGTGGACCCATGTCTACGGTGCGGTGCCGTTTGCCGTGCAACGGTACGGCACCGCTGCCGGCAGATGGCGCGGCGCCGTGCCACACCACGGCGCCGTGTACCGGCACCCCACTCCAACACGTATATAAAATAATAGTGTTGGGTTGGATATGGATCGCGAAAGACGTATCCTGCTCCTGTTGTTGTTAAGACGACGACAAATGAAGAAAAAACAAAATCAAAGAAAATATTGGATAAATCCATACCTTAATATAATGATGGTTCATTATATTAAGGTTATCATGGTTGATGGAGATAATTTTAAGAGGAAATATGAAGCGCTGAAAATATGTGGTGATGACAAATTTTATGAATATTTTAGAATGTCTTTATCAAGTGTTAGGACTATGCAACTGACAACACAATACAACACTAGTGAGCACGTGCCGGTACACGGCGCCGTGGCGCGGCACGGCGCCGTGCTATCTGCCGGCGGCGGTGCCGTACCGTTGCACGGCAAACGGCGCCGCGCCGTAGACATGGGTCCACGCCCTTATTCTTATTTATTTTTGAAGTATGGTTGTTTAGTGCAAGTGCCTCGAACAGTGAAACATTCACGGATGTCTAAAAGGGATTAACTTGATGATGCATACAGTAGAGTTGGCCTAAGGCATCGTCTACTGTAGCTGGGATATCAAGCTGAAATGCTGGCCGTCGATGGAATAGCATACCTCGTGACATTAAATGAATGTAGCACTTGTTAGAGTTTGCTTGCTTGTGTTTACCAGCCGTCGATGGAATGGTGAATACAGGTTTGCAAAAACTAAAGAGTCATACTTTCAAGTTTGTTGGCCGCCGATGGAATAATAGACTTGATTGTTATGGCTTAGGTACAATTAGTATATACTTAGACATATATATATTTTCTAATACATGTTTCTTGTTCTCAGCAATTGCACCAGACTAAAACACATTCGAGGACAAATGTGTATGCAGGAGGGCCGGATGTTGTCGTCCGCACTTCACATTGTTATAATATTGTAGAAAATAATAAGTCTCTCATTTGACTTATAATTGGAGAGGGTATGTGAGGTGGGGATGACAACATGGCAGCGCCGGACTTCGGTGAGAGCGGCATTCTGATTCGAACCCTCAACGAGGACACACGATTATAGTGGCAATATATATTATAAACTTTGCTAGTGCTGATTAATATTAAGTATAAATTAGAAATACTGTTACTGTTACTTTGTATATGTAGTGTACTTATACCAATTAAACTAAGATAGAACTACCGTCCACGGAGTTTTCTTTATAACATGTACAAGAAATTACAGATTAAGTGTTTTATTTATAATTATTTTGTAAATAAAATGTTTGAAAAGGTTTTTATTATATCCGGCTCATAGAAAACATAAATAAAACTGTGTTTTCTATATTCCACGTTTGGGTTTTGATAAGATACTCTAGACCCGACAGTCTCTGGTATCATCTTGGTATTGGACGCTTTTTTATATTTGTCAAATGGCAGGTGAACTGCGTCGTCGCTTAGTACAAATATACGGTTCATATTCAGCTTACGGAAATATGACCATGTGTCAGAGTATCACGCTAAACTCAAGTGGCTAGCAATTCGTCTTCGCCGAAATGCTCACATTCTATCACTTCTATAGGTATTTTATATTATTTAATCCGACTGGTCCACCATACCTCAAGTAACGTTTTCCATTTCTCCACCTATCACATGATAGATCCCTACGCTCCACTCATAACCTTATCCTTTACACTCCTTACCAGTCAACTTCGTTTTACAAAAACTCCTTTATTGCTTCAGCTATTTATTTGTTTTGTGAAACTCCCTTCCTGTTTCAATTCGCCCAATCCCTATACTCGTTTAAAAATGTTGTCCTTACGATTTTGCTATCTTTAAACTTAATTCTTTGTACAATTGTTGTTATGTTATTTTTTAAAAACTAGTTTCTCTATTACTTTTTCATAATCTTTACGTTGCACTAATTTAGTTTACCTAATTTTTGCGCCCTAGCCCCCTAAAATATCTTTATTTTTACCTTAATAAGGTAAAAATAAAGATATTTTATAATCTTCACTCCACAACCTTAGGTTGCCTGCAAGAAATCGCTGTTGAGAAATAAGGCCGCCTTTTGTAGTTTAACATTAAGATTTAATTGTATTATTTTCCTTGTTGGGTAAATAAAGTATATTATTATTACAATCAAAATCACAAACCCCAAGATAAATTTGAACATTCCAAAAGCAAAAATTAACCATCTAGGTATGACCTATATAGAGACTGAACTCTTTACCATTCCAATCCGTGGCAGTTAGATAACCATTGTTATCACGTCAAATTATCCACACTTTAGTACCCATAGTGTCATCTACACCTTTAAGACCCCAGATGTTCAATCACACGACCCATTACACTCTATTAACGTAGCTAGCCCGGGAATCGAACCCGCGGCAGATGTGCGACGACAAATTGTGGCAAAAAACCTCGCAAACTGCACGCTTGTTGCTTCAGCTATTAGATGTTAATACTCGATAAATAATGTTATTATTGGCAATTGCTTTAGTCACAATTACTATACATGATGTTGGTAGAGCGAAATTGTAAACTGGCTCAGTATTATGAATATTATAAATTGGTTAAAATATTAATAACGTTTTCTACACTAACAGCTCCACACTTAGATTTTCTCTTCAACCGTACCTTGGACATGCAAATAAATTAAAATTCACAGGTGGTAGAACCAGTATAGTTCGCCAGGGGAGGTACCACCGCCACACCTACTTCTAGCGTAAAGCAGTTCTTGCGTTTCGGTGGGAGCATATTTTGCCCGGTTTATATATGGTTGTTATATGAGGCGCTCATATTAGAGAGCAGCAACGCATCTGTGATTTACTTTCTACAGAATCCATATTCTATATGAAATTGGACACAATTGTCCATGGGCGGCAGTGACTGCTTACCATCAAGTGAGCTGCATGCTTGTTTGCTACTTCAAACTTAGGAAAACAAAATTTCCTTACCTTAATTCCGTAAGTATGTAGAGCGTCGATTAAATCGAATGTAAAAACGAATATAAAATAAAAACTTACGTGAATATATTGTTGTTTATTATGTAAACCTTGTATACATCGAATATTCCAGTATCAGTAGGTAGTAGTGTAAAAAAATATATATAAATGTAACTGACAAATTGTAAGCGCCCCCGAAGGCCTATGCAAAATAAAGACATTTCATTACATTTCATTTTTAGTGATTTTATGAACTTGTTTCAAATTACCTATTATTCGCTTAACTCTAGAAGCGCGGATGTTTTAGATAAAAAAATGAGTATTGCATATAAGTGGTTTCCGTTGCAAATATTATAATCATATTTCATGAAAAGTCATAAAACTCACGATTATACGCATGATAAAATGTTAACTAGAGCAGGAAGAACATCGAAGTGGGTCAAATTTGGAGCGCCCGCACTTCTAGAGTTAAATGTTGACTCAAAACAACGCAGGTAAGCTGTCTATCCCGATTTCACCTGAATTTGCATTTTTCAAAACATTAACCAACAGCCTTTTGAGATCCATTGGATATTTGCTAATGGGGTTTTTGTCAAAACCTCTATATCTGTATAGTTATTTGACGAATACTTGAATATTTAAATTATAAGTATTTGATGACCCGCGTGGCGGAGCGGTTACCATACCGGTCTGAAGGGCAATGGGTCCCAGGTTTAATTCCCGGCTAGATAGGTATCTGAATGATGAGTTTAAATTCACGTTCTGGGTCTGGATGTTTGTGTATTCGTCTTGTGTGTGTCCATGGTACCCACGACACAGGAGAAAATCCTACCGTGGGGCTATGAGTGTAGAAAGCGTGTGAGCATGTGTGTGAACTACAGCTCAAATTACACTACCAAAAATCCATTCAAACAGTACCTAAAGCCTTACACAACGCAATTCACCGCACCTTCACAGAATCGCAGGCGTCACTTATATTTAGCGACTACGCTTAAATCCCATTGACGTCGCACGTCCATATAATCGGATTACTTGTAATAGATCGGCACCACTTTTCACACATTTGCCCCTAAACATTCAATATACAACCACAAACTTATTTTTACTAATCTTTTATCCGTATTTGTATTTAAATAAGAGTTATTTTTGGGTAAATTGTGACATGGTTAAATTGTAATTCGTAATGTAAAATGTTCGGACAATTGGTTTTGATACAAATAACCGATTTCTGCCAAATTCTCTTTGATTGACGTGTGCGGTGCTGCCATCTGGTTGTAGTAAATAGCATTCTTAGCATAAGGGTAGGTACGTTATACCTATTACTAATATTGAATGTAATATGAGCTTGTAAATACCCCTACCTATTACGTCTGCAAACACTATGTAAAATGCCATATTTTTAATAAGTATGAAGTTTAAGTAAGTATGTTTCAAGTTAATTACGAATGATGATGAACATAGAAAGCGTCATAACATTTGTATAAAATTGAAGTAGCAAATTAACGTGTCCACTAGTAATTACTTGTTGCCACCCAAAGACATCAGTAGGTAAACACCTTTAGATAGGGCAGGAGTAAGTATATCTGAAGTCATTTCCAGGGTGTTGTTAATTTCTAGGACTAATTAATAATAAGATTATTTAGGTAACACGAAACTGAAATATAAACATGAGCCGGCAACCACCGAAACGTAGAACTGCTTCAAATTTAAAGGTTTTAAAGGATAAAACCACTGTAGTTCTCCGGCGACCAACACATTTCTAGAGTGAAGCATATCTTGCATTACGATGGAAGGGTGTTGCCGACACACCTTTATATGAGGCGACCATTTTAGTCCTCGGGCGTAGCAACGCATCTATGATTGACTACAGATAGAAATTCTGTTCTTTAAGTTCTTGGGCGGAAGTGACCACGTTTTTTTTATATGACTGAAGTAGCAAACGAGCATGCAGTCCACCTGATGGTAAGTGGTCACTGCTGCCCATGGACATCTGTAATCAACCACATACAGAACATGGGTTCAATTTAAGGTCAATCACAGATGCGTTGCTACTCCCGAGAACTATGATGATCGCCTGATGTGAACGTGTGCCGGCAACCACACCCTTCCAACGATACGCAAGGAATGCTTCGAGCTAGGAATATGTGTGGCGGTGGTACTTCCCTGGTCGAACTACACTGGTTCTACCACCTTGAAATGAACGTACCATCAAATGGACTGCAGGTACAATACAATGGGATGGTTGGTATTCTCTTTTGCTATATAAATTTTGTAAAAACATTGGCCCAATATACATACATACCACATAATATCCTTCTAACTTAACGATGATAAAAACAAAAGGGTCACTAAACACAACATGTAAGGAAACTAAACATACTCACGTCCGGCCCTGACCCTTGCCTTACGGCTAACTAATTGCCATCTAAGGGCTCCGTGAGGAATTACCTCCCTCGCTGTTAATTTAACGTGAATCACATGTTTATATCCACTTTGTAAATGAGGGTTTCCTGATAAACATAGTTACATTGTACATATTATATGAAAATAAAAAGTGTTATTCCATTACTTAACTATTCAGAGCATAGTGCGCGTGTTATTTAGAAGCTACTAAAAGTTTATTTTGTTTAGTGACATTCATTATGTAATTTTAAAGTAATTTTTGGTCCTTTCAGCGTTACTCCTAAGTTTGTAAAAGTTTTATTTTTATGAAATTTGATTATCAAATGGGCAAGCAGTTCACTTTAGAGCAAGAGTCGATTGCCAACGTTCTGTCCTCCATATATAGTTGCAGTAAGTTGGATTTTTAGCTAAACTAGTATACACGTGATCGCGATAACGAGATGTACAATTTTCATCTAATTCGTTTTATATCGTTATTAATCAAAATTTTGCAGTAAGTCCAGCGTTTTTTTAACGAAAGTTTTTTTAAAGCCTCTCGGCCAACTACAGTATGGCATCTATACCATTAGTATGTTAAGTCATAGGTCCTCTTTCATTTAAAACTACAATCACTATGATCCGATTACAAAGAAAGGATTTATGAAAAATTTTCGTTATAAAACTTTTAACGCGTTTTTCTCCAAACCAAACCGTGGAGACCATACTTATATACTGTAAATATGCTATTGACGGCAGCGTTGACATTTGTAATTAACCAGAGGTAACTTAATCTTACCTGGCGTTAGTCACAGTTGCTACCCCAGAAACCTAAGTTGGCATACCACGGATAAACATGTATCCCCTACCACACCCTTCAGACCTGAATCATACAGAAATAGATACGGTGGTGGTGTGTCCAGAGCCGAAACACTCTTTCTACACACATAGCCCCACACTAGGATTTTCTCCTGTGTCGTACGTACCATGGACACATACAAAGAGGAATGCACAAACGAGTCGACCCAGAACAAGAATCTATACTCATCATTCAGATACCTGTCTAGCCGGGGATCGAACCCAGAACCCATTGCGCGTCACCGGTATGGTAACCGCTCGGCCACGCGGGTCGTCAAACATAAAAGGTTTTACCACATTCTATACTTAATATCTGCAACTTTTATATCCAAAACTTGGCTACTGCATTTTAAATAACGCAAATTGAGCCATAAATAAGGATATGATGATGGATGTTAAAATTTAACAAGCTGTCGTTCGGGGATGTTGTCAGCCCTCAAGGGAGGGTTGGTTCAGAACGATGAGCTATTTGTTAACGTTTTGCCATTTTCCAAATTACTCGTTTAAGAAGTCGTGTATTAATTATTTGTCGTAAGAATATAATTGTTTCGTGCTTATTAATAAGGTCTTTGTGGGTTTGCAGGGGGTTTGTGGGTGGTCAGGTTTTGAGTTAAAGAGAAAAAAATAATGAATTAGATAAGAAAAGGTCGATATGCATGTATTTTTAACCGACTTCTCATATACGTGGTCCAAAGTCAAAAAGAAAGATTTATTTGTAACAATATGGATTCGAGCAATACGTCTCGAGTACCTAATACGTATTCGAGATTCAGTCCACCTGATGGTATATGGACACTGTCGTTCATAGATATCTGTAATCGACTCCAGATCATAAATATACATACTTACTTGATGTGGGCAACACACACATTGGTATCAGTAAACACTAATTTGGACTGATGGATTGGATCTTCCTTGTCACACCTTTTATACCCGAAGGCTGCAGCTTAACACTGTCGTCGTCAACCCATTACTGTCCCACTGCTGGGCACGGGTCTTATCTCAGAATGAGAGAGCTATAGACCATAGTCCACCGCGCTGGCCAAGTGCGAATTGGTGGACACGAGCGAGCGAGCTTAACACTACTTGTTAACAATGATAGTTACTTGTTGTATATTTTAAACATACTAATAATAGAAAGGGGAAAGTTTGCGAGTGTGTATGTTTGTTACTTCTTCACGTCTAAACGGCTGGAGCGATTTTCATCAAATTTGGTGGGGAGTTAGCTGACACTCTGGATTAACATATAGGCTACTTTTTATTGTGGGAAAATATCTTAATGCTACGGGACAATCGATACATCGTTTTTTTTAACGCGGGCGAAGATGCGGGCTTCACCTAATTAGGTGATTTTGTTGTGATAGAAGCCTATTTTACCTTCAACTTTCAACTACACAAATCGACCCCATTCTATCTCCAAGATGATCATAGACGACAATTGCCTCAAATTAAGCCAAGCACCTAATAGAATGTAACAAATAACGAGTACACAAACTATCTCGCGCGTGTCTCAGCGACGCACGGGAGCAGGTTGGCAGTAATCAACAATTTAAAATTTGGGCTAATCCCGCGCTGCGCCCTAATCGCCGCGATCAGTCTTCGAGTCGCGCGCTGTAAAGATACGCTCACACGCGAACGAAACGGAAACGAAGAGAAAATGACAAGAGGAAAGACTCATAATTCCGTCAAATTAAGCTAAATAAGTCCACCAATTCGCACTTGGCCAGCGCGGTGGACTATGGCCTAAACTCTCTCATTCTGGGAGAAGACCCGTGCCCAGCAGTGGGCCAATAATGGGTTGATGCCAAGCTAAATAAGTGAAATGAGTATTAGAACATTGATTTATCGTTTAGCGAGTAAAAACTAAGTCTTATATGCAACTTAAGAGCAAACATACACGTTATGTCAACGCGCATACGTTAAAATGCTCCATAGAATGCATATAGGTACAATTTTATGTAATCAATTTCATATTAGGTTCCTTTAATTTTCACCGTGCCGTGTATAACATTTGCTTATATTTAGGTACTGCTTGCTTTATTTTAAGTGCAGTAGTTTATAGCTCTAATGAGAATTTTTTACCCGTTCATCAACAAAATACGAATTATGGAGAGCAACAGTATCAGAAACCCGTCTGTAGGCAACTTCAGACAAGACTAATCTTATTTAGGGGTGGTTACAACAATCCAGGGACAGACGTCAATCTCATCAGATAGACTGCTATTTCCACAACATAACAAATAGAAATCTTAGCATTAGTCGGAAAGTGTGGTTTATAAACGTTGCCTTATTAAGACTAATTGAATGGAACTTATGTAAGGACACATTTTCACATCCACGTCGTAAACAATACTGTGTCCTTAGTAATTTTCTATCATAAGATAAAGAAATATGTTACTAATGAATTACCTACAGCTGCGTTCGATCGACATTATTTTTTTAACATACAAACAATAACTACCTACCTATTAACAAAGATGAAATTCTAAAAAAGTCTTAAAAAATAAGTATTTAATAGGTATTTACAATAATTGGGTATTTTCTATAACATCATTGTTTCCTTTTATTTATAAACTACACTGCAAACCTGCAAGCACTAATCGATAATAATAAAACAACAATAACATTTATATTCGTCACAATAAAAAAAATAAAAATGCCACTCTATAATTTCTATTGGTAAAATAAAAAAAAACGTACACGAGTGAAATGCGTCTAATTTGTAACACATAACGAAATAAGTCCATTGTGAACGCACCCTCCAAGGTGTTTGTTTTTCACTGAAACTGTACAGGACAAATTGACGCGTCACTCAGAACCCATCCCCCTCGCTCGCATACATCATCATATCTCCGTCCCGCTCGCTCTAAATAACGAATAACAAACATAATCCGGATTACATCGCGAATCATTTGTAGGCGGAATGTAGAACGCTCGGTAATTGATCGCTTTCTATCAAATATCCTTAGCCGCATTAAGATGCAAATATTTAAAGAATCTGTTGTTTAAATATCACGAGTATGATTTCATTATTTTATCTAGATGTGTACACGGTATTCCTGGAATAGGAGCCATACATAGGTATAATAAAAATGTAGGTTTTGTATGTCTATTAGTGATGTAATTAATGTCATTATTTGACATTCGCGAATGCAAATGCGTGTGTCGCTTTTTTCAGTCATTTTGTAGGGTGACGGAGGATATAAATTCGGCGACCTCTATTTTTTGTCGACAAACTTCAGTATAAACTGAATTTCTATGAATTTGGTAAGCTTTTTTACACAGTAGTACAATTAAATATTCACAAAACATTCGTAGGACTCAATAAACCGGAAACAAATAAATTATATAAAGGCTTAAATGCTTCTCGCAAGTTTTTGATAAAATTATATATACGGCAATTTATGTATAGGTATTATAAGTTATTCAGAGCAGTGATAGCCTAATGGTTGAAACTTGCCCTCTCGATCCGAGGTCCGAGGTTCAAACCCAGGCACGCATCACTGATTTATGTGCGTATTAGAAATTAATTATCACTGCTTTTCGGTGAAGGAAAACATCGTGAGGAAACCTACACACCCTAAAGTTCTTGAAAAAAAGTTCTCGGAGGTGTGTGAAGTCCACTAATTCGAACTAGGCCAACGCGGTGGACTACCGCCTATAAGTCTCTCATTCTGAGAGAAGACCCGTGCCCAGCAGTGGGACAATGATGGGTTAACGACGATTATAAGTTAATTATTATTAGTCTATTGTACATGTACACTTCCATCGACATTTAGGCAGGAACTGGCTATGTCCTAGTGATGATCAGCTCGAGATAAATTCCTTCTAACTTGAGTTTGAATTTTTGTGTAGACAGATGCTTTTCAAGATTTGTAGTGATTGGTAAAATATTTTACGGAACATAAATCCTTATTTGTTTAATTTCTACTTAAATACAAGTTTATGATGCATCTGTTTTGCTTTTTTATAGTTTAACGAGGCAGTTATTAATGTAGTGAAAACGAAACGGAAGATATACTCCGTCTCATCTAGGTAACTCGAGTTACATGAATTTCAACTCAAGTTAACTGGAGTCGTATTAATCCCTAGTTGGTACAACACTGTCCTTTCCGTTACATGTGTGTTTAATTTTTATAAAAGCGCTTGAGCCGTGAGCGGGGTAATTTCTCGGATATGCCAATTAATACACATATTCTTACTATTCTTTGATTTAATACGTAATATACTTACTTTTAAACATTTAAACATAATAATGCTTTTAATCATTTTTTGGTGGAATTTTAATCAGTAACGACATCTATAGACTTTTGATTGAACTTTTAAAAGTGAATTGCGCTATCGGTTGGTATTCATACGACCAATTTCGTTTTTCCAGTCACCTAGTGGATTTATTTAAAACTTTAGGTAACGTAGCATGCCACTTGGTTTAATATTATAGAACTAGATGTCGCTGCTCCATCATTCGAAGCTTCACGACCGAACACGACCGAAGTACATAAAAGTTTTGGAACAATTTAATAGATGGCGCTTTTTACTACTTCTACTGGCAGTAACAATGAAAACGTCGTGTTTAGGTGTTTGGCGAAATTACCTTAGATAAAAATGGATTAAACTGCTTAGATTAAATAATAACACTAAGACTAAAACTCTAATATTACATAAGAGCTAGGTAAGAATGGAACTGCTTTTTTATCTTTTTGTGAGAATTAAGTTGAAATATTGGAAAAAAAAACAAATTTCGGGAGATTTTGTATAAAACTATATATACCTATAACTTAAATATTGATCGAACAAATGGTCAAATATCTCAATAAGCTACTTTATCACTGCTAAAAAGTGTAAGTAGACAAGTATTTGATGATTATTTTATATGTAGTTAATTTCATAATTACAACAATACCTATAATTTCAAATTTAGTCTCACTGTAGGTTAGCCAAATAACCAATTTAACGTCATAAGTGAAGGGATGTTTGTTTATCCATAGGTATATTCCATTCGATTTGAAATCAAGCACAATGTTTTCTCGAAATGGTTATCGTGACAAGCCGACCATTCTTAGTACGTAGACTTCATACAACACTAACATTATGAAAGATTTAACAATGTGGATTTCCTAAATATTTACTTTCTTTAATTGCTAGTTACTGTCTCATACCTGCGTGTCTTTATGTTATTTTAACGTTATCCAAACAAATAATCATAATGTATTGCTCTAATACCTACCCAAACTAATATTCACCACGTATATTTTTTTATTAAGTATAATTGATTCAGAATTAGTAAAATTTTGTCGGAGGCTTTTTGAGTAGAATCTAAGTGGTCACTGACCAATTAATCGGCATTGAATTAATTGGATAGAATACTCTTTAATCATATCCCCGTTACTGAAAAATAACTTGTCTCATCAATCACTTAACATAATTCGAGGATATTAATTGATTATCACATAACAGTCAGAGGAAAATGTTTAACTTTTTAGAAACTAAATTGGGTACTTACAATTATCGGGTTTAATTTCTTTGCTGCCGATATTTGGACCCAGTTGTATGATCCATGATCACGGCAAAACTTCAGCGGCGGCGAGAAATCGTTGATACACTAGTGTTAGAATAACATGACTGTTCAATGCCACTGTGATTTTCACGAATGCTTCTGCGATGTCGACCGTTTTTTTTTTACAAGGTACTAAGTATAAATATATAAGAAAGTACGAAAAAATATAAAAACATGCAGAGCGTGTAGGTTGCACTGAACTTTTTAATTTACCTACCCTACTTCAAGTTCGTTTTTCTTTTTTAGATTGAATATTAGGTAGGTAGGGATAACAACACTATAACAACAACTGTATCCATACTAATGATGTAGTCAATGTAATTATTTGACATACCCGAACGCTAATAGGAATATTACTGACATTCACAAATGTTGTTGTATTTTTTCAGTTCTTGGTGTATGCCGGAAGATATAAATTTGGCGACTGCAGTTCGAGTTAACATTGCATAGATTTGGCCACCTTTTTTGCAAAGGAAAATTCGCAAATCATTCGCACAACTCTTATGAATGCGAATGCGAATATCTAAAAACACGCGAATATTCGCTACATCACTGATCCATACTTTTTAAAATTTGCACTAGGTATATATGATTTTATCCCTGCAGTTCTGGGATCAGAATAGGGCTACGGTATCCCCTGCATGTCGTAAGAGTCAACTAAAAGGGGATTGCGGGCGGTAAGAGTGGGAGCTCGAACAGTCCAGCCAAGCGACCTCGTGTAGGACGATGGCCACCGGGGGGTTTTAGTGAGGTAAAAATCCCACATAACCTGGCGTTGTTCCCACGGCACCGTTTGAAGGTTTCCCCCTCGGTAGCAACAAAAAAAATTATTTGCGCTTTACCTTAAAATCCAAGGACACCATACCATAACTAATTCTCAATGTCTATAAAGTCGAGAGTAGATGAGTGAGCTCTTACATGGGACTTACATAATGGCAAATAAAATTCCAGTTTCAATTATTTAAAAATCTTTAATATCTACTGATCAATTTCACTATGGTGTCTCAACAAACTATTCGTTTTGACAAATATTTCACACTGTAGATACATATATAATATAGCAGTTGGTTTAAATTCCATACAGCGAGGGTACAGAATAAGCAAAATTAATCAAATACTTATAACTATGTAATACAGTTTATTATTGCACAGTTCAAAAAATACAATATTTAGCAGCTACACAAGTGAATTGACCAACCATATTGACGTGTTTTAGAACTTGATACATCTAATGTTTAATTTTCATGTTAAACTTATAAGAGTGTCTTGTAATTCGATTTTAAGTAGCACCTCTCTGTCTTTACGTGGATGTCCTGCGAGGCGACTAATCTACTAGGGACTAGGGATTATATCCCAGAGATGGGCAAAAGCGTCTTCACTACATAGTATAAAACAAAGTCGCTTCCCACTGTCTGTCCCTATGTATGCTTAGATCTTAAAAACCACGCTACGGATTTTAATGCAATTTAATATATAGATAGAGTTATCCAAAGGGAAGGTTTATAATTATGTATTATACATGCATAATACACTGGAGAAAAATGGATAATTTTAGATTTTTGACTTTTAGACGGAACGAAGTTCGCCAGATCAAAGTCCTGTATAAAATCTATACACGCTACGGCCTTCTATATCGCGGTCATCGCGAGTGGCATGAGGTTCTCATTAGCATAAATACTCATTAGGTAAGGACTATGTAATGCAGTGGACGTTAAAGAGCTGAATGGATGTATGGAAAAATTATATTTTGGCATCAGTAATAAATAGAACTTATATTTACCACATCAATGTAGGTAAACGTTATGAGTCTAAAAGTTATAATTAATTTGTAGTATCTTATAAAGAGAAATAACGAATTCAATTTATCATTCATAAAAAAAACCCTTATAGGAAACGTTTAGGTTAGCTAAAAATATTATTAAAAAATAATAGAGGCGTGGTTACCTAATAATAAATATCAATTAATTATGGTTTAAGTGGTCACGAATAATGGCTAAACATCTTTGACATGTTTTGTTTGGAAATAGTATATTTGCAAGACAAAATTAAATGGTCTAAGTAGCATTTTTAATCAGGATACACGTGGCGCCATCTCTTTTTTGAGGATCATCATGTCTTATAGAAAGTTACAACGTATTTTACATTACTCACCGCACCGTAAAAATTTAATTTCATATAAAATTTCAGATATTATGTACAATTTCTTATTTTCGTGTAGCTGCTCCGTAAGGCTTAGTAATATATACAAAAGTGAGAATAATTGGCACATTTTCCAAAGGCATTAAGGTAGTCTTAAAACTAAGTTCACTTGTATTTAGCGTATAAAAAGCACATAGCAACCGCAAAAAATTGAGATACAACAGTCGCTTACAAAATAAAAATAGGAGCATTTGTTAGTTTCGAAAATAAAAAAATAATCTTACATACTTGAGTATAATTTGTACGGGGTTAGGCACCAATGTCACCTTTATGCGGATATGTACAGTTTCCCCCACAGATTAGGGTTATAGTTAGTCACATGTACATAGGATAGCTGCACATACGGTGCCCATCGTATACATAATTCTTCACACAAACTCAAAATTATTCTACTTATAACTACCAACACTTGTTGTGTGACCCCTGCTTAGTATATGTATGAAGAAAGAAAATAAAATCGAAATCGCAAATATAATAAATTTTATTTCAATTTAATAATTAGTACAAAGGGGCCGTTCAAATATTACATAAACAGATTTATTACAATAATTTACCCCCCCCCCCCCCTGTCAGCAAAAGTAAGCAAAGCTCTAACTCCTCCCCTTTTGCTTACGTAAACATATTTTAACTAAAAATGTTTTTGAAGTGAAACTTCTTTATCGGGGTTGGAAAAAAATTTAGTGTAACCACGCGTGACATTAGATAGATTATTATAGATTAGATTATTAGATAAAGTTTAATAAAAGCCGTTTATTAAACTTTATCTAATTTAACTTTATTTAACCAATTTCTGTAAAGTTGCATATAGTAAATTATTTTTTGAAAAATAACGTCATAAAGAAGTTTCACTTCTTACGAGTGTACGCTAGTAAAAAAGAAAATAACTAGCAAAGACGTAATCATCACCTAGACCCCGCTACCCCCCATGTCATCCAATATAAGCAAAACAAAGACGCCCCACCCCTCAATAGTGCGTACATAATACTTAAGCGGCCTCAAAGTAAATTAGGTACAAGATCAAAAAGGTAGTTATTGATATCCAAATTGCCAACACACACTTATTCTAGATTTAGGAACTATGTAACCAATTATACCAACTTAATAAAAGATCGACTTATTTTTTATTTTATTTTATAAAACACGGAGAAATCAGGATAACATGTAACAATTCTTGTTACTGTGGTGGCACCATGGCCGTGGATTCGGCACCGCTTCGTGGCACTTGGCACAAATTACGTCTTCTACCGTAAAAGTCACGACGTTGTAAAAACTTTTCTACCATTCCTAACTGCCGATATTCTGCTCAAGTCCTGTATGGATACATAAATCTAACAATAGCACTTGTCAACGGTTTGTCCCCGCCACCACAGTTATGCTTGCACCCCGAGCCATGTAACTGGGTCGAAATATCGGCAGTAAAAAAAATAAAACCGCGTTTCAATTGTCGTCGTCAAACCGTTATTGCCCCACTGCTGGGCGCGGGTCCTCTCTCGGAATGAGAGAGTTATAGGACGTAGTCCACCGCGCTGGCCAAGTGCGAATTGGTGGACGTTTCAATTTTGTTTTTTTTTTATCTGACTGAAGTAACAAACGACCATGGTAAGTGGTCACTGCCGCTCAAGGTCATCTGTAATCAACTTTATACAGAACATGGGTTCCATCTGAAGTCAATCACAGATGCGTTGCTACTCCCGAAGACTATGATGGTCGCCTCATATAAAAGTGTGCCCGCAACCACACCCTTCCATCCGAAAAGCAAAAAATGCTTCACGGTAGAAATAGGTGTGGCGGTGGTACGTCCCCTGTCGAACTACACTGGTTCTACCACCCTCAATTGTAGTAAAAAAAAATGATACGTTACAAACACTATTGTCATAAATTAACGTATAAATGAATTTGTCTTCATCTAAAAAGCTAAACCAAACTAACCAGAGGTCACACAACAGCCTTAGTCTAATTCAGTATACATTCACATCTCGACATCTCTACTCAGTGATGAGTAGCTCAACTCCTTCACTTCTTCCGGACTGAAACTCTTCACCGACACCTTCCCCGCCTCTCCTAGTTCCGTACTCGATAACTTATTCGTTATCTTAGTTATAGAGATCCTACTTTCTATGTCCGCGTCACAAATTGACTCTAAAACTACCCCCTTTTCCACCCTCCGTGGCTTCGGTATCACCGTTACGTTCTTTGTACTTCTTAACTTCTCGCTTAGCAATTTATTGCAATTCTTCTTCGACATGTCGAGCGCTAGCGGATCTTCTTTCAATTCTTCTTTCTTGTCGTCTGTCCCCGGCTTGTTCTGCTGCTTCATTTCGGCTACCTCTGCGTTCGTCACGTTGTCCTTCTTTTTCCATTTCGTTCTTCTGTTCTGGAACCAGATTTTAACCTGAAATTAAGAAAAAGCGCGTATTAGATATTGTTACGAAAATGAAAAACGTGTTTGGTCAAATTGGTCACACCTTATAATGGATTTAAAAATGATAAAACCTTAAGGACATAATTAATAAGGACATGATCGATAAAAAATGTTATGCAATAGCTTTGCTGCGGCAGTCCTCGAGTGCCGCACGTTTTTTTTAATAAGATTGAAGCATCAAACGGACACGGACATCTTGTAAGCAACTTCATATAGAACAAGGGTTCAATCTGAACTCAGTCACAGGTGCAATGCTATTCCCGAGGTATGATGGTCGCCTTAAATGAAAGTGTAACCACACCCTTCCACCGAAACGCAAGAACTGCTTCACTCTAAAAAAGGAGTAGCGGCGGTACTTCAACGATCGAACCTTGGTTCTACCGCCATGAAGTTGCAAACAGAATCGAGACACAGGGCTCTACCACCTTCTATGCTATTGCTTTGCCCGCGTTAAAAAATTGACGTATTTATATGGGAATAAGATGTTTTCCCACAATAAAAAGTAGCCTATATGTTAATCCACAGTGTCAGTTAGCTCCCTATCAAATTTTATGAGAATCGCTCCAGCCGTTTAGACGTCAAGAAGTAACAAACATACACACTCACAAACTTTCGCCTTCATAATATTAGTATGAAGTATGATAATATGATGTAATGATCTATACGGTCCAATTCGTATGACATAGGGTATAAAGGCCACGGAAAATTAGGTAAATTTTACGTTCATCTGTCCATTTTTGTAATGTAAATAGCCCGTCTACATATAACGAAAACACATTAAATTTCGCTCACAATCAATCATGTATCGCCGAAAGCCGCTAATGCAACATTTGTGTTATTAAACCACTATTAGTTCCGGCGTCCGTCTGTGTGCGCCTATAATAATATGTACGTAATGATGTTTGTTTGTTTGCACGTGTAAGTGCTAATAAGTAGTTAATTATTGACAATATCATTATGTAATATTAATAGGGTTGCCGCAATTCTAGTTTTTTGGGAAAATTGTATGTATTTTTAATATGCTGCATGTATAATCTAATTATTAGCATTCCAAAGTATCTTCGACAGCAATAACGCGGTACAGTTGATTTAAATATAGTCCAATAATATACACCCCAGTACATGTAACATATTTATGGTAAGTTTTTGTATAATTATTGTTTGCACCAGCTCCACCTTATGATATCATCACTACATAGTATAAAACCACCATTAAAGTACCAGTAAAGTCCACCAATTCGCACCTGGCCAGCGCGGTGGACTATGGCCTAAACTCTCTCATTCTGAGAGAAGACCCGTGCCCAGCAGTAGGATAATAATGGGTTGACGAGATAGTATAAAACAAGGTCGCTTCCCGCTGTCTGACCCTATGTATGCTTAGATCTTTAAAATTACGCTACGAACTTTAATGCAGCTTTTTTTAATAGATAGGATGACTCAAAAGGAAGGTTTTTATTTATAAGACATGGATAATATAGTAGAGGAACGCTGATAATTTAAGATTTTTGACTTTTAGGCGGAACGAAGTTCGCCGAGTCAACAAGTATATAATATTTCTCTAATATACATATTTCATAATTGTACTTGTACCTATTTTTAAATTTTCGTTTAAGCAGTCGGTTTTTTTGCACACACATGCACTCACAAAAACATTATATTTCTGGCACAATCGTGTACTGGATGGGTGACTACTAGTAAACAATTATGCAACCTCACAAAACATTGGATGAATATTCTTATAAATATCGATGAAAAGTTCAAAAATTATCAACTTAATGCCAATTATCTTTTTATCGCCATAAATGGTCATAAATGCATAATTACAACATTATTTCTGCAACTCTATCATATATAAAAAATGTGATTTCAGAAAAATACAAAAAAATAAGGCCACTATTACGCTTTTTTAATATATTTAAGATATATTTATCAGCATCACCGACGTTATAAAAAAGAGGGTTATGTTCTTATATTTTAATGATAAAAAACAATCGCTGAACATTTAACCAATTTCAAAAAAGAAGGCCGTTATCTATTCTACTTCTTTTCAGAAATTCATGGTAATTATCAATTAACCCACCAATTATTTACCCCACATATCATGTTGCGAGTATGTGTACGGATAATGTGCCTTGATATGTGCCAATCCGCTACAAACAGCTAATTACACGCTGATCGATGCCAGCCTCGGGGAAATATGGGTGGGAACGACATTCAACTTTATCGAAGATTGTATGTGTTTTAATCAATTACTAGTCACCCGTCGCAACGGTCGAAATTCGACCGTAATTTAAATTAAAAAACTAAACTTTATTTTGTCCAAAGCAGCACGAATATTTCTCAAATTCAAATAAGTTGTAATTTTCAAGTTATTTTGAACGCACCTGTTAAAAGTATAAAGAGGTTTAATCAGCTAAGATGCGTATAAAAGCAATAGAGGGTATTTTGACAAAGACATCTGACATTTTTGACGTTATGTGTTTTCATAGTAAGACATGGAATATTCTATTTTGTTTATTAGTGTTTGTGTCAAGTACAAGGCGGTGAGTGTAATGCGTTTTAAGTTGATTTTATATATGTTATATGCATTATTTTAAAAAATATTAGCATTGCGTAATCCTTCTCTACATCACCTATAAGCGTGCGTAATTCCACACTCCTGCGTCTGCGGCAAGTATCTTAAAAACGGATCACAAGTTTTTGCTTCACGTATTAAAATTCAATTATAGTTAAACGTTGGTTGGTCTCGAATAGCAGCACTCTTTCTCATGGAACAATCGATGTCTTTTTAAGTTATAAGTTGAGAATCATTTAAAAAACATGTATTGTATCTAATAAGTAGCATCATAAAAGTCTGTTGTTTCTATAATTCATATGGAAATGACATCTATTAGAAGGAGTAATGATATTTTGTTTGCACTATCTTTATTGTTTCTCTGCGGCGATTAATTAAGTATTTAGGATCGCAATTTGATAAGGTTCTAGGACCCTATTTTTGCTTAATTACTTATAGAAAGGTCCTCGAATAGTGACGTGTACACAATTCTTTCGAACAAAACTCCTCCTGATTCATGGTCTTCATGACCTGAGGTGAACGACGAGTAATCCCTGAATCCGGACAGCTCAGATCAGAATGGTGCAAATTAGCCCTTTATCTAACAAGATGTAATGATGCTACATTTAATTTAATCGATATAATAGCAACAAAGAAGATCGCCAAAACTACTTTAGTGGTCTTGAGGTTTTTAATCATTCACCAAGAGAAGTCCTCCCAGTTACCAGATTTGACATCTTAGATTATTAAACAAGCATCTAAATAACTGGATACAAAGAAATAACGGCATAATAAAAAAGAGGGTTTCTACACTCATAGCTCTTCTCTTTCTCATACAAAGACGGATACACAACCACCCAGACTTAGTACAAAAATCTAAACTCATCATTCAGATACCTGACCGGCCGGGAATCAAACCCGGGACCCACTGCATGTCAGACCGGTATGGTAACCCTACCGTCACGCGGGTCGTCGGAACCAGAATATGCGATGATAACTATTCCTTTTTAGTGATAACGGGATAGCCAAATTGTGTTTGTATATATGAATACTATTGTAATCGTATGTGTATACATCGTACATGGAACACACACGCTCTCACACAATTATATCAAAAGCGTTCTTCGTGTCTGTTTGCTCCGCAATGGAAATTGTCAAATTGCGGACGTAATGGCATACTACCTAACTGTAAAACTAACTAACTATAACCATATATTAAAACTTTGCATTGGACACTATGATACATCCTCCGGATTCAATATCGAGAATCCAGATTAAAAACTTGGCAATGCAATGTTTTGTTTTATGTTCTTTTTTTTTTCGAGGGGGAAACCTTCAAAACGTACCCGACGTGGGAGCGACGCAGGGTTATGTGGGATTTTTTTCCGCACTAAACCCCCGCGGTGGCCGTCCTCGGCGCCATGAAGAGGACTTCGGGAGCTCCAAAGAACTGCAGCCGGAATCCTCTGAGCGCGTTGCCCCATCCGGCTCCTCTCAAATGGGCGGCTGGGCCCACCGCTCCGTCTAGTCTTTACGACGGTATGCGACCACACATACCGCCGTCCTTCCCGGGATCGTATGGCTGGACAGTTCAAGCTCCCACTCTAGCCGCGCGCAACCCCAGAAGCCCCTTTTAGTTGCCTCTTACGACAGGCAGGGTATACCGTAGCCCTATTCTGATCCCGGAACTACAGGGAAATTTCCTTATTTATATTAATTAATTAATTTATAATCTGGATTAACATAAAGGATACTCATTGCCTCGGCAGACGTGACCGAAGCGAGTGAAGCCGCAGGAATCACCTAGTCTTGCATAAGCTAGACCTGTACTACTAATTGCTTAATAACATAGTAATCATATAAACTTTATAGAGCGACGCGTTTAGCTGGGGTGTAGTTAATTGACACTGTAAATGTGTTCAATCGGGCGTCTATTAACGAGAAGTAAATTACTTGAACGCCGATAGCCTAGAAGGGTTTATTTATATCTATAATGAACGTATCATACACGAAACGTAGCAGACAACATCATATTTTTCTATACAATATGACAGGCACGATTCGGATCTATGCACATATCTATCTATATATACATAGATAATGTGTAAGGATTTATTATTATTAATTTTAATTTTAATCTTAATTATAGATTTGATTTATTATAATTCAATTTGCGGATTTATTAATATAATGTTTTTTATTTTTATTATTGTAATTGTTTAAAAATGGACTTATTTTAAATTTGCGTTTAATTGAAGTGTATATTTATTTTTTATAGGTTTGTTAATTCAAATTTTTGTTAAAAAATAATTGTTAAATTAAATGTAATGAGGTTGTTTTGTATTTAAAAAATGATTTGTATGTACTTTTAATGAATATAGTGATATTTATGGGACATGTTTTCTGAAATAAATCATTATTATTATTATTATTTATTTATTATTTGTGTTTGTTAGTCTTTTACGCAAAAACTACTAGTCAGATTGTACTGAAATTTCGTACACACATCGTTTTTAGGTTAATCGAGGTAGATTAACACATTGAATACTCATTATCATTGTAGACGCGACTAAGGCGAGCGAAGTTGCGAGGATAACCTAGTATTCCAGCGTGGATTCCGATGGATTCCGGGTTCGATTCCCGGCCAGACAGGTATCTGAATGATGAGCTTAGATTCATGTTCTGGGTCTGGGTGTTTATGTATTGGTCTTGTGTGTGTCCATGGTACCGACGACACAGGAGAAAATCCTTCTGTGGGGCTGTTAGTGTAGAAAGCGTGTATAACCTAGTATACAGGCATATTTTTTATGCTACGGTACGTGTACGAATCTAATGTACTCATTCGAAACAACGGTTCTATATGAAGTTAATCACAGATACGCAGGGCCGTCTTAGACTATGCTGGGGCCCTTGAGCACACAAGAGTTCGGGGTCCTATAATAATGTAAAGAAAGTACATCATCCGGGGATTCCCCGAATCATAGTCAAAGTCGACATTTATTTATGGAGGTATGACATTATAGCTTTTTTTGTAAACTTTCAAATTACCGAATAAAAAATCAAATAAATAACTTGAAAATAGACGTTAAGATAAGTACTTAAATGGTAAGTACATACTATAATGGTGATCGAATCATTGATATTATTCATGTAAATGTATTGATTTGAATATATCTGAAAATGATCGACGTTCGTGTAACGAAAAAAGTGTAATGCGCTCGACCATAATATTTTTATATTACATGTTAGAAAAATTGTCGGTCCCCCGGGGCCCTCCGAGGATGGGGCCCCTGGGCACTGGCCCCAAGTTCCAAATGGTAAAGACTGCATTGCATATAACGTACATACAATGCCGTCTTTACCATAAGGTTACTCTTGACGAATAAGATGTTCGCTTCGTATGATTGAGAACTTGTAGCCAAATATACCAATGTAATGCCATAATTTCTTAACGCTAGAAATGGGTGTGGTGGTGGTACCTTCCTGGTGCAACTATATGTTCTACCACCTTGTAATGGGTTGGATTTAAATTTTAAGGAGGAAAATAAAATTTTTATTGATATTTTTTCTGTTTACCAAAACGTTTACCAAATTCATATAGCCTAAATGTGCTTTTAATATCACAATTAGTTATAAATAGATCCAAAAATCAATAAAGCAAGACAGCGTGGCTAGATTAACGCAATTAACCTAATTATTTCGTAATATGTAATCCGTGAAGCCTGCAAATCCCGTCATTACTAACAGAGCTTATAACTTGGATCCATCAATTAATGATTAAATATATATTATCTTATATAGAGACGGGTGATTCTATAGGTTATAGTGATGTAACGAGATAATATTTGACATTCGCGAATGCGAATGCGTTTGCGAATGTTGGTTTTTAAGCTATTGTACAGCTTTAATCGCGGGCTTTGAGTGCGGTGACCGAATCAAGAAATTCCGTAACGAAAAGACCTATCACCCCCACTCCGCTTAACATGTAGCGCGGCCAAGCGTTTCCTTAACGTGTATGCATGGTACGTCAATACGAAGCTCGCGCGGATGGAGACGAGCTGCTCGGAAATCGGACAAATATGTAAGCAACTGTTTGTGAAAAAGTATATAGCATCAAAAATAAACTTGAGTTAATATCAAAGAAAAAAAGATGCGTTAATAAATAAATATATTTTGAAGGTGGTAGAACCAGTGTAGTTCGACCGGGGAAGTACCACCGCCACACCTATTTCTAGCGTGAAGCATTTCTTGCGTTTCGATAGAAGGGTGTGATTACAGATGTCCCTGAGCGGCAGTGACCACTTACTATCAGGTGGACCGCATGCTCGTTTGCTACTTCAGACAAATAAAAAAAAAAATATTTAGAATTGCATAAGTTGTCAAAAAATGCTATGCAATAGCTTCACCGCGGCAGTCCCCGAGTGCCGTACGTTTTTTATGAATAAGCGAGTTGAATTGAATTGAACACTGAGAAGTGAATTCAACAGCAATCCGTATAGCAAATGCTTTGCTAACCTCATTAGGCACGTCCGAGCAAACAAAGCGATACATCACTTCCGTGTAATTGCGAGCAAATTAATCCGCATGTGTCATTTGACGCGGCCGGAGCGCTACAGCTGTGATGGTAGGGTGACCATGTTGTGACCACTTTGATACATGTGTTTTGTGCGTCAAAGAAATCACTGCTTGGTTTGAATAACACAACTCGAAAACGGGCTAGGTAGAAAATTAAAAATGTTTTTTGTTTTTAACTATTTGAAAAGTGAAGTTAAAATAATAAAAATAAAATAAAAGGTGATAAACTCCGGTTTAGATTTTGGTATTTTTTGGTATAACTGTATCTTAACTCGTAACTTGAAATTTCATTGAATAACCGCATTACTTAAGTTGTGGTTATTCATGCAAAAGCAACGATATTATAGAAATATAACCATTATAACCATTAGATACAAGTCATATCACTCTACTTGAAAAGAAAACTATCATTTTACCAACACTGTTTTTTCCATTAGCTAGCTAGCGCCTAGCGCAACTATATATAGTGATCATGGTAAAACTGTAATCTTTAGGGAAGCTTTTGTCTAGTAGTGGACATTGTCTAGTGGTGGTGATGTATGAATAGTGTCTGATGGAAATTTCTAAAACCACAGTACAACATGCGATTCAGATATAAAATGCATGTAAAGAGGCATTACTATATGGCCACCAATTCTTTGCTTGGATAAGCATCAGTGTTGAACATTTCAGGAATTTCGCTACAATTTGCAGCATTTCGTGGCCATATAAAATCTAACGCATGCATGTTTTAACGCTCCACACACTTGCAAAGCGAATGAACCTTCAAAGTTCAAGTTCATTAATCACAAAAATATAGAGTCACTAGCTGACAAACGTTGTTTTGCCATATAAAAAATCGAAAAAAATGTTAGGGTGGACCACCCTTATTATTAAGGGGTATAAAAAATAGATGTTGGCCGATTCTCAGACCTACTTATGCTCACAAAATTTCATGAGAATCGGCCAAGCCGTTTTGGAGGAGTACGGGAACGAACATTATAATTATTATTATATTATTAACGAGAACTTATATATTAGATTAATTGTATATTTTATTTCGGAAAAAGATGCCGCTGTGTCATCTGGTCACCGTACACATAAACTCATTATGCAGCAGTTCCGCTTAATAGCCAGCGAATTAATCCGTCTAACATGTGACATTTGATTCCGCCACCGGTGTATTGCTCGGCGGGTAGGCTGGCCGCACTGCCGGTGGTACACAGGAATTCCTGTTTTTTTTTAATGTGTGATGATTAATTTTAATGATGATGATGATTTTAAATGCTTTTTCGTTAAGATTTCATGTTAATAAATATAATTTCGCTAAATATAACTCAATTTAATGTGAATCTACTGTTTTTTTTTAATAAAGACAACATTTATTTTATCATGATTGTTTATATGATAGCAAAAATAGCTTAGAGTTAACATTTTATAATGAGCTTTTCTTGCGAACGGTATACCCTCTGAATGTGTAAATTCTATATTATATAATAAAAAAACTATAAATAATACGATAAGTTTTATTCTTTACATATTTTTATGGCATATTGATTACATCCATTAATTTATTATAAAATTTTTACAAATATTTTCCACCACAAAATTGCACAGCGCCTAATAATCAAATTTAAGAAATACAAATATACTTACCTATTTTTAATTTAAAATAAGTCGATTTTACTCCATATTTTACACTCTCAACACTCTCATAACAATCATATTTTACACTCTCAAACAGCATTAACAATGAGACTGTCCTATTTAGTGAATGAAACATACCCACCCACCCATACCTTCATATCATCGTACAATGCAATCCACTTGCTTGCAAACACGAAGATAATTATTATTGATTGCGCATTAGTGCTGCGAGAGAGACAACACTATGTCTAGGGTTACCAGGTCTCTCAGGTGGTAATACCACCGCTACACTTATTTTTAGCTAGCTGTAACTGCGCGCGTTGTTAGGCCACCACAAAAATAAATCTTCGTGGGCTCATGCACAACGATTTTGCTAAAGATCATGATCAAATGCATAGTTTACAACTCTATAAAAGACATACAGACAAATATTCATTTTTATATATAGATGTACAATAGTACTTATGTTTCTTTAATGTGCGTATTTTTCTTTTATATGAGACCATCTCAGTTTTGAAGGAGCTACGCATCCGTGATTGATTTCAGACAGAACTTATGTTCTATATGAAGTTTCTTACTTGTCCATGTGCAGCAAATCTTAAATCGGATTTAAAAAAACCAGCTTTCGAAATTTTCACAATTTTTCTTTATCATTTTTAAGTCCCATTTAATTTAAATATCAGTAGTATTTTAATCAGCAAAGGAATATGTTAATTTTAACTCCTACATTTATTTTATTTACTATGTAATTCTACATACATAAACTTTATACATGTATAATTAAAGCGAAAACAGTTAATTTATTTGTGTAAAAAATAACCTTATACTGTTTTCATAAACTGTCTTTCTCTACACATTATAACTAGTAGAAACCACGTGACATCGATCGCGGCGACTATAATGTCATCTACCCAACCTACATAATTTTTTTTACACCTTGATCACGTTACTGAAGTTTGAACAAGGACGGATCGGTTCAGTAGTTTTTAAGTTAATTCATAACAAACATACAAAAATATAAAGTATTCCTCTTTATAATACCTATTAGTATAGATTATAAAAATAAAATCCATAGCGTGGCAGCCCTGCAGCGTAAGAAAGAGATAGTGCAACAATGCGGGTTATGTGTAACATGTCAAAGCGCACTAATTGTACGCCAGTGACGCACAGTGATGTTCCGTGATTACTTATCATATCGATATTACTGTAGTTTATATTTAAAAAATATCACAAGATTGATCTAATTATCTTACAATGTGATATTAACGAAACGTAACATACAATAAGGTATATTCCTATACAATATCACTTGCAATCACTGCACGGATTTATATGGTATGGGATAAGACAGATATAGGTGACTATAAATGTGAAAGTTTTTGAGGGTATATGTGTGTTTCTTACTCTTTCACGTAATGAAATAAAATGTCTTTATTTTGCATAGGCCTACGGGAGCACCTACAAATTGTCAGTTACACATTTTTTGTTTTACACTACCACCGGATCGGAACACGACCTCAACCGAGAGGTTCTGGTAAGAAATTCAGTGGCTTTGTCTTTTTTCTTTGTATATATTTTTTTCTTTGCCATCTTGTTTTTACATGGGTAAACTTCAGGTCGGAAATATGGTACAAACACAGTTTATGACCTACATCAAAACATAGAACACTTATTGCCATAGTAAACGTGGTCGTAATGAGTGGAATCGCGAGAATAGCCTAGTCTTACAATAAATGGTAGTTTTTAAAGGTAATAGACCCTGTTCCGATTCCACCTTCGGAGGTACTACTGTCACACCTATTTTCACCTAATTAAATCAGTGCTAACCGCTGTTGTTCTACTTTGAAGGATGTGGTAAGAATATACCCTTATTTGAAACGTTGTGACCAATCTTGCATAAGATATATCTTATCTGCAGTTGAGTACAGACATCCACAAGTTACCACTTAATATCAGACAGTCTTAGTACAGTCGCTAGAACAGTCACACCACCATTGAGATCTACATCTTAGCACTGTATTGTAATTGTCAAGTTTTTACGAAAGAGAAAAATACATTATTCTAAAAACTATATCTTAATAACTAGGTCTAATCAAACATCTTTTAAGCGTTTAAATGTCAACAATATTTAACAAAAAAAGCGAAAACATATTCCCAAAACAGTTATTCGAAACCAACGAATGCTCGAATTAAACAACACAAACCAAAACATGTATTATTTATTATACATAGAGTTTATATTTGCTTGTTTGGACACCGGCAATATCTCCAGGCTAGCCTTGTCGAGGGAACATCAAAAGGGAATAAAAGGGAATTATCCCGTTTTCAAAACTGATCCCGTGTACAATATGTTCAAAGTGAAATTAATTTTAACGTAATCGGCGCTTATTTAATACGGTCTGTAATTGCTTTATTTTTTGAGAACAAGAAATAAAAAGATGTATAATGTTTGATTTGGGCTTATTTCTATTTGTTCTAGTCTAGCCCTTGTACTAAAGCCTGTAGCTAAGTCTTATTTATTTATTAGGATTGCTAACGGAACGTACACATTACATTTTATAAAACATTTAAATAAGTCCTTATTACATGTCGTCCCAATTATAGGCGAACACGTCTTACAATATAATAATTATTAATATGAAAGTCATATTGTAAGATTGCGCCAAATTTAATCAATTATTATTTATATTATTATTATTCTTATCCTTATTAATAATTATTAATTATAATGATTAATTACCAAACATTAAATTATTAAAATAAATTACAAAAAAAATCTTCAATAAATTTTCCTTTACCTTATAAAAATTATCTTGAAATATATCAATGTTAAGAGACCTGGGTATATAGTTATATGATCGGGTCTTGCGTCCTTGAGTGTAGTACACAATGAGTACATTGTTATTACTAATTAGGGCATTACTGTTTTCTTTTAATAATTTGAAAGTAGTAAACGAGCAAGCTTTCACATGATAGTAAGAGGGCACTGCCGTCAATACTTCTGTAAACAAATTCATTTTAAACAGGGATTCTATCTGAAGACAATCACAGGCGTTGTTACTCCAGTAAACTAAGTAACTAGTAACAGATAGCCTGATCATATGAAAATGATCCGGATTTTGCTATGAATAAGAAATGGTACAAATAACTTTAAACGTGTGTATTAGCGTTATAGTAAACATTACTAAATGCGGATAATTTAGTACTTGTCAATTTTTTATACCTGTTCACATTTTTTGGAAATTATACGCTATGAATAGACATATTCAGAGAATACGTCAATAAAAACAGACAATAAAATCAATTTACCTTTACAAAAAAACTTTCTAAACTCATTTTTCCACACTAAGATAGCTTCCATTACATAGACGTAAATAAACACCCGAACGTCAAAAATACTCCATCAATTTGATATGCGAGTACCAAACTTGATGCTCGTTTGGTAAATCAATCCGCACCCCAGATCCACCCCTGTTACTGATGATCACGGCAACGTGGAGCGACGGCTCGCTGGGCAGAAATAATGGGGTGTTCCCGTCCACGGGTGAACATGCCATGTGCATATTCTCACTACTCGATACTCCAATATTTTGGTTAGGTTAGTTTTGTGCGTGAAGCTATATTTCATTTAATAGTAATATTGAAGTGCGAAGAGGCTGTACTTACTTCTATAGAATTGGTGGAGAAAGTTTTCAAGGTGGTAGAACGGTACTTCCGCGGTCGAACTACACTGGAGTTCGACCGCGGAAGTACCAGCGTCACACCTAATTCTAGCGTGAAGCATTTCTTGCGTTTCGATAGAAGGGTGTGATTGCCGGCACACTTTCACATGAGGCGACCATCATAGTCCTCGGGAGTAGCAACACATCTGTGATTGACTTCAGATGGAACCTATGTTCTGTATGAATTTGATGATAGATGTCCATGGGCGACAGTGACCAATTAGCATTAGATGGACTGCATGCTTGTTTGCTACTTCAGTCAGATAAAAAAAAATACAAATTTCATCCAACCGACTCTGGACCGCATCCGACATTGACATAAAAAAATGATTATAGTAAAAAGAATCCTGAGAACAAATTTCTTATATAATTATTTAAATACCATATTAATTATCTGGCTTGATATTACAGGGATCTTACAACTATTTGCGGTAGAAGAACTGAGTTGCGAGACTTGTTTACCTTACAAGTTATGTTTTTGATGGAATGTATCATACATGTATATATATATGCGGGCGCAGCACGGACTAATGTAGCCGTGGGTTGAACTTCTATCAGCGAGTCCCTTCTTCTGTAGTTCCCAAGATCTATCCAGTAAATCTATCTCATCAAACGTGCTTTGGCCTCCTTCGAAGAGGCCACTTAAAGTGCGAGGCCATGGGCGATGGCCCACTGCGCCCACGCCTAGCTACGCCTCTGTATATATGTCTATCTACTGTAGCATTTCTGGGTACTAACGTTACTGTATATATGTTCATATATCTACCTACTTTAGCATTTCTGGGCTCTAGCGTTTTTGGAGGGAGGATCTTAACCCGTTGTTTGCAATCGGCAAATTTCAATGGGTGATGACAACTTAACATCAAGTTATCCGAAGGCTCATTATATTACACAAGCAAAGACACACACCCGCTAGTACAATACAGCGGGCTATCAATATGACAGGCAGGCGCTTTGTTCGAGAGATCGCTGTACACGATCTTATTAGTGCCAGCCTGTTGTAGGGATGGCGTGAACTGAATAAAGATATCGATAAAATATTTAGTTCCTATTAACATTAACATTGCACAAAGACGCAAATACCCGCTAGTATAATACAACGGCCTATCAATATGACATGCAGGCGCTTTGTTTGTGAAAGTGATTTTATAATGTAAATATTTAGCCACGTGTGCAGGTGTGAAGCCGGGAAGTTAAAGAACGAAGTACTACCGCACCTCCTATAGATTGCATATGTTATTTTAATTCTGAAATGCAAAACCTTCTATAGATTCGACTTATTCATGAGCATCATTTTAACAACCCATGTAAGCGATAGCCTTATCTCCATCCTCATCCTTAACTCCATCCTCGCAGAAACTCAATATATTTGAACATCCACAAATTAGGTATTTTTAAACGCGGGAACTGCTAGTAAACTATACTTACACTCTACAATAATACATTTAAAAGCTCGACTTCTGAGTTAATAAGTTCGTAGTCGTAGTTTACGTTTAGTAGTAGTTTATGTACGGTTATTTATAAATAAAATTTATTTTGTATTTTTTTGTTTTACGTACTTACTTAACCCATTCTGTAATATTTTTTTAATTAATTATTTACCTGAGATTAACACATAAAGATTATTTTGTGTCAATCTCATACATAATAACTTTTTTCTCTATATAGTAATACGAAATAGTTCGTTATATATTTTTCCATTTAAGCACTTGTTTTGATTCTTAATGATTTTCTTTTAAATGTCTAATTCAAACTACCGTGACAATATAGGAAATAAGGAGATAATTTATCGATATGACCATTCCCTCCCTAATGTTATCCGTTGGAGGCCGTCGACTAAGGCTTGTTAATCTACCAATTTTATTCATCGAAGATCCTCCGCTATCGGTGCAATCAACTCTGTAGTTGTCCCTTTTGTTTTTGTGCAAATATCAACGCAAGAGAGGGACAGAACGAATGGCAAGATTGATTTATTGGTCGTGAAGATTATCTTTGGCCTACAAAGTACGAAGTAACATTGTGTTTAATTATATGACGATTTCGAGAAACTCTATTGATATATTAAAAAACAAAGCATTAACATTAATGGCATTACACACGGAATGCCTGCAAGGCAAATGTGTCGTGGGTACCATGGACACACACAAGACGAATACACAAACACCCAGACCCAGAACAAGAATCTAAACTCATCATTCAGATACCTGTCTAGCCGGGAATCGAACCCGGGACCCATTGCGCGTCAGACCGGTATGGTAACCGCTCGGCCACGCGGGTCGTCAAATTACGATTCTAAACAAGACCGAAGCGAGCGAAACCCTGGGGATAACCTACTCTATAATGTACTCGTATGTTTAAATTTGGTTTTACTACTTGTACAATAAGCGCAAGGTACCAATCTTAGCAACGATATATATTTTCAAAATGGTAGAACCAGTGTTCGACCGGGCAAGTATCTATTTCTAGCGTGAAGCATTTCTTGCGTTTCGTTGGAAGGGTGTGGTTGCCGGCACACTTTCACATGAAGCGACCATCATAGTCCTCGAAAGTAGCAACGCCTGTGTGATTGACTTCAGATGGAACCCATATTCTATATGAAGTTGATTACAAATGTCCATGGGCGGCAGTGACCACTTACCATCCGGTGGACTGCAAGCTCGTTTGCTACTTCAGTCAGCAAAAAAAAACAAATTAATTTAGATTAAAGTTTTCCCAGGGATCAATTCTTTACCCTAAATGGAAGGCTTCGACTACTTCTTCCGTCGAATTAAATATTTCACTTATTCCAGAAATTCGAGCCAAAGCCTTTAACTGAAGAGTCTTAAGGATTTATTGGGAACTGTAGTGAATATGAAAAGTTGGAAGGCAAGGTGAGAAAGTGGTGCTTGAAGCTCCACGTCTATGGAACTTGTGCTATAAAACACTTGGTCCTTTTGTGACAACTGCCAAGGCTATTAATATTCCAAAATTCTACGAAATGGTCTAGAGCAAAATCCTTGAGAAGTAGCCAACCAGCATGCAGTCCACCTGATGGTAAGTGGCCACTGCCGCCCATGGACATCTGTAATCAATTACATACAGAACATGGGTTCCATCTGAAGTCAATCACAGATGCGCTGCTACTCCCGAGGACTATGATGGTCACCTCATGTGAAAGTGTGCCGGCAACCGCACCCTTCTACCGAAACGCAAGAAATGCTTCACGCTAGAAATAGGTGTAGCGGTGGTACTTCCCCGGTCGAACTATATTATTGTGATAATAAACTATTATTATAAAATTGTGTTGTAATACAGTGTTTTCTACCCTCAGTATATTATGTGTCCTCAAAACAATCATGGTTTACATTTTTTAATAGATAGAGTGATTCAAGAGGAAGGTTTATATGTATAATACACGCATAATATAGTCGTGGAACACCGATAATTTTAGATTTTTTACTTTTAGGCGGAACCAACTACGCCAGGTCAGCAGCCATATATAAATGTCGTGAACCTCGGTTATACGAGTAGAAGGGAACAAAACTAACATATTGAAGTGAAACTTCTTTATCGGGGTTGGAAAAAAATTTAGTGTAACATTTTTTCGTTACGCGCCATCTTTTTCTTATCCCTACCACGCATGATATTAGATAGATTATTATAGATAAGATTATTAGATAAAGTTTAATAAAAGCCTTTTATTAAACTTTATCTAATTTAACTTTATTTAACCAATTTCTGTAAAGTTGCATATAGTAAGTTATTTTTTGAAAAATAACGTCATAAAGAAGTTTCACTTCTTACGAGTGTACGCTAGTACACGCACACATTTTTTTTAAGTAAACACGATTGTGTATGAACACGTACATAATTAATACGATCTGGGTGTGAAACCAATATGATCAAAGGACCAACTTTGCATCGCCTCGATGCGTAATTAGTAAACCTATATATATGTATTTATATCAAGGTTTGGAATAATGTAAGTAATATTGTTGAATTATCTAAATAAAACTCCCGCCTGCTAAAAAAGATTGATTGGCATCCGTTTCAGCTGATTATATTAAGCAGTTTGATTATTTGTTTTTATAATACTTTATTCTGGTGAATGCTTTTTAAATTTTGTATCAAAGTAGTAAAATTAAAATATTTATCTATTTATTTTATTTCTTTCTTCTGCTTTTATCTTTTTTTCTATGAACACAGGTGCTATATTTGAAAAAATATATAGCTCATGTTACTCATTACAAAGAGATGCACATTAATAGGTACATACATACGCTCGAAATCTTTACCCTCCATCTGACGCAGTCGAAAAAATTGTCGCTGTATTATCAAACCATTCTATCTATAAAACTTCTAGGAAAAGATAATTATTGAAACAAGTAATGTGTAATGGAAAATGTAGCGCAAACAATAATAGTAATGACTTTTAGTGGAAATATTTTATCCAAAATGAAATATTTGCTTTTGGAAACGATATTACAGTCGAAATTTAATTACACAATAATTCGCGGTACTCATAGAACGAATAGAGTACGACTGATCAAACTACAAGGCCTGAAAGCTACTAGAAGTGGCTTCGGAATATACGAGCGCACTTAATTTTTAATAGAAGTTATTAATGTGGTAATAGAAAGCAATTTATTTAGGGAGTACAATTTATTGGAGGTATTTTTAGGAGGGTGTAATTTAAATTTTTTGCGGCATATAATATGACATTTCCCGTCAAATTTCCCAGGCCCAGTTTTCTTTCTTGTATCGACGACTTACAATTACCAAATGAAGAGGCTAAATCTTATTGGTTTTTTTTAAAGTTAGTTTATATCTTATTGATGTGTGGAATTGTAAGATATCGCATTTTTGTTTTAGTTAACTTTATCGCAGCTTTATTTCAAAATTGAATTTACAGTGGCACCTTCATTAAAATTTGGGGCTTTATTTTTTTTGTTTTTTTTTTTAATCTTTCAAAGCTATATATTAATACGTGAAGCAAAAACTTGTGATTCGTTTTTAAAATAATTGCCGCAAGCGAAGGAGTATGAAATTACACACGGTTATAGTTGATGTAGAGAAGGATTACGCAATGCTAATATTTTATTCAAATAATGCATAATAGATACCTAAAATCAACTAAAAACACATTACACACACTACCTTGCATTTGACACAAAAACATTTATAATAAACGAAATAAAACATGCCTCACTGTGAAGACACATAACGTCAGATATGTCAGATGTCTTTGTCAAAATACCCGCTATTACTTTTAAATATAGCTTAGTTAATAAACCTCTTTTTACCGGGTGCGTTCAAAATAACTTGAAAATTATTACAATTTATTTAAATTAGGGAAATATTGGTGCTACTTTGGACAATATGAAGTTTAGTTTTTTAATTCAAATTAATGTCGAATTTTGACCGTTGCAACGAGTGGCTGGTATTTACAATTTTCCGAAAGCGTAGCCGGAGTAAAGCCACAATACAACCACTACAAATACTCCCGTCCTTGCTCATTATTGGCTTGTTTTCAACAAGTGTCTCTTCTTTCACAAAACCAATGAATAAATCCGCGTATGTTTGACAGGTAGCATTATATATCGGAGTGAGTATTATTCCAGCTCATTGCCAGCGCCGGCTAACGCGGTACTTACCGATCAAAATAAATTATTATCAATACACGGAAATGTTTGATCAATTGTATTTTAGGGACGTTTTGCATGTGCGTTTAAACGTGTTATGTAGTTTTATCATCAATTTATTAATGATAAAGGTACATAATACAATAGTAACGGAGAAGTGGTGTGATATGCCCCCCCCCCCCCTCAACCACTATAATAAGTCTTACGACCAAAATTCTATGGGTTCGAGCCCCATTAAGCTAACATTTAGATAAAGTTATTGGGTATCTGGTTTTGTCTGCGGCTAGAGAATTCTGGAGTGAATATAAAAACTTAGAAACCTCTTAATTATTTGTAAACATGATAAAAATTTATTTGTATACATGATAATTCTTATTTTTTTAAATTACATGATTATAATTTAGTATTTAGTTCCAAAGGTGTTAGAACAATGGTTCGACCGGCGAAGTACCACCGCCACACCTATTTCTAGCGTGAAGCAGTTCTTATGTTTCGGTGGAAGCGTGTGGTTGCCGGCATATTTTTATATGAGGCGACCATCCTAGTCCCCGGGACTACTAACACATCTGTGATTGACTTCAGATGGCAGCCTTGTTCGGTAGGAAGTTATTTACAGATGTCCATTTGCAACAGTGACCACTTACCATCAGGTGGACTGCATCCTCGTTTGCTACTTCAGATTTATGAATAATAGTATCCTTTTTAACATAGGTTAAATTTTTCTCATTAATCCATTACTGCCCCACTGCTGCGCAGGATCTTCTCTCAGAATGAGAGAGTTTAGGCCATAGTCCACCGCGCTGGACAAGTGCGAATTTGTGGACTAGGTTGAATCGCAAATACCTTTTTATGCAACACGCCCCTAAAATATATTACAATCAATATATACCTATACATACAATGCTCGAAACTATTGACACACAGACGAATGTGCATTAACTACATATTACCAAACCAAAATTCGCTCTAATTTAGATATATGTAGCAATCGGTTAAATTGGAGCTGTTTCTCTCTTGGAGTTTCGATATTAATTTTGATGAATTATATTTGCAAGCAGAATATTAATTGTACAAATATCATGTATCGTTTATATCGTGAAATTGGATTACCTAAAATAATATTATCATTCAGTAAATTCCATTCGTTGAGTGTTTTTTGATATTTTTTTCATCTGATTGAAGTAGCAAACGAGCATGCAGTCCACCTGATGGTAAGTGGTCACTGTCGGTCGTGCTCCTGTGCATTTTACAGTACCTACCGACTCAAATTTGGCTTCTTAAGCTGAGGTTTAACGGGAACTCTGACTTTTTAAAGTATTAAAAATTGATTATCACATATGTTTACGTTAGAACACTTGAAGAAACCTGCAAACCTCAATTGAGAGTTGAGAGAGACTTCCTAAACAATAGTCATCCCGGTGTGAGAAATACACCAATCTGCTCTGGGTTAAAGGAGGATGCGGCCCGAACGATCCTAACTCAGCAAGATCTGCGAGGAAACCTGTAGCTAACACTAGGTCTAGACTGACCACGATCCCTAACATCACTTAAAAAGCCTATTCCCAAAAATAAAACATGATGTACCCGTGAAAAATAGTATCAAAAAACTGCAAAGCCGATATTAAATTACTCCCGTTCTGGAACAATCCGCTGAAACCCATTAAATCCAATAACTGAACCCAACATAGAAAATTCAATATCTATTCGCGTCGTGGTTTGACGGGCATCAGTTCGTATGAGCAGCTGCGCTTTTTGTGGTTTCCACTGTTTTATTCACTGTTATTCATATTTTTGGTAGTGGTCACTTTCCTCCATGTCGATAACAAATTGGTGCAGGTCACAATTTTGTGAAGAACTATTGAATGACTATTGTGATATGGAGAACATTTGTTCTCTATATCGATAACAACATGGCAAATAGAAAATGACAAACGATGATTGCAAAAAAACAACCTGCTAAGTTTCTTGTCAGATCTTCTCAGGTGAAGTTGTGTTTCGATCCGGAGGTAATGTGAGAAACAATAGTATGAAAACAATTTATAAGTGCCCCCTCTAGCCTTATTTAAAAATGAATATTTTTTATTTTGTTCATCTTAGTAGATAAAAAAGGCCATCTTAGTAGATAAAACCACTGCCAATCAATTACTGTCCCACTGCTGGGTATAATCCTCTCAATGTGAAAGTGGTTTAGATGTGTGCAAATAACTCAAATAGGGCTCTATTCCTACCATATACAGTCATGTGCGTTGTTTTCCAATGAGGCAGTCGTCTTACCCTTGAGACTAAAAAGCCAGACTTCCAGTCTTTACAAAACTTCCAGACTACAAAAACGAATATAAAAACACCTAGACACAGAATACAAATCTATTTTCCTTATTCAGATACTAGTCGTGCCGGCGACTTCGTCCGCGTGGAATGGTTTTCGTACATATATTTTTGGTATCTTGAACCGTTTTCGCAGCGCACGCAACGGAAGCCCTCGAGGATGAATAATTTTCCTTGTTTTTTTTAACATTTTCCATTATTTCTTCGCTCCTAATAGTTGCAGCGTGATGTTATATAGCCTAAAGCCTTCCTCGATAAATGGTCTATTCAACATAAAAGATTTTTTCAATTCGAACCAGTACTTCCTGAGATTAGCGCGTTCAAACAAACAAACAAACTCTTCAGCTTTATAATATTAGTATAGATCAGATTTTTGTGAAATTGACTTTCTACAATGGTGATCTATCTAGACAGCTTAATCAGACTTATACTCGTTTTCACTAGAAGCTCGTATTTGAGTTTAAGGTATACGCAGAATGTATTTAGGAACAATTGGTAGCTCGACGGCTGTCATTCTATAATAGTATGTAATATTTTACCTTTTTTTATAAGATTGAAGTAACAAACGAGCATGCGGTCCAGATGGTAAGTGGTCTTCTGTAAGCAACTTTGTACAGAACATGGGGTTCTATCTGAAGTCAATCACAGATGCGTCGCTACTCACGAGGACTAAAATGGTCGCCTCATAAAAAGGTGTGCCGGCCGTGTAGCAGGGTAATGCTGCTATAGGGTATAAATAATCCTAATACATATACAATTATGTGACTAGTGCTGTACAAGCAGGTAAAGGAATGCAAAGCATTCTAAATTAGACTATATATACCATACCCATCGTTTTTATATTCAAAGACACATTTATGTGAAGCGATCATCTTAATCCTCGGGAGTAGCAACGCATCCGTGGTTGACTTCAAATTCAACCCTAGTAATCTTAATAGAGAACTCGAGTTGCCTCTATATGTCAATGCGACAGTGACCATTTAGCGCTAGAAGGACAGCATCGTATGCTACTTTAGTTTTTGGAAGAAAAAATAGCATTTGTTATTAACTCAAATGGTACTCTATTTGGGAAACTAATGACACTCTATTTGGATATCCAAGGCCAGCAAGAACCACTTAAAATCAAGTGTTAAGCACCCATTTACTGCGTCCATTACACTAAACACATCAATAATCAACATAGAGTAAACGTACTCTAGATGTGTTATCAAACAGCGAATCTAACAGCATTGGCGCGCACTAGAAGCGATAACATCAAAGCGTACTCGCTAGGAATGCACTTGCGTCTTAGTTCTACGGGATGGAAGTGGCTAGAAGTGCACTTTAAATGCATCTGGTTTATAGCTAACGGTTGCAATTTCCGACACAAATTCACATCAAAAATAATGAACTATTAGATGAACCCCGCAGCTTCGCCCGCGTTAAAAAATCGATGTATTGATTGTCCCGTAGGAATAAGATATTTTCCCACAGTAAAAAGTAGCCTATATGTTAATCCAGAGTATCAGCTAACTCCCTACCAAATTAAATGAAAATCGCTCCAGCTGTTTAAACGTGAAGAAGTAACAAACATACACACTCACAAACTTTCGCCTTTATAATATTAATATGATTATCGTGATGGATTTAAACACTTTGATATTGTCTGGCCCATTTGCTGTTAAGTGGCTATTGCAGCTCATGGTTATTTGTATCGAAGTCTGTATAAAACAAGCGTTCTAAGAACCTAGTCAAAAAAGCAATGTTCCTAATTAGTCACCAATATCCGAATATTGGTGACTAGAATATTTTCCCTGTTAGATGCTAGCTTTATTAGTATTTCTAGGACGTACCGGAACTTTTGTTTAAATCTGGTCATCGTGTAAGAAAAAAATAAAAATCACAATTTGTAAGTACCCCCTAGGCCTATATAAAACTTCATTTCATTTCAATTCACTGATCTTTATGTTTTAGGTAACTATGGGATATGCAATCTACTCAAATATCTTACTACAAATATCTTACCACCAAATCCAAACATGACAACATTTCTACATGATCACAAAAACATTACTACGGAATGACTATCCTGAAATACTTATAATACGACGACGACGCGCGTGGCGCAGCGGTCTGAGGCGGTCCCGGGTGCGATTCCCGGCCAGACATCTGAATGATGAGTTTAGATTCATGTTCTGGGTCTGGGTGTTTGTGTTTTCGTCTTATGTGTGTTCATAGTACCCACAACACAGGAAAAATTCGTAGTGTGGGGCTTTGAGTGTAGAAAGCGTATTATGAAACTTCTCTAAAAAGAAGAAGAGATATAAGGTATTTCGAACTATAAGAACAATCGCTGTACTAAACTGCAAATAAAAGACAGTAAAGTACAGTAATACCTTCTAGAACTATAGATTGAACTTGAAGTTTGAAACGGGAAAGCAAGGCCTATTCTAGACCTGCTTTACATCTTAGATCGTTGTATCGCAATATCTGCAAGTCGCTGCTGCATCAAGTACTTGGCGCTAAACCAAATTGTGTATAAAACACTGACTTACAGCAAAGGTGTTAAGGAAAGAAGAAAAGATTCTTACAGTGAAAATGGGTCGTAGATTATTTCCTAGAATTAGAACTGATAACCTTATTATACATACAAAAATTATTAAAAAAAAATACAGAATTAGGTACAATTTTGTCCCCGCCTGTTTTACTTTTTTACTCTTCATTTTTATACTAGCTGAACCCTGCAACTACGCTTGCGTTAAAATAAATCGATGTATCGATTGTCCTATAGGAATTACATATTTTCTCACAGTAAAAAGTAGCCTATATGTTTATCCAAAGTCCCTAAATTAGCATACACAACTTTTACGACAATCGCTCCAGCCGTTTAGACGTGAAGTAGTAACAAACAAACACACTAACAAACTTTCGCCTTTATAATATTAAGTATGTTAAGTTTAAGTATTATGTACTCACGATATGCAGTTATTGAATGACTTTCGCAGGTCGCAGTTTCACCGCGACTACTTAGATCGTAATTTTTTTAAACAATTACAAAAGTAAAAAGCATTATATTAATAAATCCGCAAATTGAATTATAATAAATCAAATCTGTAATTAAGATTAAATCAAAATTAAAATTAAAATCAATATTAAAATCAAAATAAAAATTAAAATTAAAAATAAGCTTAATATTAAAATGAAAATAAAAATTAAAATTAAAATCAAAATTAAAATTAAGAATAAGATTAAAATTAAAATTAAAAGTCAAAAATTAAAATAAAAATCAAAATCAACATTAAAATTAAAATTAACATTAAAATTAAAATTAAAATTAAAATTAAAATTAAAATTAAAATTAAAATTAAAATTAAAATTAAAATTAAAATTAAAATTAAAATTAAAATTAAAATTAAAATTAAAATTAAAGTTAAAATTAAAATTAAAATTAAAAATAATATTAAATGAAAGTCAAATAAAATCGTTAGTTACATATTAAAATGTATAAATTCCGCGATGATATCAGTCTAACGTTATTTTACAAAAGATAGGTTTCTGATTTCCTAATAAAACATTTAATTCGTATCTGCATTATGATGGATATGTGAATTTAAGAACGTACTTAAATAGGTACTATATGCGTATATAAATTGTATTATTTAATTTGGGACAGTATAATGGCACATAGATAAAACATAAAATATGTAGCTTCTTATATGGGTGACGCTGACAATTTTCAGAATTACTCAAATATTTCACAGCGCTTAACTCTAGACTAGTCACCATAGCAACGCTCGAAATTTGACCGTAATTTGAATTAAAAAACTAAACTTCATATTGTCCAAAGTAGCACCAATATTAATTTAATTTAAATAAATTGTAATAATTTTGAAGTTAATTTGAACGCACCCGTCAAAGGTAAAAAGGTTTATTAACTAAGCTGCATTTAAAAGGAATAGCGGGTATTTTGACAAAGACATCTGACATTTTTGACGTTATGTGTTTTCATAGTAAAACATTGAATGTTCTAATTCGTTTATTATGTATGTGTTTGTTTCAAATGCAAGCTAGTGATGTATTTTTAATTAACTTTATGTATGTATCATGCTTCTTTGAATAAAATATTAGCATTGCGGAATCCTTCTCTATATCAACTATAACCGTACGTAATTTCATACCCCTCCGACTGCGGCAAGTATCTTAAAAACGAAACAAATTTTTGCTTCACGTAATATTTATCTAGAGTTACAGAAAAGTATATATAGATACTTTTCTGTAACTCTAGGTACGTATTAGGAACATAATGTGCAAGGTTGTAGCTCACTGCAGCGGCTCAAGAGCTTGGCGCTACACCAATTTGTTAGAGCAGCGCCCCGCGGTTTCACCTGCGCTAAAAAATATATTATAGCTTTAAATGTAATAACTTTCGATTGAATAGATACATTTTATATTTTATTAAAATGTATTTTAAATATTTATTATATTTTCCGAACATACGGTTTAGTTGAATAGATTTATTTTCATGTGATCCAGAAATACAGACATATAGACAAACAAAAGTTCTATAATTGTTTGAAATTTATATTACTTTACTTGTTCTCAATCCAGCATATAGCTGTATTTTTAAAAATTTGCGATGTACTAACACAGGGATCATTCATTTTTATTACATATACGGATGTGTACCTGAAATTGGTTTAAACTTACATGAGGTACAACCTATTATCGTCCGACTGCTGGGCACGGGACTTCTCTCAGACTGAAAGAGTTTAAGGCCATAGTCCACTGCGCTGGCCAAGTGCGAGTTAGTGGACACTACACACTATCGAGACCTTTTTTTAAAGAACTCTCGGGTGTATAGGTTTCCTCACGATGTTTTCCTTCACCGAAAAGCAGTGATAATCAATTTCTAATACGCACATAGATCAGTGGTGCATGCCTGGGTTTGAACCTCGGACCTCCCGATTGAGAGGGTAAGTTTCAACCATTAGGCTATCACTGCTCACATATCATTTCAAACTTACATATCAATAGGTTGAAAAAGTGGTAGGCCACTTCGTATTGACTGTAACGGCACCAATATTATGTCTTGTACGCACGCATCAAAATTAAAGTAACACGTGTAGGTACATTGTAATAAGTAGTAGAAACCAAGGCTCCTATCCTCCATTTTTAATATCTGGGAATTAGAAAAAAAAAATACTTTACTTAAATGACTAAAACTTGATTTAGATAGAGTAGTTCAATAAAAGTACACGTCAAATTTATTACTGTATCATCACTACATAGTACAAAATGTATAAGTATGCTTAGATTATGTTACGGATTTTTGTGCGGTTTTTTTTAATAGATAAAATGATTCAAGAGGAATGTTTTATGTATAATACATGTGTAATATAGTGGACTGATATTTTAGATATCTGACTTTTAGGCGGAACGAGGGTCAGCTAGTGTTAAATAAAGTGAAGATTTTAGCGACAAAGTAATGCAATCAACAAACGTGCAAATTAAAAATATAAAAAATAAAAATGTAAATTTCGTGTATCTGCGCATTGCATGTATCTATTTTCAATACGATAGGACTGAGCATAAATAATATTTCATATTACATTTCCACATTTTCTAGAGTTTTAAGGTTTGTCTGTGTGTTTTAAAATGCGTCAAACCGTTTTGTTTAATTTAATGAATTGATCATATTCATAGTCATATAAGTAAAATATATATTTAAGTAATATTAGGTACACTTTTATCTCATTAAAGTTTATATACTGCATCAGAACTTATTACAATTTAATGTCACTTATGTTATATTTCATTAAACGCAGGTGAAACCACAGCACACATCTAGTATTGCAATAAAAATAAACGAACCTAAGTTTAATTTCCCTCATCAAAAGAAAAGCTCTTATTTGGAAAATACTGAGGATAACAAAATACTGATTTAAAATTCCTGCATTTCCCCGAAGACCACCGGCGACCGTCAAGACTCATCACTCGCCATCTGTCATATGTTTGAGCTGTCGACACGCATCGTACAACATTAGTTCCCTCCGCCCCTCCTACTTGATCCATTGCCAAATTATCATAGTGAAAACGTCAGCCAATCAGCGCGCTCCGTTGTAACGGCCTAGATTAACCGACCAATCGCAGCCGAGTCGGGATGCCCACGCGCATATTTTCGTTTGCAATTCAATGAGGTAGCTAATTGCTCTGCTTTATAACTCATTGAGGGAAATTTAGTGCGTCTACAAGGAACGGGTTGACGGTTAATGTATTATTGTTATTAGCTCATATTTTTATGTTTAGACTGAGTGTATTAATTTTACTAAGTAACGAATATTTAATGTAAAGGTCAGTGACGTTTCTAATTCAACATGAATTTCGAGAAAATAGAAGTTTGTTCGTAAAGGGTAACCTTTGTAAGCAAGAATATTTTGAAACGGAACAATTACTTCCAATAACATTTATCTATTCAAGTAGTACACCATAATTTATGAAGTTCAAAATGTACAATACCTTCCATATATCGTCCATCCGTTTGACATTTAATGTTAAACGTAGACCTTACATAATCTGCCAGGTTAGGCCGAGGATGGCCACCGGAAGGGTTTTAGTGTAGTTTAGTAGTGAAGTAGGCGTTGCCTAGTGGAGTTTTTAATAGTCAGTGCATATAACACACATATTACCTCAGTAGGAATTGATACTAAACGCCGTTATTCATTTTCTAAACTTTGCCTCTTAGTCCACAGGAAGTCCCTTCGTCAGGAAGACAAAGAGATTATTCAAGGCCACCACACAGCTCACACACAAAAGGCATTCACTAATTAGTCCGTCTATATATTAATACATAGTTATGGTATATAGCCATTGAGTTCGACAGCGATGGAACCGCAAGTCAATCACATAAGTGTGGTTTAGCGGAACGCACAACCACATATAACTACTAAATTAGGAACATAACACGAATATTGAACCGACATAGATATAGACTGTACCTACATACGAAACAATGTTATTTTGAAATGACCTATTTTTGTAGGTCTTATTTTTAGTTTCTTCAATCTTTTATTCTTCTAACAGGGAGAACCAGTGTAGTTCAGAGGGGTAGTACCACCGCCACATCTATTACTTGCGTTTCCATGGACGGGTGTGGTTGCCAGCACACTTTTATTTGAGGCGACCATCTTCGACCTCGCGACTAGCAAGCATCTGTGATTGACTTTAGATGGAACCCATGTTCTATATGAAATTGCTTACAGGTGTCTATGAGCGACAGTCGCCACTTACCATCAGACGGACTGGCTGCTCGTTCAATCAGATGCAAACAATCTAATGGCTGGATCTAAGTAGTTTTAAGAAGATGTCTCTAAGAAAACAAGCGTCAGATATTCGTCAACTCGTTATCGTACTACAGCTGGGAGCAGACCTCCCTGGGTTGTAAGGTTTTAGGGCAGTCTACCGTCCCGTCCTAGACAAATACCAATTAGTCAACTTCCCACATAGTCTATTTATAAGAACCCTTAGACAAACAGAGTTCATTCATTTCTAATCTTACTAATACATATTATTAAGACGAAAGTTTATATGTATTTAAGTTAGTTACTCCTTTGGGCAAAAACGAATGGTCGTATTTTGAAATTTAGTTTCTTGTTATCTTATTGAAGTAGCAAACGAGAATGCAGTGCATCTGATAGTAAGTGGTCAGTGCCGCCCATGAACATCTAACTTGAATTAACAGATAGAATATGTGCTCATTACCCTGGTAAGCGTGACCGACGCAATGGAAGCCGAGTGAAAAAGCTAACAATACATAAGAAAAGCTTTTTTACACTCATCACGGTAGGATTTTTTCCAGTGTCGTGGGTGCCATGGATACACACAAATACACAAACACCCAGACCCAGAACAAGAATCTAAACTCATCATTCAAATACCTGTCTGGCCGGGAAACGAACCCGGGACCCACTGTAGTCATAAGTCGTCATAAGTTTAAAAAATCCGAGGTACGTTCCTGAGATTCAAACCTTCGACCCTTCGAAGCAGAGTATTAACCGTTAAGCGATCAATGATCCATGTAACTGGGTAGTACACATGTTTGTGTGAGTAGATAATAAGCCAGCATATATTTGGGCGGGCGGCGCGTCCCATCAAACCGCACTTATTGACTTGCGGTCGCTACCACCGATGCGTGTAAGCTGTATCAATTGGTTATACGATTAGTTATACGTAATTAATGAGATCAAAATGTTTTTTATTTTTTTTTATTTAAAAAAGTAAGTACGGTTAAGGTAAAGACTCCTTCTACACTCACAGCCCTATAGTATTTTTTTTTATCTGACTGAAGTAGCAAACGAGCATGCAGTCCACCTGATGGTACGTGGTCACTGCCGCCTATGGACATCTGTAATCAACTTCATAAAGAACATGGATTCCATCTGAAGTCTATCACAGATGCGTTGCTACTCCCGAGGACTATGATGGTCGCCTCATGTGAAAGTGTGCCGGCAACCACACCCTTCTATCGAAACGCAACAAATGCTTTATGATAGAAATCAACTATACTATAAAATAAATAAAAAATATTAAAAGTAAAATGAAGTATAATAAAAATAAATAAAATACTAAGAGAGGGAGAGGAGTGGAAAGATAACATAAGAAGACATATAATGACGATTACACAAAAACCAAGACCTAATGCATGAATCTACACATACACACCCAAGAGTTCTTTAAAAAACAAGTTGTTTGAGGTGTGTAAAGCGTACCAATTTGAACTTGGCCAGCGCGGTGGTCTATGGCCTGAAACTCTCTCATTCTGAGAGACGACCTTGTGCCCAGCAGTGGGACAATAATGGGTCGTACCCATTAAATACCGTGGTACACATGACCAAAGTGGGCGAATCCGAGTGAATAAGCTAATTATAGGGTCCTATTTATAAAGATATTTCCTACCCTCTCTCTGGCGCGATCGGGTAAAAAACATTACCCTCCTTCGGCAGTCAGAAAAAAAACTACTCGACTCTACACTTTGTCACCCTGAAATCCTTCGTCTTAAGTCCTAGAATATTACTTCAATTGAGTGCACCGCTCGTGCAATACTGAAAATGGAGGTCCATATCTCAACTAAGAAATGCGGTGTCAGCCATTCAACAGCTCCCTCGAGCCCAATAAGGGCCCAATTAGCACCTCGCCCTTTGATTATCGTTTATTTGCAGATGCGATAGCGATATTCCCTTAATGTTTGTTTTAACCTCCGTGGAATGCATTGAGAATCGATTTAGGTGAGTGTTTTATTGAGATGGTATAACGAGTAACGATTTACAAACGAGAATACTTGGAATGTACATGACGACTAAAAGTCGAAAACGATCAGTGATAGATCAGTGATGGAACAAGATTTTGAGTTACTCAAAATAAATGTCGGCGCGACACCGCGTATTTATGAAAAACACGTCGCCGATAATAATTATTTTAGTTAATTTAAAGATCGAAAATTGTTTGTTTATTGAATTAGCAACATTTAATGATTTTTAGAATTGTAATTCAGTTTACCCTCCATAAATTTGTTATTGTCACACCACCAAACATTGTTTTAAAAAGGCGAGCGAACGCCAGTAAAAAAAAAGATTTCTTGTTTAACCGTCGAAGCGATCGGATCTCTTCAATTGTGAATAAATCGAAGAAGTTTACTCCTGTGTTTGACTTGAAATCTTCAAGAATGGACAGTAATGAAGACTCTTGGCTCTCTTGATGTCACATTTCACACTCACTTCGTTATACAAAATGTTATTTACTAGCTGTTGCAAGCTTAAGATGCGGCATCGATGCATAGTACATGTTATCTAAAGTTGCCACAGTGCAATTGCGCTTTTAGAAAGGGCAGATTGTAATATAAAACAAGGCAAACATTTAACCATCTTGAGAGGCGTGGTAGACACCAATTAAAAAAAGGTGTCTACCTCATAAAATGACATTATTGGCACACTTTCATTTTTCCTTGATGGTTGTAGCTTTAGTAATTAAGGCTTAGCGATGATAAGTTAAAAGTTAGTATCATTACGCTTCCCGGGGTCCCCTGCAAGCGCAGAGGAAGGCCACCGAGGAGGTTTTAGTGGGTAAAAATCCCACATAACCCGGAGTCTCTCCCAAGTCTCCGGTGTACCTTTTGAAGGTTTCCTCCCCGTCAATTAAAAAAAAAGTATCATTACGCTTTTACATATGCAGATGACAAAAGTCGAAAATCCACCACTGACAGCCGTTATTAAACATGTAAAATTACAACAAAGAAAAGGATTTTATTTAGGAAACTCCAATGATTAACTTCATTTTTTTCTATAAATCAGATTATGCTCAACATATGAAGTGTACATATGTACATACTCTACATATCTCTACATTGCAATTCATATGAAGTGCAATGAAATTTCAATTAAACTAGATGTCTACTTGAGAACTATCATTGTTTACTACGCCTGAGGAGTTAATTAAAGAGTCACTTGTGTTATTGCAAAATAACACTTTCCTTCAAGTGGATTTACAATTAAACTTCTTTGTACGGTGACGTAAAGATACTTGAACCTATAAATTGATTGAATCGCGTGGTTAGAAGAATGCAAGTTTACATCGTGAACACTTCTTACTTAGACGCAAATACAATGACAGTAGCAAGGTGGTAGAATTAATATGGCTTTACAGCAGTGGTTCTTAGCCTTTTAGTGACGAAGGACCCAAAGGGCTATCTTTTACCTTTGACCTTTTTTGGGATATCATACCGGAATCAAAATACTTTTGACGATCTTTTTTTTGGTCATCAACTTCTATTATTTCGCGGACCACTTCGGATGCTTCCAGGGACCACCAGTGGTCCGCGGTCCACTGGTTAAGAACCACTGCTCTACAAGATACCATGACCACACCTATTTTAAGCGTTAAGCACAGGTGGAGTTACCGGCACACCAAGCAGAGGTGTAGTTACCGGCACACTTTCACATAACGCGACCATCTTAATTTTCGAGATTTTTGACTGACTTCAGCTAGAATCTGTGTTCTATATGAAGAAGCTTACAGATAGCCACGGGTGGTAGTGATTGTTAGGTTACGAACAAACACTCCTTAGCTTATTCTATATAATAAATACAAAAAAATATTTTAAATTTATAACAATTCCTTACCTATCTTATAGCCTACAAACGTGTGGTGAAACAAGTTTGAATAGAGACGATGCTGATTAACGAGACTGATAGTACATACATGTACGTACAATTTAAACTTTACAATTTATCTTTAAATTGAAATGCGAAACTGACAAAGCACTAGCTTACTCCCGCGGCTCTACACGCCTCGGTCTTGTTTACCGCGGTAATGAGTATACAATGTCTTAATCTATATCATAAATTATCGGTGTATTTTCATCAAAATCCGATTCCACTTCGCAAACTTTTCTACTCATAATATTGCTAGGTTATTACCGTTGTTTTGCTCGCTTCAGTCACGTTTACAATGGTAATGAGTAAAATATATATTAATCACTACATAGTATAAAATAAAGTCGCTTCCCGCTGTCTGTACCTATGTATGCTTAGACCTTTAAAACTACGCTACGCATTTTAATGCATTTTTTTAATAGTTAGAGTGATTCAAGAGGAAGGTTTTTATGTATAATACATGCATAATATAGTGTAGAAACACTGACAATTTTAAATTTTTGACTTTTAGGAGGAACGAAGTTCGCCAGGTAGACTATTATTTATTATTTATTTTATTGGATCACCAAGTAACAGCAACAAAGTTAGGTCTTGTAATATTTCTCTTAACAATTTTTAACTGCACTTATGATTATAAGGTAATCACAGCATGCTCAGAACATCTAGTAAAATTTAAATAACGTATAAATTAATTATCAGAACTGACTGAATTGACTAGTTTAGATCATAAATTATCTTTGTGTCAAATTTAAGCGAAATCCGACTAGTAGTTTCTGCGTTAAAGATTAACTAATTCACATACATTCACACAAACTTTTGCATTAAAAAATACCAGAAACATTAAGGCAAACGAATTCAAACAAAAGCCTAAAAAATACACTAGCAAAATGGGATCACAATTCATATAATAAAACCCGGAATCGAGTAGCAAGCACTTAATTCCTGTCCACTCGACAGAATTGTCGATCCTGCATAATTGTGAAGTTCGTTCATTTGACGTGGCCTTTTGATTTTTAATAAGCTTAATTTGTGAGGCCCTTGTCCTCAATTGTTAAAGTAAATTTATGCATAGTTTTATATTCCTTCTAAAATATATTAAATTTAAGAAAGGATTTACAATTTGTGAAGGTGATAATTTTTTGACGTTCGATTACAGATGCCACCTTATCGACTCAATAGACATTGTTATGTAGCGTGTTTCTATACAATTGAAGTAACAAATGAATCGAACCCGGGACCCATTGCATGTCAGACCGGTATGGTAACCGCTCCGCCAAGCGGGGCGTCATAATCATACATTAAACTCGTATAATTTTAAGAAGAAACATAAAATAAATGCATAAATAGAACGACAATACTTGTTCGTCAAATTGCCGATCCTGCTCAATCCAAGGCTTTCATGGCGCATCTTTTGAATTTTTAATAGGGCCCATTTATCCTCCCCCTCCCAATCGTAATGATGCAATTGATCCGCGATGGCGCGGTGATAACGCACGTTCCTGAGTGACGCTCGTTAGGGGACAGTTTTGTTTTAATGATGAGTCGGCGTTTATACCGCGTTTGTCAGTACTGGTGAGCGCTTTTCCCTGTCACGCATGGTTATCCGCACGCGGGTTCTATTCGCACGTGTGTAACTTATTGTTTCACACCTTTATGCTCGCGAAAAAATTTAGCGTGCGCTTTATTAGCCCGCGTGAAATGCTTCCTAGCGTTTCATGCCTATATGATAATAATACGGATGATATCTCGTCAACCCATTATCGTTCCACTGCTGGGCACGGGTCTTCTCTCAAAATGAGAGTTTTAGGCCATAGTCCACCGCGCTGGTCAAGTCCAAATTGGTGGAAAGTGCGAATTGGTGGTGAACCAACGATATAATACCGACTATTTTTTTTTTATTGACGGGGAGGTACACCGGAGCCTTGGGAGAGACTCCGGGTTATGTGGGATTTCTACCCACTAAAACCTCCTCGGTGGCTTTCCTCTGCGCTTGCAGGGGACCCCGGGACCTCCAACGGATACCACCGGTGCCCCCTAGCGCTGCGCCCCTTACGGGCTCATCTCTTAGGGAGCGTGACTGTCCCCTACGCCTTTCAGTGTACGACAACATGCAGCCACACATGCCGCCGTCCTTCCAGGGGATGTTGACTGGGCGGTCAGAGCTCCCACTCTAGTCTAGTTATGTTACTTTTTACGTGGAACGTAGTATTATTTTAACCTCATTGCTTAACTGATAAGGTTATTGTAGCCATGTAGTCCCTAACTTGTATATTTAATTTATAACAATTCATTGTAGTATTGTTTCATTACTTAAAACATAATACTTCGTGAAACCACGGAAATCTTTGTTCTTCAATGTTAAAGAAGAACTAATTCCATAGAAACAAAAAATATAATTAAATTTCCTACGTTTCTGACCTGCGATGAGGTCACACTTTTCGGGGATCCAAGTGACGCCGAGTGGCACTCGTTGAGCGCGGAGATTCATTTTAATGAAGAGTTGGCTCTTAAAGCTGCTCTAATGCTTTGTTGCATTCTACTGACAGCGGCATTTTAGCGTCCCGTAGCTGATGTTAAACGAAAGTTTGTTTAAAATTAATTGCTATTAAATAACAGATACTATATATCCAAATAACAGAATATCGTTACAATTTACAGTTTGATCTGTCATTGATGTACCTATAACTTTCATTCAAACCTTATTAGTGTTTTTGCGTAAAATGTAACAAACGTCCGTCTACCCTCAGAATGAAAGAGTTTAGGTCATAGTCCACAGCGCTGGCCAAGTGCGAATTGGTGGACTTCACACACCTCCTAGAACTTTTTTTTTAAAGAACTCTCGGGTGTCTATGTTTTTCTTCACCGAAAAGCAGTGATAATTAATTTCTAATACACACATAAATCAGTGGTGCGTGCCTGGGTTTGAACCTCGGACCTCCCGATTGAGGAGCCAACTATTAGGCTATCACTGCTCGCTAGAAATAAGTGTGGTGGTATTGCCTCTATGGTTATGGTTATAATATTAGTAAGATTTAATACTCACACAAGTATAGTACAGATTTAATGTTGCATAAATCTTTGATTCCAATAACAGCCAGCTATTCTGTAAGCATTTTGAATTGTAGCTCTTTAACAGAGGAATTAATTTCGCCCATGGACTCATTATATCGTATGACATCTGATAACCTCATGGTTGGAGTCCGTGCTTAGTATAAGGGCCTAAGTTAAAACGCCTCATAAGTGTATCTTAATATTCAAGTAAAATTTAACTGACGGTTATATTCCAGTCAAACAGGTTCTGCGTTGACTTGACGGATGCTCATTGCACAATTACTAACGTTTATGGTTTAATGATGTCTCTACTTAACTGATGCTGTTAACTTTTATAGCGCCAATAACTGTTCATTGCAAACTAAGAAAAATATTTAGATAATATATTAAGATGATTTGCATATATACCTAAATACAAAAATATTTAGGACATATATTAAGCATGTATCGTCAACTATCCAACTGCTACTAACTAACATCCACTGCTGGGCAAGTTTCTTAACACTAACACTTTCTATTCTTACCCTACATTACGATTTTCTCCTGAACTGTGGGAGGCTTGGACATATGCAAAGACGAATACACAAATAGCCCGATCAGAAATAATGGTTTACATATCTGTCTGGCTGAGGATTGAATCCGGAATCCGCTCCGCCGCGCTGGTCGTCAAAAAACACAGCTACGGTAAAATTACCAAATATTAAACGAGTTAAAAAAACTATTCGTAACAAAATCACTAAAACCAACTCCCGAGTTACTCTCCGATTAATCACATCGAAAAGCCAAAAAAATCGAAAATAAATCGATTCCTACTCGAGTCTAAATCGACGGATTCATTAATACGTTTAGATATTTAACCGGGAGATAAGCGGAGATAAAATCTCCGTGGCGTAGTGAAGGCAAAGTGTTAGACCACCGGCGGCGGCCATTTGCATAAAAATGCACGGACACGCGCCTTAATTGATTGTACGTACGGTCCGCAGAACGCCGCGCTCATTCGGTATGCTAAATGAGTTTTATGAAGCCAACGTTCAAATCGTTGCTTAAAAAACGATCAGCTCACAGAACAAATGTACAAATAAATAGGTAAATTCACGATTGTTCAGAGCCGTTTTTCGTTTGTTATTTTTTAGGTTTTGTTATAGTTATTGTTATCATAAAAAAATGTATGACCATAGTGAAAATTGAACATACCATTAGTTAAAATTATTAATCCTCATACAATATTCGAAGTGCATGTGTACATAGACTACGCCTCAAACACAACATCAAAATTGAACCCAAATCTTTCTACATGTTACTAATCAGTAATTTCTAAAACAACACCGGACTATACTTAAATAAAAAAATACCATTAATTATAAAACTGAGTGTGTTTTAATGATTACATGTAAGATTTAAGAAGCAAACGAGCATGCAGCTTATCTGATAGTAAGTGGTCTCTGCCACTTGTGGGCATCTGTAAGCAGCTTAATACAGAACAAGGGCTCTATTTGAAGTCAATCACAGGTGGATAGTTACTCTGAAGGACTAAGACAGATACTTCATGTAAAAGTGAGCCGGCAACCACACCCTTCCACGTAAACGTTATTTCTGGTGTTTACGTGGAAGAGTGTGGTTGCCAGCGCACAATAGGTGTGGCGATGGTTGCTCCAGTCGATATACACGTTCTAACTTGCAAATCACTGACATCAATTAGCAGTTTGGACTCTGCCAGCTATATGGACTAACCTTACTTACCTTTCTTTATTTATTTTTAATAATATCCAATTAAATTTCTAACTAATTAAAATACCTTCGCTGTTGACGGTACAAACACTGGTTTTGCGCAGCGCTACAATTAGAGTCCACTTTATGCCTTGTGTTTTAATTGTTACTCCACTCTGAGCAGTGGTTAGCGGACCACTCGGAGGTCGCGGATTCGAAAACGCTAAATTATAATAATTAAGATACTTTAGATTTAACATAATTAGATGATAGGAGGAAATTATAGTAATAATAATAATAATTTTATTTCAGACATGGTCCAGATTTGTTAATATATTTAGTTCATACTTTTAATTAATTATATCATTAAATACAATGATATACACATTCATAATTTAAATTATTATTCATTTAAAAATTCACTGCCATTAATTAATATATAAAATCATTTCACAAAAATCCGTTACAATTAGTTATTCATTTCATTAATTTATTATTTTACCTGACCCGTCACGACTTGCATGAGACGGACCATATACCTATAAGGAGTCAATTATGTGACTAACATATTTTTGTGTTTTACACTGATTGCCTCAAACATGCATGGTGCTCGTCTCAGAGAGCTTACATCATCTTCTATTCTGGCTAAGTCCGAATTGGTAGACCATTCGTAGATATCTTCGAGACCTTTTTTAAATCTCTGGCGTGTAGGTTACCTCATGACGTTTGTTCAACGTTATGTAGCAACTTAGCAAGTCATAATAAATTTCTGATAGGTATATTTCCTTTAAAAATAGCGGAACTCAAACTGAACTGCTCTACTAAAATGAATTCTTAACCATTTCACTAATGTTATTTTATATAAATGTTTTGTGAGAATGTACAATGTTTTTGTATGGAACTGGAGTGGCAAAAAAGCATGTAGCATACTAGATGCTAAGTAACCACTGCCACCCGCGATCCACATGGAACCCACACTCCCTTTTCACATCATTGAAAGTAGCCATAAACTTGCATAATTTGTTTAAACGAGGAATAGTTATAGAAGTAACACCTAGGTGTTCTACGATTACTGAGGTGGCCACCTTCAACTTTACCACCCGTGTACAAACATAATTAAATTATTAGATAATATAATTATCGAAAGACACATAACTTACTAGATTTACGATTACGACTTGCAATAAATTCTGATGCTAAGTATCATTTAAAATACCGCCGCGAATACCATACATGCCATATTAATATTAATGCGTGTTAAAACATTAACGTTGTATAAAATTAACTTTATTTAGACTCAAACACCTTTGATCTGAACATTATCGAAATAAACACTCGATTAAACTGACAAATGGACCAGAACACAAATATAATCCTTACGTATTTCTAAATCTATATTTAAAAAGTGTCTCGTACCGCATCACGTTAAAAAATCCGTGTCATAAAAATTCCGACGAATGGAGATTCGACTGTCTTCATTAATCCGCGAAAGTCGAGTCACAACATAATCGCCTAATCGTTTACGACGAAAGATTAAGTGTTCTGTAGAAATGAACGACAAAGCGTATTCTGGTGACAGTAACATCTACATATGATCTACTAATCATCCGTCCATCAGTCTTTATTTTATTGCTGGACATGGAGTGGAGTTTTTACCTGACTGCATCAGAAAAAAAACACGCTTTCTAGGATTGTCTCCTGTGTCGTGGGTGCCATATACACACACAAGACGAATACACAAACACCCAGAATATGAATCCAAACTCATCATTCAGATACCTGTCTGGCTAGGAATCGCACCCGGGACCATTGCGCGTCACACCGGTATGATAACCGCTCCGCCACGCGTCGTCAAAGTCAAAGGTCGTCAGAAGGACGGTAATGATTTGGAGCGTATGTATGTTTGTTTGCATGTCATTTCCTTGGCGCGCCCTACAACCCAAACGGGCTTAACAGATTGTAGCGGATGACATATCATTTGAAACGACTCAATTGTGGGAGTGACATAGATTATGTAATTTTGCTTGAAGGAAAACTTTTTTTTATGTAATCCAAATAACACATCGCCAGTGGTCACCGCCGCCTATAGACATATGTAAGCAACTCTAAATAGAACATGGATTCTCTATTGTCAATCACACAATTTCTATTTACACAGATGCGTTGCTAGTCCCGAGGACTATGATGGTCGCCTCATATAAAAGTGTGCCGGTAACCACACTCTTCTATCGAAATGCTTCACGCTGGAAATAGGTGTGGTGGTGTTACTAACCCGGTCAAACTACACTGGTTATACCACCTATGAAAAGCTAGTCAGTAGACAATAATTTATGTAGCTTAGCTTGCGATCTTGCAAATCCCGGGACATACAAGACTAAAAGCAAAATTTTCGATGCACATGCTACACCGCTCGTGATCAATTAAAAACATTAACCTGTACAACTACTTTAAAAAGGCAACACATGAACATATAATGTTAAATAATAAATAATTCTCTGTTTGATTCAGCTTTGTCACAGTCGGTTAAAAAAGTCTTCTTCTCAATAAACAAGACATTTTCCAAAAACAAATCACCGAGCTTTATAAAACACTAAATACTTCTAATAACTCGATGCAAACCAAAGCTATAAGCTTTAAGCATGGACGTTGAAAAGTGGACCGCGTTGAGATGGTGAAAATAAAAACAGATCGGAGTTACGTGGAAATGGCCGATTAGTCTGAGAAGCGTGTTCTTGTCAAATAAAATAACACAACGGTCGCGATTAGCTCGTCGACAGGGCGACGGTGCGATTATAGTGCTGCTGAAGTAACCTACTGAAATATAAAAGTACTTTTATTAACCAAACCTTTTTTTATAAGATCAGGTAGTAAAAGAACACTGGTGATTAAAATGTTGACAGGGAGGACAATGGTGCGTTTATCACCCATCCATCAGCCCTTAAAAGTCCACTGCTACACTTGCGTCTCCGCTAATTTGCGCCACTTGGACCGGTTCTGAGCTACTTAAATCCAGCGGTCACCCGCTACCTTCTTCAGGTAATCAGTTCACCTGTATAAAGTCGAAATACAAGGGAATGCTATTCTTTTTATGCAATTCAGGTAGCGGAAGAACTCTGCTACCCGTGCGTTTATAATGGTGCTGACTTACAACTACCGGAATATAAAAAGAATAGTGCGCCTTTCACAACTGCACATCGCTATCTGTGATCATTACAATTATGATTATTATTTTTATTAAGTAAATCATTGCGTTTAAAGTGAAACTGGAAGAATTGCAACAAATATTATCTCCCTCTCACTAGGTGGAAGAGCCAATGTAGTTCGACCAGCGCGATCAACGCCACGTGAAGTAGTTGTTTAGCTTTGAAGACCTTTATATGAGGCGACCCACTTTGGTCTCGGGAGTAGCAACGTATATGAACTGTATATTCGAATGTTGAATAATTGTTCCACCTTGCAATGAATCACTTTTACATAAGTAGTTAATTTACTGTTGGCTAATTAGGCAAAGAATTAATTGGACGGAAATACCCAAGGTGGTCCAATATGGTCCGATAACAATCAACGAAGCGTGTCATTGTCGGACAAAAAGTAAGACCTATCTTTTATAACGTAGCGGAATAAATGTTCAATAAATAGAAAATCTTAGCATGGTAGTATTATAAATGCGAAAGTTTGTGGACGTATATGTTTTGGTTACTCTTTTACGAAAAAACGCTGAAATTTGGCACATCGTAGTTTATAACCCAGATTAACACATATGAAATGAAATGTCTTTATTTTGTATAGGCCTACGGGGGCACTTACAAATTGTCGGTTACATTTTTTTCTTACACTACCACCGGATCGGAATACGACCTCAACTGAGAAGATCCGGCAAGAAACTCAGCGGGATTGTCTTTACTAACTTATTACTATTAATATACTTAATTACAAACATGTTTTTTTACATGGTAATGAAAGTTAGCTCCAGTATCTTGCCTTAGAACACTCATTACCAAGGCGAGTCTGACGCAAGCAAATCCGCGAAAACGTAAAACATATATAAACATACAATATTAACCTTTAAAAACAACACAAATAAGCCAAGTTAATAAAACACGCTCAAAATCGTGTACCGTAGATTTCTCGAAACCCTGAAGCACGTTACTAAGAACAGCTATTAGAGAAGACAGCTCTCTTGTCAAATAAAGTCCCGATACGAGTGTGGTGATAGAATGCGATGTGATGGTGACATAGGGCGGGAGAAAATAAACGCGTATTATTAATAGAGGTAGCGAAAGGATGAATACTCTATGTAGGACTAGGTGAGATATTTAGAATAAAAGCACTAAGTTTTCTAGCATCTTTTGTTGCTAAAGAAGAAACATATCAAAAGTTTTTTTATCTTTTTTGATACAAGAATCGTCAATTTCACCGCTTTGAGAAAAAAGTAACATAAATTTGAATTGTAATATTTCGATTTTTACTGTACAAAATATTTTCCATGTGCGTGTACGCAGAATGTAATTTTTTGGCCAACTCCTTAAACGTATATTGATAATCCAAATCCTTGGAAAAACACTTTACATTGGTAATTCATCTATCCTCGGGCGATCCCTGAAATTCCCGTAAAACGAAATAGAATTCCCTGAGCCGGTATTTTAATTGCAACTTTCATGTTATGGTTTTTATTTAATAATTGCTATATTTATTGTTGTATATTTGGTACCTAATTAATCAAACCTTAAGCTTGTTGCTATATAAATGTGTAATTCATTACCCGTTTTCGGAACGCGAAGACAAAACAAACCTCAAACAAACAAACTTCAAACCTCGTTATATTACTTTTGTATTCTTTTTCATATATTATACATAGTTAATCATGCTTTTTTTAAAAGTATACTAGATATTCCGATTACGCGTTACTTCCCGTAAATTCACCTAAATTTTAACGCGTAAATTCAAGAGGTTATAGGTTCGATAACCGACAGGACATGTAAGAACGTGGGTTTCCATTTCTACTTTAAAATAATTAAAACAGAACGAGGTGCATTAAGATTTCTTGAATTTCTGGAATAATTATTTTACGCTTTTTAAAACATTTCTTTTCAATTATTATTCGATAATTGTAAGATATGTTGAAAATTTCAAGTCTCACTCACGCTCACGGTGGTGGTAAGTTAAAATTAATTACGATTGAACTGATAAGATCTGAAGCCAGACACAAAAAGTAGAAAAAGAAATAATAATCACATACCATTTAATCTAAAAAAATTACGTACTAGTTAAACTAAACTTCATATTGTCCAAAGTAGCACGAATATTTCTCAAATTGAAATTAATTGTAATAATTTTCAAGTTATTTTGAACGCACCCATTAAATGTAAAAAGAGGTTTAATTAGCTAAGCTGCATTTAAAAGCAATAGCGCGTATGACAAAGACATTTGACATTTTTGACGTTATGTGTTTTCATAGTAAGACATTGAATGTTCTACTTCGTCTATTATATATGTGTTTGTGTCAAATGCAAGGTAGTGTGTGTAATGTATTTTTAGTTGATTTTATTTAAGTTTTATGCATTATTTGAAAAAAATATTAGCATTGCGCAATGCTTCTCTACATCAACTATAATCGTGCGTAATTTCATACTCCTCCGTCTGCGGCAAGTATCTTAAAACTTTTTGCTTCACGTAATAATATAAAGATGTGATATGATATTTTATGAGATTTTTGTGCGATTCAACGGACGAGCATGCAGTTCATCTCATGGTCGATGGTCATTACCGCTCATGGATAACTGTAAGCAACTTCGTAAGAAACAAGGGTTCTATATGAAGTCAATCACAGATGCGTGGTTACACCGAAAAACAAATATGGTTGCCTCATGAAAATGAACCACACACTTCCAACGGAACTTAAGAAATGCTTCAAAGTAGAAGTAGCGGTAGTGCCTGTCCGATCTAATATCATACCATCTCCGATCTCATACCATATTTTGAAAATGTATGGATATATCACTAATTACTTGTATATTACTATTTTAATTATTAAAAAACTTTTTATGAACTTGGAACAAATTATATTAATTTACAAATTAATCCTTGTAATTGCATTTATAGTTGCAAATATAAATTTTATAGTTTTAAATATTAATTTTAATTGCAGATAAAGCCGATATTTAGCCTTAACGATCAATAAAGGCACTTAATGATACGTTACAACGTAATACAATGTAATGTACTGATAGTAAATACAAAGTATTTATATAATCATAACAAGCTTCCTAATTAGTGTTCGATTAAAATCAGATACTAAGTTAAAACGTTTCGTCCCTGTAGTTCTGGGAGTAGAATAGGGCTACAGTATCTCCTGCCTGTCGTAAGAGGAGACTAAAAGGGGTTTCTGGAGTTGCGAGCGGCTAGAGTGGAAGTTCGAACCGTTCGGTCGGGCGACCCCGCAAAGGAAGGCAAACCACCAGATGCTTAGTGGTCACTATCGCCAATGAACATTTGTAAGCAATTTCATACAGAACGAGGGTTCCATCCGAAGCCAATCACAGATGCGTTGCTGCTTCCGAGGGTTGAGATCGTCACCTCATAAAAGTAGGAAAACCATCAACCACCCACTTCCACCAAAACGCAGGACCTGCTTATGCTAGAGATAGCTTTTTTTTGTTTGCGAGGGGGGCACCTTCGAAAGATACTCGACGCCGTGGGAGCGACACAGGGTTATGTGAGATTTTTACCGCACTAAAACCCCCCCGTTGGCCGTCCTCAGCGCTATAAAGAGGATTCCGGGATCTCCAAAGGAACGCAACCGGAGTCCCCTAAACGCATTGCCCCGTCGGCCTCCTCCCAGATGAGCAGCTGGGCCCACCGCTCCGTCTGGTCATTACAACGGTATGCGGCCACACATACCGCATTCCTTCCCGGGGTCGTCTGATCGCACGGTTCGAGCTCCCACTCTAGCCACCCGCAACCCCGGAAGCCCCTTTTAGTCGCCTCATATGACAGGCAGGACGCTAGAGATAGCTGTGGCGGTGATACCTCCGTCGAACTGAACAATCAACCAAATTGTGTTGCTTTTTACGACGATGTGCCTGCATTAAAATTTAACTCATGTAACGCCCAAGAAAATACGTATGCCTAACTTTAAAAATCCTGTCGCTCGGTTCGCAAACTGCGTGGGAGACGGAAACGGGCAGATCATAAGATGTAACCTTATCGCCGGAAACTTACAATTAACTCGTATCGGTCCGTATGAGACGTGCCTTGCCAGAGCAATAAAACCGAAGCTGAAATTATAATGTTTGTTAATGACCCACTTTTAAACTATGACAGTATGCCATTATAATTGACGCATCTGTCTCTGATTTCTCAATGCGATCTTTTAAACGTATGCACAAGTAAATTCACGCGGCGGCGTCCGCTTTGGCACAGTATAAATATGGAACAGTATCGAAACTAAGCCTTGTTTATGAAATAATTACCTACACTCTATTGAAGCAATAGGGTTGTCTCTATATATTTTTTTCGTAATAGTGTTATTAATAGCTACTTATTTTAGCATTTATTGTCATGAAGTCATCACCCAATTGAATAGAAATATCTACTAAGTTTATAAATAATATATGTAGGTAATCTCACATTTTCGCATTTTAATACCAGCATGACGATAATTATTATGATACTTGGTTTGAAATACGGAAAACAGTTTAATATTGATACTTGTAGATGGTTGGAAATGCATGTGATATGTAGTAATTAAAAACCATTGCATCAAAATCTTTATTCTTCATAAATTACGAATTATTCACTGAAAAATACATTCTTCTGCGACGACACGTCCGGAGTTCTTTATTATTGAATGTAACCTCTCGTCTAGACGCGACACTCGCTACTGAAGCACCGCGAAAACCCCAGCCTCGTTGCGTATGTTTGTGTGAGTATGCCGTTTTCGAACTCTTGTATTCAGTTTCCATACTGTTCCTTATGTCTACTGTGGCTTTGGTCACGTTCGCCACTAGGTAGTTCGATAATAGGTATCCTATGTGTTAATTTAACTCATAAATGTGTGTATCAAATTTTAGCGAAATTAGAGTAATTCGGTAATTTTAGCGTGAAAGACAAATACATACATCATCAAAAACTTTTGCTTTTTAGGTACTTATTACTAGCTATTACACACGTATTTGCCAAAATATTTGTATTAAATATAACTATACTATTTAAAAAATATATATCCGTTTTTTTTAATACCTTAAAGAATATTCGTACAAAGTTTTATGATAATCAATTGAGTAGTTTTGGCGTGAACGCGTAACAAATTAATTGGCATACATATTTATAATATAAGTAAGATATACATAAAATAACAGTTACATAGATTGATAAATCTGCCTCTAGTGATACAAGACACGACTGCTCTCTGAATTGCACGTGATCGTTAATTGCGTATTTCCTGCCAGTTGCACTACTTCGATTGATCTTCACACTTCCTGCACTAGAAACTATTTACTGTAATTTGGAATTCACTGAAGGCAATTAATAATTTGAGACTGAGACAGTAAATTTTTGACATCTTAAAGCAGAAGTATTTTTCTTATGTGTATATGAAACTGCATACTACTAAAGGAAAATAAAATAATACATTTTTTTTTAAAACAAGCTTTTATTTTGATGGACTGGAAACGAAAAATAAATTGTGTAGTAATCAAACCCATTATTTTGTTGCATGGTAGAATTTTTTATCATATAAAAGCTTGTCACGGACAATTTCGCGACGTTTATTAAATTTAGTCAAGTCTAGGTCTGTGGTTTCCTGAACAATTCTCGCGACAAGCTTTTATATGATAGAAAATTGTAACATACAACAAAATGATGGGGCTTACTACTACAAAATTTACTTTTTTCGTTTCAGTCCATCGAAATAAAAGTTTGTTTTAAAAATATTTTTTTCAACATTATTTTATTTTATTATTTTTAGTTGTCCCAGGACCTAACTCCAGTTGTCCCAGGACTCTTTCATTTGATACCTATATTGGGTTGGTTGTACTAAAATCTGTAATCTTCTTCTTTATGGAGACCTTCGAGGATTCATTATTTTTTAGTAGTGTCTAGTATTCTACAAACTAAGCCCTTTTATTTGATACCCATATTGGATAGTTGTACGAAAATATAGGTATTATCTTGCTTTTTTCGGCGGCCATCTTGGGTTTTTTTTGTAGTGTATGTGTTTTACAGATTAGGCCCTTTCATTTGATACCCATATAAGGTAGGTTGTAAAAAAACTGCCATTTTGTTGCGGCCGCCATTTTGGATTAACAACATTATTGATGACATTTTTAATTGCATTGTCACCAGGATTAAAGGTGTATTCCTAATTTCAGCTCATTCGGACGGTGAAAAGTGGATTAAGTTAAGGTTGCAAGATTTGACCTAAACACACATACTTACATCCTTATATACTTACCCGCAAACTTTGCAAGTTAAATTAAAGCTTTTACTAAAATTAATATTTACAAAATGTAAAAACAATGACAATACCATATAATAACATTGTTATTTTTTTTCTTTTAAATCTTCTTGTAAGACTCAATGAGTTAAGGAATTTTGACATAAAATTAAAAATAAGTTTTGTAGTCATCGAAATTATGAAGTCTTTCTCAAATTAAGGTCTTATTCATTTTACAAAAATTATGTTCTGGCAAATTTTGTGTTGTATTGACCAAAGATCAACACGATACAGCTTAATAAAAGTCACACAAGACATAAATACTCTATCAAAGTATACATCGATCGACATAGGCTGAGCTGAGGCCCTCACAGCGCATCAATAATACAGCCGGAGGTTAATTAGAGGCGCCCGGGGACTCGCGCCCTTCGTGCTCATTATACCCTGGTACTTTTCTGCACAATCATATTAATCACACACAGACTTGTATAAGTACAGCAATGCGTCTGCATGCTTGTGTGCCTGTGATTGTGTTTTTGTGTGCTTGTGTATTTATGTGTGTATGTGTGTTGTGCCTTTAATATGACTCTGTTCAGTATAAATGTCAATGTCTTGTTTTTGAAGTGAAACTTCATAAACACCCTATACCCTGATACTTTTGTGCACAGAATCTCTGGGTCTGGTTAGTATTTATTTAACATCTATCTCACATTGAAATGAAATGAAATGTCTTTATTTTGTACTAGCTGTACCCGGGGCTTTGCCCGCGTGCAAATCAACGTGTCACAAAGTTTTTCTCGCACAAATCTCGACACCGTGGGAATTCTATGATAAAAAGTAGTAACATTAATATCGGTTTGGCCGCTCAAGGATTACCTGGTCAAACACAGAGTGAAAAAACGAATTTAAAGTGTGTATTTGTGGGTAGAAACGTATTGTTATGTATTTTTTTTTAAATTAGACGAATTCTAATATTGTAAATCGCTTTTTTGAACCAATTTACATTCTTAGTGGTCTAATTCACAATATCGGGATACTTTTTTCAATCAACTCCTCCACATTTGAACCAAAACGTATCGATTATAAAGATTGATTTGAAGTTTTCCGAATTGGAAAATACTATTTGAAGTAATTTTGGCGGATTCAAATTTCTAAGTAAGATTATAGGTAAACCTACTTTTAATATTAATTTGTGTTCAGGAGTTCCAAAGGCATTAAGAAATTCAAAAATTCTGTTGGATAATGTACTGCTTCCTCCATCTCAATGACTGTGTCTATCGAATAGTAGATCTGTGACGCTGCTTTAAATTTTGAAAAAAAATAAATCATTTATTTTATCGACACGTTTATTGGTGGGTGGGTATATAGCTGTCTTTTGGAACCAATTTATAGTGTTATTGGTTGTATTGACAATATCGGGATATACTTTTTCAACCAACTCCTCCACATTTAAACGAAGACGTATCGATATAAATATTGATTTTAACTTTTCCGGATAACAAAGCACTATTAACTACTTGAAGTAAATCATTAGAAAATTGGAATATCACTGAACAGCGACATATATTCTATGTTCATATTTTGTTTCATGTGGCCAAATATAAGATCTTTTAAGAGGTGCATCGGGCTATTTGTGTGCGTAAATCCCGCATTGTTATTTGTAAAGCAGAAGACATAATCAAAACACTTTTACAATTCATACGAACAGGGCGCACCCGCTCGCAGGGCGCTGCCGCGCCCTGCTCGCTTATTTTTTATGTTTTCTTTTATGTTCCAACCTAACCTAACCCATCCTGTTTAAAAAGCTACAGCTAAGTCCAACTCTTAACAATAACATGACAATACTCCTGCATTTTCAAGATTTAGGTATTCAAAGTGACACTTTTCATCTCATACGGCTTAAGTAGGTTGTGTACTTAGATTATAAGGGTTGATGAATTGAAGTTTAATTTATTAATCACATTTCAGTTTAATGAGCTGTCATTAAACTTATAATATATACTAAAAACAACCGTAAGCATTATGTGACTACCTTTTATAATTTAGGCTTGCACTATCCCGCATCATCAGGGAGTTGAAGGTAAAAAAATATATCCCATGTCTTTGCTTAGTATTCTTATTACTTATACGTAAGCACTTGCGAGCCAACTTTTATAGCTTGGGCTTGCAGTACCCTGCATCATCAGGGCTGAGGAGCTTAAGGTCGAAATTGTCATCATGTGTCTTTGCTTAGTAATTATATTACATACCCGAAAGCGTTAAATGGCCAACTCCTATGGCTTAAGCTTGCAGTACCCTGCATCATCAGGGTTGAGGAGTTAAAGGTCAAAATTTCATCATGTGTCTTTGCTTAGTAATTATATTACATACCTAAAAGCACTAAATAGCTAACTTCTATGGCTTAGGCTTGAAGTACCCCTGCACCATCAGGGTTGAGGAGTTAAAGGTCAAAATTTTCATCATGTGTCTTTGTTTAGTAATTATATTAAATACCTGAAAGCACCAAATGCCCATCTCGGATAGTTTAGGCTAACAGTATCCTGCATCATCAGGGGTGAGGAGTTGAAGGTCGAAATTTTCATTTTGTGCCTTTGCTTAGTAATCATATTACATACCCGAAAGCACCAAATGGCCATCTCCTATGGCTTATGCTTGAAGTAACCCTGCATCATCAGGGTTGAGGAGTTGAAGGTCAACATTTTTACCCTGTATCTTTGCTTGGTTTTTTATTACATAACCGTAAGTAACAAATAGCCAACTCTTACGGTTTAGTCTTGAAATACCCTTACATCATCAGGGTTGAGGAGTTGAAGATCAAATTTTTGTCCCATGAATTTGTTTAGTAATCTTATTATATATCCATAAAAACAAATTGACTTACTTCTACGGTTCAGGCTAGCAGTACCCCTGCATCATCAGGATTGAAGAGTTGAAGGTCAATTTTTTTAGGAAATATCTGCTTAGTAATCTCATTCTACATTAAACCCAATTGGATTTCTACAGCTTAGGTTTGGCCGAGTATCGCTAATTTCGTTAATTTGCTTCAAAGAAATGGATCCTATGATCAGAACCGTATCAAACTCATCAGAGTACCCTTGAAGTACACATTCTTTCAAATAAAAAAAAATGACTAAAAATTATCCACCGACTTCCATGCCACAAAAAAGTAAAAAGTAATTTAAATATATTTTAGTTTAAAACATACTCAGTACTTAGGACATAGTCCTGAAGTCGGTGCTCGACATATTTCGCTGGACGACGGTAACTATGTCCTATATGAGCACCGACTTCAGAACTATGTCCCAAGTACTGTATCAATAACATCAAATGACTAAATTTTATAGTTCAAGCTAGCAGTACCCCTACATCATCAGGATTGAGGAGTAGAAGGTCAACTTTTTTATAGTAAATATCTGCTTAGTAATCGCATTCTATATTTTATCCAATTCTGCAGCTTAGTTTCTGCCGACTATCGCTAATTTCATTAATTTGCTCCAAAAAGTTAAAGATTTCCATTAAATTGTTATAGATCCTATGATCAAAACCTTATCAAACTCTTATCAGACTACCCCTGAAGTACATCCTTTCTAATAAAAAAAGAATCATCAAAATAGGTTGGCGTGACATTGAGTTATTCGTACATTTATCGCGTACATTGAAAATGCAAATTTAAGACTTATACGTTTTTCTTATAGATACTACAGACGAATTGATAACCTCCTCCTTTTTGGAAGTCGGTTAAACAGAAAAATCATCAAAATCGGTTGGCGGGAAATTGAGTTATTCATCTATTCATCGAGCACATCGTTAATGCAAATATCAGACTTATGCGCTTTTCTTATGGATGCCACTGTCAAAAGTGGACTAAAAATAAATGGGACGCGATGACACGCACTACCTTTCAAATGAAAAAAAAAATCATCCAAATCCGTTCACCTAGTGCGGAGAAATCGAGTAACAAATATAAAATTAAAAAAAAAAATTAAAAAAAAATACAGACGAATTGATAACCTCCTCCTTTTTGGAAGTCGGTTTAAAACGATGTTTTAACATAAAAATCGAAGCGAAATACTAAATTTTATTGAGGTGGCCTCAAAATTGACTGACTTTCATACAAACTTACATCTCCTATTTGGGTTAAATTGGGGGGGGGATAGAAAATTCATTCATAATTGACGTCTACGTCATAAAAAGAACCCCTAGTAAAAATTATATTCGTATCTTTAGCAGTTTAGGCTCTACGATGTTTATTCAATAGATGAGTGAGAGAGCATCCTTTCGTTTTTATATTAAGTATATATAGATATATAGATATAGAGATATAGATGTGTATAGTATCAAATAACATAGGTACACACATAACCAATAAAAATACATAACAAAGGAATACATTTTACAGACCATAACATGTTTAGTTTCAACCAATTCAACTATGCAGTTACTTATCTTATTAACACTTATTGAACACGGAGTAAATACTGCGTAGTTTAAAATGGACATAACTTTTTTATTTATAAACCGATTTACATAAAATAAACACTAAATGTTAAGTGAAGTTTCCCACGACACAGTGGTGAAAATTATTTTCAAATTGGATAAGCCGTTCCTGAGATTAGCGTTTTCAAACACACAGACAAACAGACAAACAGACAAACAGATAAACAGACAAACAGACAAGATTTCTAAAAACCATTATTTTGGGTTCTATATCGTATTATAGACATCTAGAAATGGTTTTCACCTAAATTTATTCCATGTACAGACAGCGACCTCTTACAGATTTATTATAGTACTAGCTGTACCCGCGGCTTTGCCCGCGTGCAAATCAACGTGTCACAAAGTTTTTCTCGCGCAAATCTCGACACTGTGGGAATTCTATGATGAAAAGTAGTAACATTAATATCGGTTTGGCCGCTCAAGCATTACCTGGTCAAACACAGAGTGAAAAAACGAATTTAAAGTGTGTATTTGTGGGTAGGAACGTATTGTTATGTATTTTTTTAAATTAGACGAATTCTAATATTGTAAATCGCTTTTTTGAACCAATTTACATTCTTAGTGGTCTAATTCACAATATCCGGATACTTTTTCAATCAACTCCTCCACATTTGAACCAAAACGTATCGATTAAGTATAAAGATTGATTTGAACTTTTCCGAATTGGAAAATACTATTTGAAATAATTTTGGCGGATTCAAATTTCTAAGTAAGATTATAGGTAAACCTACTTTTAATATTAATTTGTGTTCAGGAGTTCCGGAAGGCATTAAGGTATTCAAAAATTCTGTTGGATAATGTACTGCTTCCTCTATCTCAATGACTGTGTCTACCGAATAGTAGATCTGTGACGCTGCTTTAAATTTAGAAAAAAAAAAATCATTTATTTTATCGACACGTTCTTTGGTGGGTGGGTATATAGCCGTCTTTTGGAACCAATTTATAGTGTAATTGGTTGTATTAACAATATCGGGACTTTTTCAACCAACTCCTCCACATTTAAACGAAGACGTATCGATATAAAGATTGATTTTAACTTTTCCGGATAACAAAGCACTATTATCCACTTGAAGTAAATCATTAGAAAATTGGGTTATCACGGAACAGCGACATATATTCTAAGTTCATATTTTGTTTCATGTGGCCAAATATAAGATCTTTTAAGAGGTGCATCGGGCTATTTGTGTGCGTAAATCCCGCATTGTTCTTTGTAAAGCAGAAGACATAATCAAAACACTTTTACAATTCATACGAACAGGGCACACCCGCTCGCAGGGCGCTGCCGCACCCTGCTCGCTTATTTTTTATGTTTTCTTTTATGTTCCAACCTAACCTAACCCATCCTGTTTAAAAAGCTACAGCTAAATCCAACTCTTAACAATAACATGACAACACTCCTGCATTTTCAGGATTTAGGTATTCAAAGTGACACTTTTCATCATAATGTTCTCTCAACGGGTTGTAATGTATTGTAATCAATAAGTACCAAACTCATACGGCTTAAGTAGGTTGTGTACTTAGATTATCAGGGTTGATGAATTGAAGTTTAATTTATTAATCACATTTCAGTTTAATGAGCTGTCATTAAACTTATAATATATACTAAACACAACCGTAAGCATTATGTGACTACCTTTTATAATTTAGGCTTGCACTATCCCGCATCATCGGGGAGGAGTTGAAGGTAAAAAAAAATATCCCATGTCTTTGCTAGGTATTCTTATTACTTATACGTAAGCACTTGCGAGCCACCAATTCGCACTTGGCCAGCGCGGTGGACTATGGCCTAAACTCTCTCATTCTGGGAGAAGACCCGTGCCCAGCAGTGGGACAATAATGGGTTGATGCGATGCGACTTGCGAGCCAACTTCTATAGCTTGGGCTTGCAGTACCCTGCATCATCAGGGCTGAGGAGCTTAAGGTCGAAATTGTCCTCTTGTGTCTTTGCTTAGTAATTATATTATATACCCGAAAGCATTAAATGGATAACTCCTATGGCTTAGGCTTGCAGTACCCTGCATCATCAGGCTTGAGGAGTTGAAGATCGAAATTTTCATCTTGTGTCTTTGCTTAGTAATTATATTACATACCCGAAAGCACTAAGTAGCTAACTTCTATGGCTTAGGCTTGAAATACCCCTGCATCATCAGGGTTGAAGAGTTAAAGGTCAAAATTTTCATCATGTGTCTTTGCTTAGTAATTATATTACATACCCGAAAGCACTAAGTAGCTAACTTCTATGGCTTAGGCTTGAAATACCCCTGCATCATCAGGGTTGAAGAGTTAAAGGTCAAAATTTTCATCATGTGTCTTTGCTTAGTAATTATATTACATACCTGAAAGCACTAAATAGCTAACTTCTATGGCTTAGGCTTGAAGTACCCCTTCATCATCAGGGTTGAGGAGTTAAAAGTCAAAATTTTCATCATGTGTCTTTGCTTAGTAATTTTATTACATACCTGAAAGCACTAAATAGCTAACTTCTATGGCTTAGGCTTTAAGTACCCCTGCATCATCAGGGTTGAGGAGTTAAAGGTCAAAATTTTCATCATGTGTCTTTGCTTAGTAATTATATTACATACCTGAAAGCACTAAATAGCTAACTTCTATGGCTTAGGCTTGAAGTACCCCTGCATCATCAGGGTTGAGGAGTTAAAAGTCAAAATTTTCATCATGTTCCTTTGCTTAGTAATATTATTACATACCTAAAAGCACTAAATAGCTAACTTCTATGGCTTAGGCTTGGAGTACCCCTGCATCATCAGGGTTGAGGAGTTAAAGGTCAAAATTTTTATCATGTGTCTTTGCTTAGTAATTATATTAAATACCTGAAAGCACCAAATGCCCATCTCGTATAGTTTAGGCTAGCAGTATCCTGCATCATCAGGGGTGAGGAGTTGAAGGTCGAAATTTTCATCTTGTGTCTTTGCTTAGTAATTATATTACATACCCGAAAGCACTAAATAGCTAACTTCTATGGCTTAGGCTTGAAGTACCCCTGCATCATCAGGGTTGAGGAGTTAAAGGTCAAAATTTTCATCATGTGTCTTTGCTTAGTAATTATATTACATACCTGAAAGCACTAAATAGCTAACTTCCATGGCTTAGGCTTGAAGTACCCCTGCATCATCAGGGTTGAGGAGTTAAAGGTCAAAATTTTTATCATGTGTTTTTGCTTAGTAATTATATTAAATACCTGAAAGCACCAAATGTCCATCTCGTATAGTTTAGGCTAGCAGTATCCTACATCATCAGGGGTGAGGAGTTGAAGGTCAAAATTTTTACCGTGTATCTTTGCTTGGTATTTTTATTACATAATCGTAAGTGCCAAATAGCCAACTCTTACGGTTTAGTCTTGAAATACCCTTACATCATCAGGGTTGAGGAGTTGAAGATCAAATTTTTGTCCCATGAATTTGTTTAACAATCTTATTATATATCCATAAAAACAAATTGACTTACTTCTACGGTTCAGGCTAGCAGTACCCCTGCATCATCAGGATTGAAGAGTTGAAGGTCAATTTTTTTAGGAAATATCTGCTTAGTAATCTCATTCTACATTCAACCCAATTGGACTCCCTACAGCTTAGGTTTGGCCGAGTATCGCTAATTTCGTTAATTTGCTACAAAGAAATGGATCCTATGATCAGAACCGTATCAAACTCATCAGAGTACCCTTGAAGTACATTCTTTCAAATAAAAGAAAAATCATCAAAATCGGTTGGCGGGAAATTGAGTTATTCATCTATTTATCGCGCACATCGTTAATGCAAATATCAGACTTATGCGCTTTTCTTATGGATGCCACTGTCAAAAGTGAACTAAAAATAAATGGGACCCGACGACACGCACTACCTTTCAAATGAAAAAAAAATCATCCAAATCCGTTCACCCAGTGCGGAGAAATCGAGTAACAAATATAAAATAAAAAAAAAATTAAAAAAAAAATACAGACGAATTAATAACCTCCTCCTTTTTGGAAGTCGGTTGATGTTTTAACATAAACATCAAAGCGAAATACTAAATTTTATTGAGGTGGCCTCAAAATTGACTGACTTTCATACAAACTTACATCTCCTATTTGGGTTAAATGGGGGGGGGGGGGGGCAGAAAATTCATTCTTAACTGACGTCTACGTTACAAAAGGAACCCCTAGTAAAATCATATTCGTATCTTTAGCAGTTTAGGCTCTACGATGTTTATTCAATAGATGAGTGAGAGAACATCCTTTCGTTTTTATATAAGTATATATAGATATAGAGATATAGATTTGTATAGTATCAAATAACATAGGTACACACATAACCAATAAAAAATACATAACAAAGGAATACATTTTACAGACCATAACATGTTTATTTTCTACCAATTCTACTATGCAGTTACTTATCTTATTAACACTTATCGAACACAGAATAAATACTGCGTAGTTTTAAATTGACATAACTTTTTTATTCGGAAACCGATTTACATAAAATAAACACTAAATGTTAAGTGAAGTTTCCCACAACACATCAGTAAAAGTAATATTCAAATTGGATAAGCCGTTTCTGAGATTAGCGTTTTCAAACACACAGACAAACAGACAAACAGACAAACAGATAAACAGACAAACAGACAAACAGATAAACAGACAAACAGACAAACAGAAAAGATTTCTAAAAACCATTATTTTGGGTTCTATATCGTATTTAAGACCTCTAGAAATGGTTTTCACCTAAATTTATTCCATGTACAGACAGCGACCTCTTACAGATTTATTATAGTATAGATAGAAGATAGGACTACGGGGGCACTTGCAAATTGTCAGTTACACATTCTTTTTTATACCGGATCGGAACACGACCTCAACTGAGAAGATCCGGCAAGAAACTCAGCGGGTTTGTCTTTTTTGATATATTTTTTTACATTGTAAATTACATTGTAATTACGCCAGTATCTTGCTGAAGTATCAGCTCATTGGTGATTTCTACTTAAGCTATTCGTAGCGTTAAATTTATTTTGATCGACATTTTAAAATGTACATGAGGTAAGGCGTTTACTATTTATACAAAAAAAAAGGAAAAGAACTTCGTTCTTGGCGGGGATACCCCAACTGTCATATTTTTTATTTTATATTTATGTAAAACAAGGTATGAAAGACCATACAAATCGTAGTTATTGCGAAAATCCCGGTACGAATTAGTGATTGCAGCGACATTAAGCGCTAGAAATAGCCGCGACCGTTCTCCGCTGTATTGACACACTGAGTTATATTGTAAACACTTTGCAGGTTGATTAAATCTGATGTACGTTCGCAAAATTATTAAACAGGTGCTCATCTATATATCTATATATTAATAAGTGAAATAAAAACTTGTGGCTCATTTCTAATTAGCCGCGGACGGATTAGTATGAAATTTTGCACGGTTATAGTGGACGTAGAAAAGGAATACAGAATGTTAATATTTTTTCCAATAATGCATATATCATACATAAAATCAACTAATACACTTTACACACACTACCGTGCATTTATCACAAACACATAATAAACGAAATAGAACATTCAATGTTGTACTATGAAAACACATAACGTCAAAAATGTCAGATGTCTTTGTCAAAACACCCGCTAATGCTTTAAAATGCAGCGTAGCTGATTAAACATCTTTTTACTTTTAACAAGTGTGTTTTAATTATTACAATTTATTAGAATTTGAAAAATATTCGTGCTACTTTGGACAATATGAAGTTTAGTTTTTTTAATTTAAATTACGGTCAAATTTTGACCGTTGCGACGTGTGACTATTTTTATGAATAATTTCTGATTATTGGATTCAAATGTATATTATAACATTTTATGTTTTATTTCATTTTTTTTTTCCATAGGTAAATATAAAATGTGTCGTCATCTATTATTATTTACCAAATATGCCACAATCAAATATTATTTTTAAATACGAAAAGAAGTTATTTTTACTACTTTTCACTTCCAGTAGCAGTTCTCATGACTGCTGCATTTTTTGTAAGATTAGTATTAATAAAACTAAGCCAATATTTCAGTCAATCAAAGTTATATATATAACAGAAAATCAATCGAATCAAACCATTTAATTAAATAAATTATTTGATTTGATTGATTTTCTGTTGTTCTTAATGCATTATACTCGTACATACGCCAAATAGGCGATCCAATTTAAACAAATATAATGGTCTCGTCTTAGAACCAGTGTAGTTCGACCGGGGAAGTACCACCGCTACACCTATTTCTAGCGTGAAGTATTTCTTGCGTTTCGATGGAAGGTTGTGGTTGTGGCACACTATCACATGAGGCGACCATCATAGTCCTTGGGAGTAGCAACACATCAGATGGAACCCATGTTCTGTATGAAATTGATTACAGATGTCGCAGGGCGGTCCCTGTAGTTCCGGGACCAGAATAGGACTACGGTACCCTCTGCCTGTCGTAAAAGGCGACTAAAAGAGGCTTCCGGGGTTGCGGGCGGGAAGAGTGGGAGCTCGAACCGTCCGGTCAAGTGACCCCGGGAAGGACGGCGGCATGTGTGGTTGCATGTTGCCGTAAAAACCAGAAGGTGCGGTGAGCAGTTCACGCCCACCAGAGAAGAGCCCGATGGGGCACACGCTGAGGACACCGGTGGCGGTCAACTGGAGTTCCCGGAGTCCTCTTCGCAGCGTCGAGGTCGGCCACCGGGGGGGCTTTAGTGCGGTAAGAATCCCACATAACCCGCGTCGCTCCCACGACGTCGGGTACTTTTTGAAAGTTTCCCCCTCGAAAACAAAAAAAAAAAAGATGTCGCAGGGCGGCAGTGACCACTTACCATCAGATGGACTGCATGCTCGTTTGCTACTTCAGTCAGATAAAAAAAAACCTAAGAACCTTTGAGTTTTCTTTTAAATTTCGATCGCTATACAAATATCTAAGTACAGTAGAGTAGTAAGTAGTTAGTAGAGTCCAGGCAAGATTTGGTAACCGTGTATTGATGCTATACAGTACGCAGCTCGTTTCACATTAGCGCGAATGTGCGGCGGTGATCGCAACTCTACGGTTGGTTAAGGCGAAGCTTATCACTCTTGATCAGATGAGCGAGGCTTAATAATATCTGTAGAGCTTTCTCTTGGAATCTGAAGACGTAACCGTACCATAGGATGTAAAAAATATACTTAGTTATTGACTAATAAACAATTGTGTTGTTTAATGACTACTATATATTTAATCGATTAGGTCAGAAGGGGGTATTTCGTTTAAGGATTTAATAATATGTTACACTCTACGTCCCAAATAGCTTAACAAATTTTATGAAAAGTCGTTGGATTTGTTTTAATTATAGGGGTGATAATTTAGATAAACACAAAATAATATAAGAATGGCGTCTGCATAAAAATAGATATAGAGGAATATTTTGTACGAATTGAATATGTTTTATCTATTAAATAATTATTTTATGTTAAGCAAGAACCAAAACAAATTTTACATATTATAATGAAATATAAATCATATCATACTAATATTTTAAAGGCGAAAGTTTGTGAGTGTGTATGATTGTTAGTTCTTCACGTGTAAACGACTGGAGCGATTTTCATAAAATTTGGTAGGGAGTTAGCTGATACTCTGGATTAACATATAGGCTACTTTTTACTGTGAGAAAATATCTTATTCTCACGGGACAGTCGATTTTTGTTAACGCGGGCAAACTGCGGGATTCAACTAGTTTATAATATAAATTAGAGATGAGTGAAAATGCACAGTTAGTAGGTAGAAAGTAGAAGAAACATACGTAATTTCGGTAGATGGTTTTATATTTTTTTGTTTCTAGTAAAACCTTATCCTTAATATTTTTCCTAAAGTAATGTAGCAATTATACAAATAAAACCGTTTAAAACACTTCTTACTGTGGTAAACACTTCTCCTTACGGATCGTTTCCGAACATCACCGTACTGTTGGGTTCGTACAACCTCGCTCTTTGATCTGTCACGCAATCTGAAATGGCACTTAATTCCCACAAACCAGAGTTTACTTTCCGTTGACGTATTAATAATCGCTTGGTCTGCATCAATTCGATTTCAATGAAAGCCTACAAAGTAATGTGACACTTATTCCACCGATTTAAAGTTTACTTCACTTTGCATACACTTAAGCAACGTAGCAATGTTAGGTGGCAACTGATGAAGAAACTTTGATCTTATTTCTGAGGAAATACGGTTTATTTCAAATTGTCTGGAACAGACAAGTTACCGGGTGTATTTGACACAGGGTATAATTGGCGCGAAATGGACTAGTCTCTCTACAGGATGATCTAAAATTGCTGCTAAAGGTTGTCAAAATGCTGACATTTTATCTGATTACTACAGATACTGAAATTTATGAAGTATTGTATATTTTACACTAATCTAATGACATGAGGGGTGCTTGAGAGGCCGATAACCGATCGGGAAGAAAGTTCCTAGAGTGGCGACGTTTAGACAAAGGCAGAAAAAAGGTCGCCACCTGAACAGGTAGACCGATGACCTGAAAAAGGCATTAGGGAAATCACTGATTTCACCAATACAGATCCGGTTAGATTTGTGCCATTTAGGAGGAGGCCAATTTCTAACAGGCTACGGCCGATGGAAAGAAAATTATGTAAACATATCCGAAAGAAGTTAAAATTTGTAAAAAAAGATCTACCGCAGTCTAGGTTATAAGAAAAACCACCGTGCCCCGATAATCTATTTTCAGATTGTATATGTTAGATGTCGAGGAAGCTTCTATAGTATGATTCAGAATATTCGTAGCGCCATCTCTTGATAAGTTTATCAAATCCATTGTTGTAAGTCAAAAACAAAACAATGATGTTTTATGATTGTAAGAATGAAAGAACCCAATTACACAGTATTGTTGATAATTTTATTAGTTTTAATTACTACTTTAATAGAGGCCTTTAAACGTTACTTAACGTATATTGACCATCTAAAGTAAAAATATATTTGATTCGCTAAATAACTAATGCTTTATGGCATAAATTAATGGATCAAATGCTACCAAATAATCGACCTATAATTACTGCGTATACATATAAAACACCACAAATATGCAAACAAAACAAATTAACTGTCTGAAAAGATAGAGCAAGACGAAGTGACAACCCTAATCTCTATACAGGGTGCTTTGAAATGGCTACAAATAGAGCAGAGACAATCCTGCTTCCCCGTATCAAGTTAACGGTCGGCAAAAAGGTTTTTTTATTTGCACTATCTATTTTAACAAACAGAGATGATTCATTGCTTTTTGTACGTTTTTGATTTTGATTTGAAACTTTTTAGCGCTAGTTTTTCTATTGGAGTAGCAATTTTATATAGGCTTGGGACATCATTTTAGTAGTCTTTGCAGCATGGGACTTTCTTAATAAGGTTAAGACTTAACTGAAAGAACGTGCAGAAAGAGTTCTTTTTCAAATTCGGCGATACATTCTCATTTGTGTTTTAAATTACTACCATCATACACATTTAAAAAGACAGTGATTATTTTAATCCAGGAAAAAAAACAATATTTAAAAGAGAAACCTTATAGCTTCAATTTTGCGTCAAATTGACCTGTGGCTAACTTCAGCTAAAGCTTTTTTTTAGCTGACTGAAGTAGCATGAGAACATGCGATCCGATGGTAAGTGGTCACTGCCGCTCTGCGACATCTGTAATCAATTTCATATAGAACATGGGTTCTATGCAGTCAATCACAGATGCGTTGCTACTCCCGAGGACTATGATGGTCGCCTCATATAAATGTGTGCCAGCAACCACACCCTTCCATCGAAACGCAAGACATGCTTCACGCTAGAAATAGGTGTGGCGGTGGTACTTCCCCGGTTGAAATAAACTGGTTTACCACCTTCAAACTCTACTCTTATCTGGGATTCGTTACCGATATCCATAGACACCAGTGGCCACTTATTATCAAGCAGCTCGTTTGCTACTTCCATATTATAAAAAGCTTATTAAGGACGTAATGAAAGTTTTAAAGTGCCATACCCCTATACCCATAAAAGTAATTAAATTCCTGAAGATTATAATTTATTCCCGATGCGTTTGATTTTATGTTCTTTACAATGTCTGCTTAATAACTTCACTTTAATAGCCATAAACGATGTATTTATAATTCAGGACAGTCGTGAAGATAAGTATCAACTTCATATCATAAATGGGAAAGTTTGTAAGGTTGTATGTGTATTTGATACCCTTTCACGCATTAACTATGGGTCTAATTTCACTGAAATTTGTGTCGTTAACCCATTATTGTCCCATTCCTGGGCACGGGGGTTCTCTCAGAATGGTGCGAATTGGTGGACTTCACATACCTCCGAGAACTTTTTTTTAAAGAACTCTCGGGTGTGTAGGTTTCCTCACGATGTTTTCCTTCACCGAAAAGTAGTGTATGTGATAATACGCTTATAGAAACAATGTAATTGTACACTTAAAACGTGAGAGATAAACACAGGATTTAAAACATGTTTTTTTATGCTAGTATATATGAATAGTTCATTCGCAATATGCAACACAGCAAAAAGATAATAGACCGCTGAACACGTAACGACGTTCATTTTCCTGGAACCAACAAATCAGTAGCAGAAAGAAATTTCTCCTCGGTTGAGATTAGTCTCACTGGGAAAGAGTAAGCGATGAACGATGCACGAACTATAGGTTATTTATTTATTTAGATATACCATTGACTTATCACTATACATTGTTACAAAATACAGTTTGGTTCAGTGTGAATCGCCATTACAGGTATATACAACTATAAAGGTAACAAGTAAAAGTAACTATAACTTACAGGTTATAAAGTAGGAATTTGGCTCATTATCCTATGCTCTTTTTGCGCAGTGTGAACTAGTCAAAACACTATATTATGTTTTAGATAGAAGATAGAGAGCAGTGGAGTCATATGGCAGAGACCTTTGCCCAGAGGTGGGACAACATAGGTTAGTTAAAAAAATATTTTAGATAACAATATTGCAGGCATAAAAAATCGGTGCCATGATATATAATTTTTAAACTCAAATTAAAACTGTGTAAACAACTTGAAGCAAACTGATAGAAGATTTCGTTGATGCAGATGACACTTTATAAAAATACACTGCATCACCCCTACGTAATATTTAGTGGTTAATTTAAAAGAAACTAGTTAAATAAATTTATTATTATAGTCAAGTCGCTCGAAACAAAATTCAATTTGTTTCAAAATATGTATTTATTTGATGTACTTAAAATAAAAATAACTTGGTTATTTCAACAAAAAAAAGAAATTAAAGGATTATTAGAGCTCTGAAGCTTTCTAATAATGTTTAATATCTTTCTAAAGTTCTGTGTATAAAAAAAAAATGTGTGCGTGTACTAGCGTACACTCGTAAGAAGTGAAACTTCTTTATGACGTTATTTTTCAAAAAATAATTTACTATATGCAACTTTACAGAAATTGGTTAAATAAAGTTAAATTAGATAAAGTTTAATAAAAGGCATTTATTGAACTTTATCTAATAATCTAAGCTATAATAATCTATCTAATATTACGTGGTAGGGATAAGAAAAAGATGGCGCGTAACGTAACGTTACGTAAAAATGTTACACTAAATTTTTTTCCAACCCCGATAAAGAAGTTTCACTTCAAAAACCGGATATGATTTAAATCTATATATTAAGCAAATCCTTGTGATTCGTTTTTAAGATACTTGCCGCAGGCGGTGGAGTATGAAATTACGCACGGTTATAGTTGATGTAGAGACGGATTGCGCAATGCTAATATTTTTTTTTTCAAATAATTCATAAAACATACATAAAATCAACTAAAAAATCATTACACACACTACCTTGCATTTGACACAAACACAAACATAATAAACGAAATAGAACATTCAATGTCTTACTATGATAACACAACGTCAAAAATGGCAGATGTCTTTGTCAAAATACCCGTTATTGCTGTAAATGTAAATTGGAATTTTAATCGCTCGCGATTCCACCTGTAACAAGACAAGTACCTTAAAAGGAAAAGAAAACCCATTAGCACCGTTGCTTAGTAACATTTCCAACCCCAACTGTTGATCCCGAGCGAACCCTCTCTCATTAACTCCCTTCCTTCCCCATTACGCGTCCCTCTCACTCCTCAAACGACAGAGAGGGAGGGCAGATCGAGAAGCGCTTAACTGAACCGTGATGAGCTTTGATTGCAATGAATTGCGTGTTTGTGTGAATGGATGACCGGAGAGTAAGGAAGCTCTCATTACTATGTGGAGATGAAATGTCTGTCATTTCTTAATCTACACTTTATAAGCACGTATTTCCACGACACTTATAATGTTTATTAGCAGCTGATAATATATGTATGTATGGCTAACCATATAATAATAATAATTGGACTCCTGACAATACTAATAGGTATTGGTAGTTTTTCCATCTTTATGTGTTTTTTTTTATGACGACCCACGTGGCGCAGCGGTTACCGTACCGGTCTGACACGCAGTGGGTCCCGGGTTCGATTCCCGGCCAGACGGGTGTCTGAATGATGAATTTAGATTCTTGTTCTGGGTCTGGCTGTTTGTGTATTTGTCTTGTGTGTGTCCATGGCACCCACGACACAGAAGAAAATCCTAGTGTGGGGCTATGAGTGTAGAAAGCGTTTTTTTTTTTATATTAAAACACCAATTTTAGGACAAAACTATTTGCAGTTGAGATTCTAGACGAGTGAGCCAGTGCTTCAAGTACTCCCCCCCCCCCCCCACAATACGATCATGCAATTAGGTCCATTCCTACTCTCAAGAGTCGCCACAGACTTCAATTTTATAAATAGACGGACCCTACTTAAATTCAAGGAATGACAAAAAAACAACGCGCTTTCTACACTCATAGCCCTACACTAGGATTTTCTCCTGTGTCGTGGGTACCATGGACACATACAAGACGAATACACAAACACCCAGACCCAGAACATGAATCTAAACTCATCATTCAGATACCTGTTTGGCCGGGAATCGAACCCGGGACCCATTGCGCGTCAGACCGGTATGGTAACCGCTTCGCCACGCAGGTCGTCAAAAATAGGACTTATTTCGGGGAATGCATTTTTATACTCAGCCTTCTAGGAAAACATTTTGTTGTTTTATTCGACATCAAGCTCGCCAGTTAATATTAAAGCTATTTAAAAGAATATTCATCAACGTTATACGCAGATAAAATATATATATCATTTCATTTTCGGATAAGGACTTAAGCCTTACAGGTCAAAAATAACAATTTAGGTAATGTTTGTTGATGTGAAAGTACGTTATCATAAGTATACTTAATGTGTCTTCGTAGTCTGTCAGTAGTAGGCCAGAGTAGGCCAGTAGTACGTCAGTAGTAGGCCAGAATAATACTACGGTATCTAGCACCAGTAGTAAGGCGACCAAAGGTAACTTCAGGGGTTGCGAGCGGCAAGAGTGGGAGCTCAAATGGCCGGTCAACTACTCCGAGAAGAAAACCGGTATGTGAGCGCTCTCCCGAATAGTGCAGGAATAGCAGGCTGAGAGGACGCCGGTTGTGTTCCTCTAGAGATCCAAGAGTAACACAATCCTCTACATAGCGAAGTAGCAGTTTTAACGCAGTAAAAATGGTGTAATGGTTGAACATAACACACTGTCTCTCCCAAGGCACTGTACCTTTTAAAGATCAACCCCGACAGCAAAAAGTGTCCCCAAAGTAGGTACATATCACAACACATTATAATTACGACATTTACAAAATCCCCTGACATTTCTAAGCTTACATTAATTTAACGACAATCACTTAAGCGCATACGTGTACGAAGGCTCCATTGAATACTAAAGGCCACTTGAGGACATTATTATTTTATTGCGAGGAAACAAAGAAACCAATAAAACTCCTACCCCTGATAGCGTTGTACTGACAGCCCTGGATAAAGTGGTCGCTATGAATAGGGCTGGCGATAATATTTAGTAAAAAGAAAAAATAAGAAAAATTAAGTTGGATTTTTTAAAATACTTAATACATAAATAACTTTGCATAAATAAAATAAATTAAATTGACTTTTTATAATTATCATGTTATTATTCTAATTATTATTAATGACGTTTTTGGAATAGAAAAATATAATGTTTAATTTCATTTTTATATATTTTACAATGGAATAAAAAACTTGATTTGCACACCTGTACGGGTAGAAAATAAGGGAAAATAATGTTTGTTTAAGACCTACTGTATTTTACTATGTTCTTGCAATAAAATGAATTTGAATTTAAATTTGAATAGTTCAATGGTATGTAATTGATACCTATGTCCTCCTTTATTTTTCTTAGATTTAACTTGGTGTCACAATTTCATGGTCAGTTGAGCTTATCTGGATCTCTTATTCATTTTTTTTTGTATGCATTTTGTTATACGATATTAACATTTAATTAATTAAGAAGCATGAAGATCACCCAAGTATCATTGCCGCTCAAGGACATCCGTAAGCAAAATCATATACATCCATCCATCTAAAGTCCTTGCTTCTTCCGAGATTAAAAATAGTTGTCTCAGGCACACTCTTTAATTCACAGCGTATGAACTGCTTCCCGCATAAGTAAGCTTTAACTATGAATGCGTAAAAATCAATCAATAATAATACAATATTCAGACAATATATTAATAATGTAAGCATACTCGTAGTTCATCTTATTTATTATTTTTTTCCTAAAGAGAGTAAAATTGATTAACGGAGACTAAAAACAATGTAGATTTAACTTTAAATTAAATTAACTCACAGTATTAAATTAGAGATGAAACGGATATCCGGTAAGTATCCGGTATCCGGCGTATCCGGCAGTGTTTTCACTATCCGGCCGGATACCGGATAGAAGAGCACTATCCGGCCGGATACCGAATAGTAAAACAAAAAAAAAACTATCACTATTTTACATATAGAAAATCACACAGCAATATGGTTATCAAAAAAAATCACAGTAAATGTTTGTTTCATAAATTAATTTAGTATTGATAATAATTAACGAATGGCAAATTGTGGTGAATTAATACCAAATTTTCAGGCATTTATTGGTAAAAGGCGACTCCGCTTGTCTTCGTGTACCAGTCAGCTTCTGTAAATAGCCTTTCCCTGTAAACTCTACTGCTAGATGTTGAAAGATAAATTCTAGCAAACTTAGACAATTGAGGATACTGAATGGAATTTACTGACCACCAAATGTATATTTAGTGTATGGGTCGTGATTGCAGTCGATTTGAGACATTCTTAAGAGAAAGTCAATCTCGTTCGCAATTGGATTTTGTTTTTCTTTATCACGACAACTACTACTATTATTTTCCTTTGCCACTTCATTGAAAGAGTCCCAAAAAACGTCATGAGCTTCACGTGTGAAGTTGGGTCGAGTTTCATCTTCTTTCATTCGTTACAAATCAAATTGGTTGTGCCATATAATGTTTACACGACCAGTTTGATTTGAATTGATAAAGGGCCGAATATCCGGTAGCCGGATATTCGGCGCTCCGGCCTCGTAGCTAGCCGGATAACCGGTATCCGGTATCCGGCCAAACCACTATCCGTTTCATCTCTATATTAAATACTTTAGAAAGATTACTTTATGTTCCTATTTGATAATTCTTCTTAAATACTGTGATTATGTATTAGAAATAGCAACCCTAGATCCAGAGACAGACAGAAAAACTTATTTGTTAAGTCATTTGACTCCTCAGCTGTCAAGCGACTGTTACTATATAGTTAAATGTAGTGGCAAATAATTATTATCTTAAATAATTATTTTATTAAAAGTATTATCATAATAATGCTTTTTACGCTCATTGCTTCACACCAGTGTGAGACTAAATCCTAGGATTTAACAATGACCTAACTAAATCGTGGGTGTTATGAACAAACATACACCCAGACTCATAACAGAAATATAAAGTCACCATTCTTACATCTGACTGGCCGGGAATGAAACCCGGAAACCGCTGCGTGTCAGTACGGTATTGTCACTGCTCCAGTACGCGGGCCGTCTATATATGTCTAGATTGATAAGCTGCTATGACTTAAAACTTGAAAAAATGTATATAAATTACATCAGTTCTAGCAATATGCATTCTAGATGTCCACCAATTCGCACTTGGCCAGCGCGGTGGACTGTGGCCTGAACTCTCTCATTCTGAGAGAAGACCCGTGTCCAGCATTGGACCAATAATGGGTTGATGAGCATTCTAGATATTATTTGATTGAATGAACATGATTACTTTTTCATGAATAATACTATATTGTATTCATGTAACGGCATTGTATTGTAGGCATGTATTGTAGGCACGTTGAGCCGTCCGTAAATAATTTAGATTGAAATCCATTTTTGAGAATTTCAAGACTCAATCATCCTGCGACGCGATATCTAAACATATCCGTCCCATTTTGAGTCCTTCGAGTCTTAATTATCCTGCGACGCTATATCTACACATATCCATGCATTGTATAGAGTGATAGCTCACAGGAATAGTCAAGCTTTTAAAGGCAGCCCTGTTAAAGACAAACCTATTAAAACGGCCGAACATTCAGAATAACTCGGCTCGTAAACAATCGCTTCTCAAAGCCGACAGTTTTATTCCAACACTTTATGGCATCACCCGCCGCTTATTAAAGGACCAATTTAACCCATTATACTGTTCATAAAAGCGTACATCATCCTGTTTTGTCCCTGTCTCCCTCTAATCTACCAAAATCACATTTTTTGTCTCACACCCCAACGAGAGGGAATACGACGAATATGGTTTACGAGATTCCAAAGTGAAGGGAGTTGTATTTTCGAAATTGTTCGGGATTGACAGAAAAAGTGATGCGCGAAGAATATTCGATATCGACTATTGTTATTCTATATGTGAACAACTAATCTCTACTAAAAAACCAAATAAATGATGCCAAATAACTTCACACAAGAACTTTGAAGAAATTAAAATTATACGAGAATGCCGTGGCAACATAGTGACAATTATATCAAAAAATAAATAGATGGTCGTGGTATATTTTTAAGAATCTTAAGAACGTTAAAACATTTTAAATTCATATTAATACGTTCAAAAACAAGACATAGTTAACAGTATTCATTCAAAACTCTTTTGTCAAAGTAGCCGGAATTTATGTCTACTTAAACCTAATATCACTTCTTAGTAACACTTTAAATAAATAATACATTTTCGTTAATGACATTAGATTAAACCGAACTGGAAGCATTAAAACCCCACAACAGATTTTAATTAACTGTCAAGTAATTTATCACTCGCAAACCAAACTGTAAATTTAGTTTAACTAACAAAAATAAATCATGCTAAATGCATTTAGAGCAGACGTCTAAAATAATTAATTATAATGTGTTTAACAAATTCATTAGGCGATTGCTTTTAAGTAACATTTTAACATCGTTTGAATATACAAACTGATGCGGAAGTACTTATTCATATCTGGCAATTGAGCTTGGGCGTTTTGATTTCAAAGCGAAACCATTAAGGCTGGCAATTATAAGTAAACATCGACTGACAAGTCGAAACTCATCCCAGCACTAGCGCCTAAATAAGTGCTCAGCCGGTCGCTTTAAAATTGCAAATGGCGAAGCGTAAGATTGACGATTTTGGTCCTTTACTTCAAGGCAATAAGGATGGGTGGTTAAATATCTGACCGTAAACGTAATTTAGCGAGCGTAAGTGGCCGATGAGTGCTCGAGGTGATTTTATTCGATTGTTTATTTGTGTGATTTGTTCCCGCTCGGCGTGAGCAGGAAATTAAGAGTATGAGCGCAATTGTGCCGTACAATTTAAATCACATTCGCTTCGTACTTGCTACATTGTTTGTCTGACGCTACGCAAGTGAATGGTAGCTGAAAAATGCTTTGCATACTAGCGAGGAACTGAGAGGTATTTCACGGCGCTCTAATTAGTATTGGTTTTGTGTTACCATTGAAAGTTTCGTGATTATTTTTATTAAATATTGAAGTAACAAACGAGCAAGTAGTTCCCTGATGGTAAGTGGTCACTGCCGTCTATCTAGATCTGTTATTAACTTAACACAGAACGAAGGTTCTATCTAAAGTCAATTACAGATACGTCGCTACTCTTAAGGACTAATATTGAGATAAACCGAATTCACTCATATAAAAGTAAGCCGTCAACCAAACCCTTCCACTGAAAGGCAGAACTGCTTCATGCTAGAAATAGGAGTGACACTGATACCCCGCGGGGAGAACCCAGTGACAACGTACTAGGTTCAACCTTGCAAAATTAATAGAAACATCGATTCATCTATATATTTGAACGCAGTGGGTCACCGTGTACAATTTTAGGAGTGTTACCTCCGTGTCGCGATGGGTCATTCATATATCATTGTTTTCGTTTTCCATTGCAGATTTGTCAAATGCATGATTCATAAAATGTATGTTTCAGATAAGTAAAATAAGTATAAGTATAAAAATCAGATAAGTATATCAGGATTGTATATATCGAAGAGAATGCGATGACATGTGACATCAGGATGATCGAGGTCTTCATTATTATTCGTTCTTGAAGATTTCAAGTAAAACACAGCAGTAAACTTCTTCGATTTATTCACAATTGAGGAGGTGTGATCGCTTCGACGGTTAAACAAGAATAATCCTTTCTACCGGCGTTCGCTCGCCTTTTTATAACAATGTTTGGTGGTGTGACAATAATAAATTTATGGAGGGTAAACTAAATTACAATTCTAAAAATCATTAAATGTTGCTAATTCAATAAACAAACAATTTTCGATCTTTAAACTAACTAAAATAATTATTATCGGCGACGTGTTTTTCATAAATACGCGGTGTCGCGCCGACATATATTTGAAATTTATAGGTACATGAGAATTCGATAGATTTATCAATGTATTAATTTAACTAATTATCTGAATTGTTCTTCTGTGAAATGTTACTAATTGGTTTAATTTGTTCCCCGGCGGCCAACATGAGCGCGAAATTAAGAGTTTGGCCGCAATTATCTTTGGCTCATACAAAAAATTAATAGGGCTTTATATCTTTATGTTATTTTCATCAGAATATTAAGAATCTTCGGATTTAACATTTTTCTACGATAATCGTTAATTATGTAAAATAACTTCAGTTAGAGCCACGCGCCTTTCATGCCTATTTATTTTTAAGCTATTGAATAACTTTTATTGCGAGCTTTGGGCGCGGCGACCGAATCAAGAAATTCTGTAACGAAAAAACCTAACATCCCCCATCCGCCTACCAAGTAGCGCGGCCGAGCGTTCGATTAATGTGTATGTGTATGATACAACAGTACGAAGCTCGCACGGATTGAGACGAGCTGCTCGGAAATCGGACGAATATGTAGGCAGCTGTTTACGAGAAAGAATGTAGTATCAAAGAAAAAAATCTGCAGAAATAAATAAATAATTATAATTGCATAAGTTGTTAAACAATGCTATGCAATAGCTTATACCGCGGCAGTCGCCGAGTGCCGCAAGTTTTTTTTATAACATAGAAGTAACTAACTAACGATTATACCAGATGGTATACTCGTTATTTAGTTACTTCTAAGAAGTTCTTCTAGTTACTACTTGACATCTGTAATTTACCACACATAAGATTAGATTGTTACTTAAGTTTGCTACAGATGAGTTGTTATCCGTGTGGTCTAGAAATGCCTTGGAATGTATCTCCCGTACCCCATCCTTCAAAGAAGAAAACAGCAGCTTAACTCTCGTGTTAAGCAAAAATAGGTGTGACGGTGGTGCCATTGACATGAACCACAATAAGTTCTATCGCCTTCACACATACATACTCAACCCGTCATATCGTATACACCACGATGGTGTCACATAGTCATAAGCTTTCATATTACCTTTCATACATTCTACTCTAATAAATCTATCCAGCGACGACATACACCGCCACAAATCTCTCCAAATCTAGCATATCCTTATGTTGTTTATAAAGTATTAATCTGCATCCTCCTTTGGTAATTAAGCCAACGAATAGGCAATTAAAAACGTCACCATTATTTATTTTTCGTAATAAAAAACCTTTATAAAACATAGTCGGTATTTAAGCGGCTCATTTCTTAATCTATCACACATCAAGCGTGTTTAGCGGTTGAAGGGATGTGCCGTACGTCGATATAACTTTGTCGATACAATTGTTAGTTTAAGTGTACAAAATGTTATCGATAAAATCTTGATGCATTAAAATGAATTGATAAGTTAAGTAACGACATGTGACGGGTTTGAGAGAGAGGTAAATTACATAATATACATATATCCTTTTAAGCGCTCATCTACACTATAAACATCATTTTAAATTATAAGCTGTTTGATTGTCTACCACTTATTGTTAGGATTAAATGATCATCAGTGATGTTGCAATGAGATCAAAAACTTTTAACACATACAGGAAAATTTAACCTTATATAATAAAAACAAATAAAAAATAATAATTTGATTTGCTTATTTTGATAAAGTATCGCGTTCTATACTCGTACACAACAAAACTTTCCTTTCTTGTGTACGTTATGTAAACTTTTATAATAGTTTAAAAACTATCGATATAACCCTCTCATCCCCATTCGAAACAAAAAAGACCACGTCTTAATTCCATCTAGAACAACACGGCTACAATAATGGGATATAAATCAAACGCAGTATTTGTGTAGTCGGATGGCTTCCTAAAACGAAACGGAGCGTTTTTTGCCCGCCCGGGGCTTTTTCGGCCCGGCTTTCGGTGCCGGATGATAATTTAAATTAATTATGTTTGGTTAATAGGCCGGGCTGGTCCCTTTCGGTAGGATGCGTTTCGTCTCTCGCTAATTTTATGACTATTTGCAGGTTTTAATTGTAAGAAATGTTGCTCGTTTTTTTGTTTTTGTTTAAGTATCAATGTTGATTTCTTAGTTGTTGGGTGGATTGAGACAACGCGTAGACAGTACCTCTTTATTGTACCTTTTCTGACGAACCGCGTGGCGGAGCGGTTGCCATACCGGTCTGACGCGTAATGGGTTCCGGGTTCAATTCCCGGCCAGACAGGTATCTGAATGATGAGTTTAGATTCATGTTCTGGGTTTGGGTGTTTGTGTATTTGTCTTGTGTGTGTCCATGGTACCTACGACACGGGACAAAGTCCTAGTGTGGGGCTATGAGTGTAGAAAGCGTGTTTTTTTTATTTTCCTGTACAGTTTCTCTTGGAAAGAACGTTATGGAAATTGGAATTCTTTAGAGTTTAAGAGAAAATTCTACGTCCTTAACAATATGAGTCAATAATAAAGAAAGAAGTTATGTAAAGTAAATGTTAACCAAAATTTATTTGTTTGTTTTACAAGTTATAAATAGAGATAATGAATATTCAAAACGTGACCTATGACTAGCGGATTTCTGAAATCAAAATCATGTACTTGAGTCTGTCTATAACCTTTTGAGCTACAGTACAGGTTCAGAAATAGGATATTGTTTTGCTCCTATTTAAGCATATTTCAAAAACTGCATTAAGTTTCAGAAATAGGAACAGAGGTTCTTTTTTAAGCATCTGCTAGGGTATTTTTTATTTTATTTACTTTCTCACATAAAAAATACAATAATGCATACACTAATGTCTGCCAAACTGTGCAACAGTTTAACGGCAGCGTTCCCGTGGATAAGGACCGTTTTCACATTGATCTTACAATTACATAGTACGAGTATATATAAAAATAACCAACCAAAGAAATCCACAAAGAGTTACGTTTTAGTCAGGTTAACTTTGAATGATCTCAAAATTTAAGCCTAGAGCTTTTTTTAAGAACTAAGCCTTCTATAGGAAAATATTAGATCCACCTTCCTACAGCTGTATAATTTGATAATATCGTAAGAAACAAAAATGTAACGTAATCAAAAAAGGCCGAAAGAAGCCTAACCATCGAAATATTGTGGATTTTTCTTACATAGCTCGAAAAAGAGCCCGCCACGGGGCGCCTATGTTTTGCCTCTAATGAGGCGGCGCGTCTGATGCCAGCCATGCCGACTGCTGCCGACCATCATATTGAATTTGGACCTATAACTTGATGAAACGGACTGTGACATCAATTATATCACGTATATTATAGGCGTGATTAGTAGATATCGGAATGATGAATTGAAGTTTATGTTCTAGGTCAGGAATTTATTTATTTATGTGTATTCGTCTTTGTGGTTGGCTACGGGCTAGAAGAATAGAAATTGTTATCATGTACTCAGAATTTAAATACTCTTGAATGATGAAAAAAATGCGGGACAGAGATGTCAATATATCGTGCATACCTACTTAATCCTGAGGACCATTAATGTCTCCCTAAAATTTAATTTAATTATTAATTTAATCGACAGTTCGACTACACGATTATATACATCGCGAGATAAATTTATTGATGCCCACTTTGGCGGTGGCCAGTTCAGAGAATCATCAAACTTAATCACTGTTTTTTTTATAATTTAAAAACATTGTATAAAAGCCTCAACCTTTATACATAATCAGATAAACAAGTACAGATTTAATACAATAAGCCTCTTTACTTGCCAGTAGGCTGCGTGGCCCACGCGTCTATTGTTCTTAATTATTTTCTATCCACTTACGAACCAAACTTAGATTAATCATGCGTTTTGATTCATACTATTAAACCTACCAATAAAATATATTTAATTTGTATCAGAAGTAGTGAAAGTTTTTAATTCTTTTTTGTGTTTATCATTTCGTACACAAATATCTGGTTGTGTCGGTCGTCAACCCATTATTGTCCCACTGCTGGGCACGGGTCTTCTCTCAGAATGAGAGAGTTATAGGCCATAGTCCACCGCGCTGGCCGAGTGCGAATTGGTTTGATCTGGTTGTGTATGAAGAGCTAATTTAACATATGAATTAACAAGTCGCCCTATCGTCCATTTTTTTAAAGTGGTCTTTCCACATATTGTGATGATAAATATATCGTTATTTTTTAATTCTAAATAATTTTTCAAATGTATGTTGCATCTCGCTACGTACAATGTAACGCAAGTGTGACTCCTTAGAGAAATAACATGACTTTTCTTTACAAATTGTATAAATCTACTCGTAGTAAAGATTAAGAGTCGAACTAATATTAAGCGCTACAAATTCTTCAAAAACCAACTCACCAGCCCTGAAAGTTCCATCCATTTCAATCCAAACTTTATTACGACGATAAAAGGTTTATTATCATAATATCATTGTAACGGTAATGGGCATTATTAAATCGTTCAAAAGCGCGTATCTATTTGTTCAGGGGATTATGAATGCGAATTAACTGTAGAGTTGTTACGCTATTTTAGTATTTATCCCGCTGTGTCAAGGTTTAAATTTGCTGTACACGTACAGGAAATTATTGTCAGGCTTTGTGTGACACTTGTTTCACTACGAACGAGGAATTAGTTTCGTCGAACTAAATTAATGGCTTCAAATAGGATTTTAACTTAGTAGAGTGAAAGAAATATTTGGTTCTTTCACTAGTAACATATTCTTATTATACGGGTATAAGATTATATGTACATGGGTACAGCACGATACCTACAAGTGTTATAAAAATACGTTTAGTGTTTTTTGGAGTTTACTTCTTAAGAATCGATATGCTTATATAAGGGCCAGGTATGAGCAAAATGTGAGGAGTAAAATCTACTGATGAATGACCTCGTTACGTTTTTTTATTGAGTATAACGCTATCTAGTTAAACCTTTAGAACTATTTTATCAGTACGCGTGGATGGTGCATAGGTTTCGTGATTACATTTTACCGAAATCTCAATGGTACTTAAAATAGTAAATCGTTAAGATAAGTAATGTAAATACTCTATAAATACGTATAATATTAATTATATTAGTATTAATTTTTCAAAATGGACCATGTATTGGTATAATTTATATCTTTAGTGTGGGAGTATGGCGCCAACTATTTTAAATTATATAACACGGATCATAGGATTTATGAAGCCACGTAAGTCAAGAACTAACCAAAAAAAAGTCTTGTTTGAACCTCCGCATACCTCTGAAAACTAAATTGGGAGAGTTATATTCGAATGATTTTGAAAGCGCGTATTTCCTAACTACTAACTTTAGAGTCAATAATTTTCGGTTAAAATAACCAGATTTTTTGAAATTATAATAAACTTGTTTTTTTTTTTATTTGACTTATCAATATTTAATTATATCAATAAAATAAAAAATATTATTTTAAAGCTACAGCAATAGTTATCGCTTGTCGCTTAGTAGTTCCCGGTGCGACAAACGGATGCATCTATGATAATTTTACCTTATGGCAATGTTTGTTGTAGGCATAATATAGGGCTGGCGGTACTCAGTTAATTAATTTTGTTGGAATAGTTTGTCGTCTAATGATTTCACGGTCCAACGTCGGCATGCACAGGGGGTGAATTCTACGAAGTTGACAGTTGATTATATGAATGATGTTTGCTTAAATAATGATTATAATTTTAATGAACATTTTTAAAAAAATTCTAGTATTTTATTACTTCGAAATAAGATTTAATAATAGTAGTGGTATTGGCAATGCTGTCTCTATAGTCCATATGTTGTATATGTTATATTACTACGTCTACTTATTGTCAACCCATACCTGTACCACTACTTAGTGCGAATTGGTAGACTTAAACTTATTAAAAAAAAATTAAAGACCTTTCAAGCTTGCAGGTGCATGATGTTTTCCTTGATGGTTACAGGATGTGATATTACATTTTATGCATAACTGTGATAATTCGCAAATCCAAAAAAACAATAAAGGTTACGATTTTGACAACTCCAAACAAAGTCCTACATTAATTACGCGGAAATACATATAAATCAAAAGTTCAGTCCCTTTTAAGCCCTGTTATATTGTAGAACTTTAAAAATTCTTATTTATTACTTATCTATACAATATTAAGGAGACCTGGTGTCACATTTTAAGATTTATTGTCCCATTGGTATACATTTTGGATCATCTATTAAAACGTTAGAGAAATTTTACTAAACAGCATAGTGTTCGCACTTAAACTAATACCAATTAATAATATAGCCAACCTGGAAGTACTTAATCCTAATAGCATTTAATTCGAAACAAGAGCAATAGGTTAATAGACAGTGCGCGCGCGCATCGCTCCGTCGCGGCGGGGGACGACAAAAACAAACCTTACATATGACATATGGTGCGCGGGCAGTGCACAGGATGTTTGAAAAAATATATTTTTTAAGCAAATGGCTTATGAGGATGGTGAGAGGCCACTGCCCATGGACATCTAGTATTATTCCAAGAAAAGATCGGAGCCCAAGACAGCTACAGATGCGTTGCTACCCTGGGAACTAAGTTAGACGCCATCAGAGGCATTTTAACTTAGTCCTCCATTTATGTCTCCCTTACCACAAATCTCAGCGGCACATAATAGTCCTATGCTACGAGGGAAACCGGTCGTGGTGGGGGGCCGGCCTAAGCTCCCACAATCTGAATATGTCGCCTCTATGTCGTGATGTATAACAATGGAAATGAATAATAAAATAAAACTGTTGTCTTTAGTAATTACTTGATTTCTTTAACGTAATAATAATTGCATTTTTAAAATCATACATCAATCAATCACATTTCCACTGATCTTTTTAATGACGGTGATGTACGCACTAGGCCTCTTTCAGCTGTGGGAAATAAGTGAACTCAAGAACGCTACTAAGAATTGACAAAATTCTAACCGATGTCAAAACTATAAATTGCTTAGATCATCTTATGTTTTAATGTATTATCTTCACGTATCTATGTTTTACAAAAAAGATACAAAAGATGCAAATTGTAATAAAAATATCTGTTTAAAACGATGTCATAAAATAATCATTACCTACGTAAGAGTGAACTATCGATAGAAAATGTTGTCAGTAACATGAAAGCGAAATTGATCAAAGGGTTTACAGTCGCACCCATTTGTGACTGACGTAATAATAATACGATAAGATCAATAATTTAGCATTATATTGAGTATTGTCTCTTTTGTATATAACATTGAAGTAGCAAACGGGTCAAGTCCGTCTGATGGTAAATGGTCACTGTGGCCCATAGACATCTATGCAACTTTATACAGAACAAGGTTCTGTCTGAAGTCAATCACAAATGCATTGCTACTCGGAAGGGCTAAAATAGTGGCCTCATATAAAAGTGAACCAGCAACTACACCATAGAAGTATGTGTGGCGGTGGTACCTCCCCGGTCGAACTATACATATATGTTCTACCGCCTCGTTTATTAATTAAGTACGTATTACCTATTCTTTCTGTAAAAAAAAAATATTTATTTTTTATATTTGTCATTCGCACCAATTCGCACTTGGCCAGCGCGGTGGACTATCCCCTAAACTCTCTTATTCTGAGACCCGTGCCCAGCAGTGGGACAATAATGGGTTGACGAGAGAGTTGTCATTATTAATCATTGGTTATTTATTAAATTATTTAATTGATGTAGTAATTTATGCGACAAATGCATTAATCATAAAAATCAGCCTGTATATATCAATCTCGAAGAAAGCATACCACATCCAAAGAAGCATAAGTACGGCCTAAATAAGTAGGCAAAAATCTGTTTTATTCCACATTTGTATTACAATCTATTTAGCATCGGTAATGACGATAATACAGCTAAATTAAAAAGGTCTGGAGTACAATTCAATGCATTTGGACGTAGTATCATTTGCACATAAGTAGGGCTACTAATGGATTGACGAACCTAATATATTACGTGGAAAGTAGGCAAGTGTTTCTTCAATTAGTGTCGTCCGGACATATAGAATGACTTCTACGTAAAGCCAAGTTCACACATTTGCTTTGAAATGTGATACGCATAAGTCCCTATTCCCACTTAGAAACGAAAACAATTGGTCGAGAGTGGCTTAGGAGGTCAGATGTTTGTTGGTGTGGCTTTAGTTTGCTGTTAGCGTTATGCAGAACACTGTTCTTGAATATTTAAATGCTTGGAGCTGATAAACTAATTTTATAATTAATATTTATGAGGATGTATTGTTTTAATCTGATGGGCATACGAATAGCAAACGCGAATGAAGTCCACTTGATGGTAAGTGGTCACTGCCGCCCATGGACATCCGTAAGCAATTTCATATAGAGCATAGGTTCTATCTGAAGTAAATCAAAGATGTTACACGTTGCCACTCCCGAGGACTAAGATAGTCGCTTCATATAAAAGTGTGACGGCGATCACACCCTTTCATCGAAACGCAAGAATTGCTTCACGCTAGAAATAGGTATGTATGTGTTATTGCTATTCTTTTACGCAAAACTACTGGTCGATTTTCGCTGAAATTTGACACACAAATAGTTTTTTTATATAACTTAACCTAACGATAAGGCAGACGGGCTACCTGATGTAAAGTAGCCACCGTCGCCCATGGACATTCGCAACACCAAAGAAGTCGCCAATACATCGCCGGCTTTAAAGGAGAGCTCTTTTCGCACCTTTCTTGAAGAGCCCTATGTCATAGCGCTCCGGGAACACCTCAGGAAGAAACTCATTCCACAACCTGGACGTCCGTGGAAAAAACGAGCATGCAAACCGAAACGTGAAGGACCGCGAGTCCAGTTGGTGTGGATACAACTTCATCCTTCGACGAGTGCGGTGAAGAAAAGATGTAGAGACCAGGTCAAAAAGTTCCTCGGAACACTCACCATTGTAAAGCCGGTAGAACACGCAGTTTATGAGCTATATTAACACATAGGATACAGATTACCGCAGTAGACGTGAGCGGAGCGGGCAAAGCCCCGGCAATAACGTAGTAATCATATAAATGTGGCAAGTTATTGATTTTATTCTGATACTAATCGCTCTACATTTCATTGATACTATCGTTACAACGTTTGCCACAAAAAGCTTTGTCTCGTTTATCACACCGATAAATCCAATTTTGATAAAAGTATGTAGTTAGCGACTAACTAAATCTGTAACTTTTCACAAGGTGTAAGATGGAACTAATGCGGTTCGATCACGGAAGAACTGCCGCCACTAAAGCTATTCTTGCATTTCGGTGGAAAAATATGGTTGCCGGCTCACTTATATGTGTGATCATC